>CM063501.1:96066608-96096608 GCA_032207245.1 Pardosa pseudoannulata
TACCTGCTGGTAGTCTTCGTATGGTGGCCATGTATTCCGTTCGTGACTACTGCGTCATGTACCTGACGTACGGCCGATGTAGTGGAAATTCCTTACAAACTGTTAGGGAGTATTCCCGTCGATATCCGTCCAGCTGTCCTCCCGATGCAACGTCATCCGTAGACTGCACGACAGTCTGCGAAATACACGAAAAGTCTTGCCAACAGCCAATGTTCACGGTACCACAGCGTGCTCAAGCCTGCCTCAACATGCACGGCGGACACTTCAAACATCTGCTTTAAATTGTGCGTATACTGCTGTTGATATGTCCAATAAAGTGTTTTTTTCTGGCACCGGCAGTGACGTCATGCTTTCTTTTTCGTATTTTTCTCCTAAACTATGGACAGCACAGGAACACTTGTTTGGGAAGTTTTTATATACTCTCAACGAGGAATCTATCTGTTCAGAGTTTATGCTGTCCTTTTGGGACACCCTATATATATATATGAATAAATTCATCATTTCAAAATAATATTTCATAAAGGGAATGATTAGTTATGCAGACAACTCCTCTTCGTCCCTATGACTTTGAAATTTATCAGGACGAGGAGAAATAGCAAGATGTAGAAAATATGCAAGCATTATTTTATTAATCTAGCTTAAATTCAGGATTTTTGAAAATCTATAGAGATAAGCAGAAAATAGAGGTAAACAAATACCAGATACCGATAATCTTTTCATATATATGTACTCATATATCAATATTTCTTATTATTCATATATCTAAATATATAATTTCAAAAGTATTTTGATATCGACAGGAATTATAATTACAAAGCCCAAAAATTTTATTTAGAAACCATATATAAGCAATCTTATTAGTTATTCACTAGAGCCTTATGAACTTAGTCATTAAAGAAACATACAGAGCTAAAGATTTCTTTTTCGGTGTTCCTTCACATAATCTCCGTTAACTATTTTACGGACTTAGTGAATGGGCAAGACACAAAACTTTAAATTATGACTTTAAGCTCAGTCAAAAGAAAACGAAAATCCTTTTTTGTTCGTAGAAAATTTCCTGTACTTCAGTTTCTTTTTATTAGCAATTTTCACCGACGGAAAAATTCTTTCACAACGTTTAAAGGTGGACTTTAAGGTAAAATTAATTTAGCATTTCTGAAGTAAATGTACACTTTAGGTTTTTTTCATTCTTTCCTGCGGCATATTGTATACAAAAGTTTTACGAGAATCAACAATTCTTTGTAACTTTGAGCTAAAGTGTTTTAGATTAGGATATTAAAACAAAATAGTAATCCCAGAGGTCTTTTAAAGAGCAGTAGCGAGATAGGCGCAAATAAAGTTTATGGAAATGCAATCTTAAATTATTTTTTTTCTTGAGACTTATGAAAAGTAAGAACGCATTTTGTTTGTAAAACTACCAAATTTCAAAAGTTTAGTTCTTATTACCTGAAATCCGTATTAAAAATATAATTAACCATTTGAATGAAAATATATTCATACCTATATCTATATCTATATCTATCTATCTATCTATCTATATATATATGTATATATCTATCTATCTATATATATATATATATATATATATATATATATATATATGAATATACACATATATATATATATATATATATATATATATATATATATATATATATATATATATATATACATATATATATATATATATATATATATATATATATATATATATATATATATATATATATATATATATATATATATATATATATATATATATATATATATATATATATATATATATATACATATATATACATATATATATATATATATATATATATATATATACATATATATATATATACATATATATATATATATATATATATATATATATATATATATATATATATATATATATATATATATATATATATATATATATATATATATATTTATATATATATATATATATATATATATATATATATATATATATATATATATATATATATATATATATATATTTAGTGTAATAAAAACTTGCTTTTATCATGGCAAGTGCCATTTCTTAAAAATTAAATGAAAACTTTATAAAGCATACAAGTTCCACAGGTAATATTTCAGTGCCAGTGCCAGTGCTAGTAGTGACAGTGGTATGCATGCCCTAGTACAGATAATTAATAGGGTAACTAGTGTGGTCAACAACCTGGTACATTTTCTTGTCAAAAGTATGTGAGGACATTCTTTACCGGGACCAGAGTTGTGTGGAAAATAGGAAGGGGAGATGGGTCAGAGGGACTTAAGGTGAGACAGATAAGACTTGTTAAGGGGAGTACGTAGATATATCTGAAGAAACCGCTTAGATATTTATTTCTTCTTGTGAAATACCTAAAAAATCAATCAATTTTTAAAAAAATAAATTCTGTATCTGATTGGTGTAACATTCTTTTTAAGCAGCAGCTCTACAGTACCAAGAACGGTGAGTCAATGCCAGTTTAAATATTCTATATTAGAACAAGATTTTTTTTATCATAGATTCTTTTGAGACCCTATCCCATTATAGTAATAAATGCATTGCAAACGTAAGCAAAGCTGAGTTTATAAATAGTAAAAGTAGACAATTGTTTCGCAGCTTCAGATGAGATTAATTATCCATGCGACTGAATCTATATCTGGATAAAGCAGATTGGCCTATTCTGTATGCTTTTTCAGATACTGTATACTTATCTACATAACGTATCACGGTTTAGTATTGAATTTATAAAAAAAAAATACAGTTACTTAATCTAATAGATTATTTTTCTTATCATCTTAAGAATTTAAAGCTGCTGGAAGCTTTTGTGTCAATAATGTCTTTAATTCTAACAAGTGGGGTCAAGACAGGTAAAGCAGTTTCCATATACGAAGAATTCTGCTCCGTGTTAAGCGTGAGAGAAGGAAAGTTCTTTCAAAGTGGGGTCAAGACAGGTAAAGCAGTTTCCATATACGAAGAATTCTGCTCCGTGTTAAGCGTGAGAGAAAGAAAGTTCATTCAAAGTGGGGTCAAGACAGGTAAAGCAGTTTGCATATACGAAGAATTCTGCTCCTTGTTAAGCGTCAGAGAAGGAAAGTTCTTTCAAAGTGGGGTCAAGACAGGTAAAGCAGTTTCCATATACGAAGAATTCTGCTCCGTGTTAAGCGTGATAGAAAGAAAGTTCATTCAAAGTGTGGATATACGCTATTAATACCTAGTCGTGTTGTGGATGCAACAGAAAGTTCTGGAATGGATTCATATTAGTACAATAACCAGAGTAAAATACATGCAAAATGCATGCTTTAATGTATCTCTTCAATAAGATTGTCCGAGAGTGACCAAATCGTAAGGTGCTCTCTTTTGTAACCGAAATCCGCGGATTAAAATTATGTTGCTGGCTTTGTTGCTTGCAGTATTTGGGCTTTAATCTTTTTAACGGGGCATTTATTTTATAGATGTTATATTAACGTGGTATTTATTCAAGTTTAAAGTATTATTATACATTCAAGAGGTTTATTATTATTATTATTATTGAATTTCAGGGTTGTTGATAGATGATATCACAAACGAAAAGTGGTAAAATAGCTTATCATAAACATTATCTATGAAGATAAACTTCCAAGGGATATTTTCCACGTACCTACTACGCACACCTACTACAGTAAATGTTAGAAATTTTGGGCTTTCAAGTGATATGTTAACGTTCAAGAAAATGTTGATTTACTAGAATATATTCATTGTAAATAATGAATAACTTTATTTAGTCTACTGTTTAACATTGATGATCAATGGAATATGTTAATGATTCATTTTAAAATAATGAATTTAATTACATACAGCACATAATGAGGTACTTTGCTTTAGCATTATAAATCTACACTGTTCACAATAGAATGTTAGAATTAAAAAATTCAGAAGCTTCATGTTCTAAGCGTATGTACCAATTACAAACTCTAAACTGTAACAGGTACAGTGTTTATATTTCAGCTGATAACTTTTTCCTTCAAACTTAAACTCATTATCCTAAAAGCAAAACGAAAATAATTGAATACATAATGCTATTAAAACTTTTCTCACATGTTCTGGTATATATTTCTGTGTTTCATTAGCAAATAATATTCATTAAAAAGCTTCAATTGATTCTGAATTTACCAGTATCCTTTCTGAATTGTTTTAATTCCTTAAGGAATACAATATCAGATACTTTGGTATTAGTACTTTAGTGTATAGAGGTTTCACATAATCCAAGCAATACAGATATCTTTTAAAAATATACTAAATTCGGAAACACTTCAATGTTTAATTTAATTTAACTATATACAACGCATTCGGAGGTAATTTTTTATCGCAGTATAATTGTAAGCAATTCATTGTAAAATGGTAGGATACAGAAATAAAGAAGCTTCATGTTCTAAGCCTATATCCCAATAGCAAACTTTGAACTGTAACAGGTACAGTAATTATCGTCCTGCTGGTAACTTTTTCTTTTAATCTATTCACACTAACACTTATTATAAAAAATCATCAAAAAATAACTGAATACATAACACTATTAAAATTTTTCTTAATCTGTATTTATGTCTTAATTTTTCTTGGTCTGTATATGTTTCTATGTTTCATTACCAAAAATGTTTTATTAAAAACTTCCCAATTGACTCTAAATTTAGTACCATCCTTCCTGAATTGTTTTATTGTCTACAGGGGTACAATATCACATATTTTGGAATTAGCACTTTTAGTGCATAGAGATTTTACTCACCTAAATCAATATAGAGATACTGTAAATAAAATTTACTACAGTGGCAAACATTTTAATACTTTGAAATATACTGTTATTTGAATGCTTTTAATGAATCTTGATGATCACGTATAGTTACCTAATATACATGCAAAATCATTTATGTCAACACGTTATAAGTCCCATCCGCATATAGAAAAAAAAGGAAGATTGTTCCTTTTTTTCAATAATCCTGATTAAACTTCAAGATATTGCTTTTTAACCATATTCAGCTATTTCTTGACAAGTTTCTTTCAGGTTTATTCATCCCAACCTTGATCTAGGTTCGACATATAAATAGATTGCCTGTCACTGATTGACTTCAAATATCTCTATCCAATCCCTATGAAATTATCATGAGATTTATGTTTTAGCACACAACGTACACACTTTCGTTTAAGTAGGTTCATATTTTTCAATTCACTTCCGAAGTAATGGTGATTTTACAATGTGACTTATTAAAGTGGTCTAAGGTTCATTGTCCATCCCAGTCATTTATGACTCATTTTTTCAGCGTCTTTATTTCTTATACTCACGTCATTTCAGATATTTTTAATGTTTCCAGGAAAGATATCGAGAGATCTTTATCGATAAGGTCACGGTTATAGATCATTTATATTTCATTGATACTGGGATTTTTTACAAATTTTCTGCAACTTGATGCTGTAGATGTCCATGATGCCGGGGTTTATGTTTTAAAGTAAAATAAAAAATTTTAAGACTAAAACAACTTGCATTAGTCCTAAAAGTTATTGATATCTTAGTTGAAAATGTCATTTAGACTACTACACTTGTTGCCAAGATTACATATTAACTATGCATGTTTCTTACTTTCAGTTTGAAAACAGCTCTGTCATGATTTCAGCATCTATTATTTGTATGGGAGATGTATTGTAAATTCTATTTTCAAACTAATTACTTTTTTGAAACTTTAGTTGGAATTGTACGAAATGTATAGCTTCTTCATACTCAGATTTGAAAATCAATGTTTCTGCTTTTGCCATAGAAGTTTACATAAATGTATTGAAAATTTATTCTAATTTTTGTAACCAAAACTTCCATGTGAAACAAATAGACCCAATTCTACATTAAAATTCATATATAGTTTTTATTAACTTGAAGTAAGGTATACACATGTATTATGTATGGTAAAGAAAATCTTCTACACGTTATCATTCGAAGCTAAATGTTTCCACTTTCATCACTAAGGGCCGGTCTCACCAAAGTCATTTAACGGCTAACTACGATTAACCCATGGAGTCAACCAATGGTGGGACACAATTATCCGTTTAAACAGAGATTAATAGCGGTTATCCGTTAAACGACTTTGGTGAGACAGGCCCTAAGTTTGTAGTTAGCTGCGCTTTATTTCAATTTATGATGCATGGAAAATTTGTATCAAAGTTTGTTTTGTATCTTTTGTTAGAAGAAGAAATTATTCCTGTTTACACATAAATCCGTTTAACGACTTTGGTAAGACAGGTCCTAAGTTTGTAGTTAGCTCTGCGTTGTTTGAGTTTATGATGCATGGAAAATTTGTATCAAAGTTTATGTCGGACCTTTTGTTAGAAGAAGCAAATTATTCTTGTTTACACAAAGACGTTAAACGACTTTGGTGAGACAGGCCCTAAGTTTGTATTTAGCTGTGCATTGTTTCAGTTTATGATGCATGGAAAATTTGTATCAAAGTTTGTTTTGGATCTTTTGTTAAGAGAAGCATATTATTCTTGTTTACACACAAAGCCGTTAAACGACTTTGGTGAGACAGGCCCTAAGTTTCTAGTTAACGGTGCATTGTTTCAGTTTATGATGCATGGAATATTTGTATTAAAGTTTGTTTTGGATCTTTTGTGAAAAGAAGCAAATTATTCTTGTTTACACATAAGACTTTGGTGAGACAGACCCTAAGTTTGTATTTAGCTGTGCATTGTTTCAGTTTATGATGCATGAAAAATTTGTATCAAAGTTTATTTTGGACCTTTTGTTAGAAGAAGCAAATTATTCTTGTTTACACAATGAAGTTTGTACATATATATGCAAAATTGTGGGAACATTTATTCTGGAAATCCAAAAGGCAAACTGTGTATATACGTAAGTAATTAGCTACTCTGATATAAAATTAACAAAAAGTTCTGGGAGGGATTGGCTTTAGTTAAATAATCCAAATTAGGTAAAATGCAGAAGGATAACATAACTATATATGTTAGATATAATATGGATGTCTGAAAAATTGTCAAATAAGTAGGATGTTGTGTTTTGTTCACTAATTTGATTTCTATTACTTGCATGGTTATTCCTAACATTCGATAATAGTTAATAGTGTTTAAGCATTTATATAGACGATTGAGAATTTCTAAAAAGTAAAACCCAAATCAGAATTTGACTACTCTCTTTAGTGATTCAGTTTCAGATAAGTGAAAAAGACTTAGTTAAATTTGAGGTAGCATTCATAATTTAAAGAATGAATTAAATGAATGAATTTAAATAGAATGAATTAAACAATGAATTTAAAGAATGAATGAATTAAACAATGAATTTAAAGAATGAATGAATTAAACAATGAATTTAAAGAATGAATGAATTAAAGAATGAATAATTTAAAGAATGAATGAATTAAACAATGAATTTGAAGAATGAATGAATTAAACAATGAATTTAAAGAATGAATGAATTAAACAATGAATTTAAAGAATGAATGAATTAAACCATGAATTTAAATAGAATGAATTAAACAATGAATTTAAATAGAATGAATTAAACAATGAATTTAAAGAATGAATGAATTAAACAATGAATTTAAAGAATGAAGGAATTAAAGAATGAATAATTTAAAGAATGACCCATTTAAAAAATTTACTACACATATTTACTCACTTGGTTTTTCGGATGCACGTAAAACGATTTTAGATAACCTTAGTTTTACCCAAAATGCGTGTTGTAAATTATTTTAAAACTTTATTTTAGAATCAATTCTATGTTTTTCTTTACAGCTTAAATAAAGTAAGAAACAAATCGAGTAATTTTAAATTGTACATAAAAAGTAGGATAAATTCATTCTTCGAATCTCTGTCATTAATGATCCACACAAATTCCCAAAAGATTTAAAACTCTACAGAATTTTCTCATAATGAATTTATGAGATCAGCAATTTTGCTTAAAAACCTATTATCCAAATATGTTCAACAGATCATGAATTTTAACTTTATGGGTTTAAAAATCTTTTAGCCATCGTATATCAGTATAATAAGTAATTTATGCTTAACAAATTGAGCGAGAGGAAAATTTTTAATATTTATTTGGATTATCAGGTGATTCTGCAAAGAAATATTTAATAATTCTATAACTTTTAATAGCAAAAAATGTTTGATATTTAAACGGGGTCAATGTAATGCTATATTAGGTGTCGTAAATTACAGAAGCACTAGTCGATACTAAGAAGTTTCGTTATATATATATATATATATATATATATATATATATATATATATATATATATATATATATATATATATATATATATATATATATATGTAAAATTCTTCTGTCCGTGTGTTTGTAATGAAACTCCTCCTAAACGACTGGAGTCATTTTGATGAAATTTTGTGTACGTCATTAAGTTCATTCAAAAATGGTTTAGACTGACAATTTGATCCAATAAAAATGCTTTTTTAATTAAAAATTCCGAATTGAGTGCTTATTGAGATTATTTTAATGACTCTTGAAACCATCCTTCACTGCTAATGTATCTCTGGCAGAGTGGTCAGCGCAACGGGCTTCAGCATAAGAAGTCCCGGGATCGAATCCCCGTAAAGCCGATGAGAAAATTTTAATTTAATCTAACTACGTTTGTGGGGGTGTCAAGTACTTTTTAAATAATTTTTTTCTTTAGTTTTCCATGAAAACGGTCCAATTTATAATTTGTTTAAAACAATCACTCTTTTTGGACTTACAGCGATAAAGCAGGACAACGTTTGTTTATTCGTCTAGTGTATACACACACACACACACATATATATATATATATATACATATACATATACATATATATATATATATCTATATATTTATACATACATATATATACATATGTATATATATACATATATATATATATACATATATGTGTACATATATATATATATATATATATATACATATACATATACATATATATATATATATCTATATACACACACACACACACACACATATATATATATATATATATATATATATATATTTAAATTTTATATAATATATAGTTTATTCTAACAAGCTGAATTTCATTCATCAGATTGGCGAGTCACACTCGTATGTATTCAGGCATGCACAGTTTTTCTCACCATACCGGAAAATAAATATTAAGAAAAATCGAAATTCACTTGATTTCAATTCGGATGTAATCCAATGTATGTTTGCCGAAGGCTGGCCGTTTGGTTAGGGCATTGATCGTCTGTACCGGAGTTCGTGGGTTCGAATCCCACTATGGCATGGATGTTCGGAATCGGCTTTAAGCAGTAGGTCCCGGTCTTATTATCCCTCGAGTGTAAAACAGTAGACCAAACCAAACCAATGTATATTTAGCTATACAGTTTACTGAACTGCACAAATAAATGTACCGAAATTTAAACTAGATGCTGTATTTTCTAAAAATAAATAGCTATTATTAAACTGACTGTGATATAAAATATTAATTTTACGAATGTTGAATTCAGTTTTCAAGTTTTGGTAATTTAGTATTAATTAAGTAAATCAATATTAATCAAAAATTAGTATTAATTTTATTTACTTTAATATTTTTATGTCTGATACATTTGATTAAAGTCCATTTAAATATTTCTGTAAAGATTTTTCTATTATTATTTATTTTAGATATTTGGGTAACTTAAGTTCAGAGCAGTATTTAAATCAGATATTTTTTAATAGATTGTGGAAAAATCACCCTTTTCATACAGTAGCAATTATGCAGTGTCATTCTAGGCGAAATTGAGTTTTTGTAATAATTTGTAACATTACAATTTAATTAAGAAACTGAAAATCATTTTATTTTGTTAACATGTGATAATGCAGTGATTTGATTTCCAGCTTTATAGCTTATAATTAAGAAAATGCAAATGATTTTTTTGTGTTTTTCTACTGCATAAATTTAACTTTTCTTTTCTATGTTGGCAAAATTGTGCTTATAAAGAATTTTAATTTTCATCATGATTGTCAATGTAAAATATAAACAACACTACCAAAGCGTGATCCTAAATGTAAACATTTAATTGTATGTAGTTTCATGACCAGTTACAAGTACACTGACAAACGACAGAGAGTTAATTTTTAAAAACACAGAGTTAAAATTTTCCGTTTATTGATAAATGAAAAATTTTCCAATCATGAGTATCACTTACTGATGATCTTGGGTTAACCCTCTACTGGAGTTAATTCTTGGATTCCAATTACAGGTGCACTTACAAACAACAAAGAGTTAATTCAATAAACGGAAAATTTTCAGGT
Organism: Pardosa pseudoannulata; assembly: GCA_032207245.1. NCBI lineage: Eukaryota > Metazoa > Arthropoda > Arachnida > Araneae > Lycosidae > Pardosa > Pardosa pseudoannulata. Next base: position 96,076,889 of record CM063501.1, read on the forward strand.
CTTTAGTATCTCTTAGTCATGATCCTGGGTTAACCCTCGACTGGAGTTAATTCATGGATTCCAATTACAGGTGCACTTACAAACAACACAGAGGTAATTCAAGAAACGGAAAAATTTCCAATCATGAGTATGACTTACTGATGATCCTGGGTTTACCCTCAGCTGGAGTTAATTCATGGATTGTAATTACAGGTACACTTCCTGGGTTAACCCTCGACTGCAGTTAATTCATGGATTCCAATTACAGGTGTACTTACAAACAACACAGAGTTAATTCAATAAACGGAAAAGTTTTCAGTCCTTAGTATCTCTTACTCATGATCCTGGGTTAACCCTCGACTGGAGTTAATTCTTGGATTTCGTAGTCTGCGTGTTATCATCTGTGAGGTGAATACGGTCGTAAATGCGGTAACATTTGAGGTGCCGTCTTATTCAGTTGTACCATAATTGAAGATACAATACCTATTTAAATTAAAAGTTTCAGAAAAAATTTCAGAAATATAAATACCATTCTAAAATTGTTAAAATAATTCATGAATGATTTTTGTTGAATAAAACGAGAAAAAAAGGAGATGCTTGAAGTGTTCTTCTTTCGGCTGTTTAAAAAGAACAGTGTTTTAATTACTGCTAATCTCTTCGAAGCTTTTTGATTACAAAATGTTCTTTGTAAATAAGCAAAGAGTAGAGGATCTTTTCTTCGAGAAAAGTATTTTAATTATCCTTTTCAGAAAGTCGTAAAAACTGCTCTAAATTTCTAAAGCAACAATAAATATTTCTGCTGCTACTAATCTGGAAATAAAAACAGTAAACACTATAAGTTATCTAGAAAAAGAATTCCCAATACGCATTCAAAACAAGATGCAAACTTCTCCGAAATATTTCAAAACGGCTTTAATGTTAAAAAGTAAATATGTCAACTTGGATGAATTGTAGAAAAGCCATTAAAGCGTTCAGTTTCGTTTGTAAATAAGATGATAAACAGTGATCTAAATCTTAAGAACACTTTAAAAAGACTGTTTATCACCTTTTCCAAAGACACTTGCCTTACGTAAAAAATATTGTATAACACACTGTAAGCGATGCATTTAGCTGGAGGAAAGAAAGCAAATAAATATTTGAAGAATAGATGAAGCATACGTGAATTTCAGTGTAGTTTCCTTTTAAAAAGATCCTTTTGCTATGGTAAAAATAAAAGATTAAATAATGATGCTCCATAGGCGCTTTAGCCTGGATTTATGATCTTCACTGGTTTTGAATAAAGTGAAAAATTTAAATGAAGAGATTCTGCAAAAAGTAAGCACTGCTATTATCAAATATTCACCTTACACTCAATATTTAAAGAGAGAATACCGTTTTTTGGTTCTTAGCGCAGCTATTAGGGACTAAATGGAGAGTAAAGGAGTAGTACTTTATTTTAACATAACATAAAATTATAATTAAAAGAGAGAAAATTTAAAAAATCTCTGTTACGAGAAAAGATTGGACTTAAAAGAAAAAATTTTGGAAAGAAAATTTTGGTTATATTGTGTCACCCGGAAGTTCTATAGCTTTTATGATAATTAGAAATAGATGCGTGCAAAGCATAGGAAGATTTTCAATGAATTACAAAACAACAAATTTTCCATATTTTTGGTAGCTTTCAAATCCTCTACTTTTTTAACGCCATTGAATTTGCTCACAAAGACAGCAGTAAGAGGATGTTTTGCAATCATCATTGATTTGATTGGATTTGGTTTGGAGTGCTACGGTCTACTTTTTGCAACACGAGAGATAATGAGACCGGGACCTTACTGCTTAAAGACGATTCCTAACGGCTACGAGCATCCATGTCGCAGCGGGATTCAAACCCATGAACTCCGGTTTTGAAGGCTAGCCCTCTAACCATTCAGCCATCGTTCGGCCAATCACCATTGAAGCGAACTCTAGACAATTCAAAACGTTTTAAAGTAATCAAAGTTATGAAAGTAGGGGGGGTCTCTTGTTACTTTTTAATGTACATGTTTTTCAAGATGTTTGTAACGCTCATTGGTACATAATAGCACAAATTCAAATATCTGTACAGACAAGTGTTTGTTTTTTATCACTTCCGGGGCTGGACCCAGGCTTGGGGACCCCCCCTTCTAAGTTAAATTATGTAAAAGTATCTTGTTCCTAATATTATCTTGGAAATCAATTAACATCACCTAACTAGGGCTTCGTTCTAGTTTTGGTTTAATTTTTAATCTTCTTTCGCTAGTTTTAACCTTTTATTCTTACTTTAACAATTAACGGCAAGCATAATATTACATTCTTCCAGGGTTTCGTTTTAGTTATTTAGACTATGGACTTTTTTAAATGATAACTCACGACTATATTCTCTCATTATTTTTTATTATTTATTTTTTTTTGTTCTACTGTTGCGGAGTGAACTGTTTCGTGGTAAACATTTGAAAGCCTAATCCTTAGGGAAGGCTGTTTACTGAGGGTTGGCACTGAGGGTTATAAAAATAACAGGATGGGGGGAGATATAAAACATACCAGCTATATTCAGCGATCTTTGACATCCATCGATATGTGTGGTAGAGAATTGTGAATACGTAAGATAACACTTTAACAATTTGGCAGTTCTAGATACTTTTCTTCGAATTCATCTTTCAATACCGCCCTTCCCATTAATAAAATATCACATACTGAAAATGCAGTAAGTATGCTTTGCTGGTTTTCTTTTTAGTATTTATTCATCGAAGGAATTTTCATTCTAATCTGCTAAAAAGCATTCTGTACTGATTCTGAAATATTGAGAAAGTTTGATAATTCCTGAATATATACTTTCTTTTTAAAAATATAATCTTTTAAAGAGCACTTGTATAGAGATATAGAATTTTTTTTTTATTTAGAATGTTCATCATATTTCGGTTGGAATCTTTGCATTTAAATTTTATGTCCTGTTCTATCTGTGTCATCAAAAATAACATTTTTTCATGTACGTCGCAAATTTTACAAAGAGTCTGAGTAGCATTTTTTTCTCTTTTTTTTTGTTTTTGAAACTAAAAAAATAGTAATTAAAATTTTAGGACGTTTTCATATTTTACTGCCCTAACAAATATGACTCAACACATTCTAAATTTTAGAATTTGAGCAAAAAAGAACCTGTTAACACATATGTTGTAGTGAAGATAACTCCTGCAATTTTTTACTGTTAATTGTCTATAAAATATTACAAATATATTGATTTAGTCAGATGACCCAAGAGGATTGCTATGTATGTACAAATTGTCTGAATTTAGACCATTTCAATAGTTTTCTGCTTAGAAATTTACGAAGTATTAAATGTCAAGAAGGTGGGGCACCATTTTATTGAAAAGTGAAATTCTACATACCTTAATTCAACAGTGGAAAGATCCATATTTCCAACATTTCGAGGTAGGTCGTACCACTCTCTGAGTTTTTGGTAAACGGTCCATAAATCTTTCAAGAAGATAAAAAATAATACAAACCAATGATTAAACAATATTTCTTTGCAACAGTATATCATTTATAATTTTATGCTTGTAATTTTGAAAAATATTAAAGTTTGTAGTCGAGTGATTCTTTCCTGATAACCCAGTATTACATTTAAAAGAGCTTTGGAATGGTTATATTGGAATTTAATTGACACAGATTTAAAGCAAAAAAGGTCATATCCATTTTATTTAATAATATCTATTATTTTAATGCTATCGTAATTATTCGTATATTCGCATCCTGTTTGATTTTTATATTTAACTACCTGCAGTGATTCAGAAGGAGATCAATTGCACCAAACTGTGTTAAAATCGTAATTAGTAGGAAAAAAATACAGATTTCAATTACCATTTAATCTTTTAACAATGAATTTGACAAAAAATTGTTACATTAAATTTTTACAAATATTCTTCTTTATCGAAAAGCATTATAGTGAAAGGTTTATTCTTATTAAGCTACATGCTGATTTTCCAGTGTTAAACTGATTGCTGCAGTGAAACTTGTTTTACAGGTAAACTTCAAGAGTTAGTAATATAGTTCACAAATTGTTATTATATAAAGAAAAATTATTAAAACTAATTAAATATCGAAATTAACTAATTAACTATTAATATTTATTCAATTAAATTTAAAACTTCTCAATAATATTTTTTAATTTCTATTAGTTGTGTTTCAGTACATTATGATTGTTGATATTTTTTTAAAAATGATTACTAAGTTGTTTTTCCTATTTTAGTTTCTAGTCCAGGTGTAAATAAATACTATGATCATTCTTGCATTTTTTTATAAATTGAAAGAGGTTGCCTCTGAAAGTGAAGTGGAAGAGATTCGCAATAAAATTTAAGCTGGTACTTTCTACTATATTATTTAGGATATAATTTTTACCATACAATATTCGAAAATCAGAGAAAATTGTTATAGTCATAATTCATAATTGTCATTATAGTCATAATTGTTATAATTCAAGACATACGATTTTATTTGTTTTTATGTTAAACCTGATAAATATTTGCCTTGTCTCCTTAGTGGAGCCCTCGAGTTTGAAGACAAATTTTAAATGGTTCCAATCCTGAGTCCTCGAGTTCAAAGGATTAAAAGAAATATTTTCTTTTACCATTCCATTTTCGCTAAATCAATAATAATATAATAATGATACAATTATTATTGTGTAAAAAAATAGTACATGAGATATGAATTTTGAAAAATTTTAGCTACCTCATTTCCTTTCTGCAGACTTATTTGTTGGTAGATAAAGTAGAAAAACAAAATTTGCCTTTGAAATAGACTTTAAAATACGTTATTGGCTGGATTGCATGCATAACAAGCCTAGTCGAGTTATTGTCAGGAATTTTCTTAATTGTAGAAACATAACTATTTTTCATACATAAATATTTTAAGGAAAATTGATATTTTAAAGAATTTAAAGGTACAAAGAGTCCTTTGATAGAACTATTATTTTTTAAAACAATGGTACATCAGATATGAAAATTATTATACATGCTTGTATTATCAGCTTTATTAAAATAAATATTGCTTTTACAATTTTATTTTCGCTAAATCAATAATAATATAATAACGATGCAATTATTATTGTGTAAAAAAATAGTATATAACATATGAATTTTGAAATTTGTTAGATAAGTCATTTCCTCACTGCAGACTTATTTGTTGGTCGATAAAGTAGAAAAACAAAATTTGCCTATGAAAAAGACTTTAAAATAACTTATTCCCTGGACTGCATGCATAACAAGCCTAGTCGAGTTATTGTCAGGAATTTTCTTAATTGTAGAAATATAACCATTTTTCATACATAAATATTTTATAGAAAATTGATATTTTAAACAGATTAAAGGTACTGAGAGTCCTTTGGTAAAATTATTATTTTTATAAAACATGGTACATCAGATATGAAAATTATTATACATGCTTGTATTATCAGCTTTATTAAAATAAATATTGCTTTTACAATTTTATTTTCGCTAAATCAATAATAATATAATGATACAATTATTATTGTGTAAAAAAATAGTATATGAGATATGAATTTTGAAAATTTTTAGCTACCTCATTTCCTTTCTGCAGACTTATTTGTTGGTAGATAAAGTAGAAAAACATAATTTACCTTTGAAAAAGACTTTAAAATACGTTATTGGCTGGATTGCATGCATAACAAGCCTAGTCGAGTTATTGTCAGGAATTTTCTTAATTGTAGAAATATAAGCATTTTCTATACATAAATATTTTATGGAAAATGGGTATTTTAAAGAGTTTAAAGTTACTGAGACTCCTTTGATAGAATTATTATTATTTTCAAAACAATAATACATCACATATGAAAATTTTTATATCTGCCTGTATTGCCAGCTGTATTAAAAGAAATATTTTCTTTTTACCTCTTTATTTTCGCTAAATCAATAATAATATAATAATGATGCAATTATTGTTATGTAAAAAAATAGTACATCAGATAGGAATTTTGAAATTTGTTAGATACCTCATTTCGTCCCTGTAGACTCATTTGTTGGTAGATAAGGTAGAAAAGCAAAATTTGTCTTTGAAATAGACTTTAAAATACGTTATTGGCTGGATTGCATGTATAACAAGCCTAGTCGCGTTATTGTCAGGAATTTTCTTATTTGTCGAAATATAACCCTTTTTTATACATAAATATTTTTTGGAAAATGGATATTTTAAAGAGTTTAAAGGTACTGAGAGTCCTTTGATAGAACTATTATTTTTTAAAACAATGGTACATCAGGTATGAAAATTTTTATATCTGCCTGTATCGCCAGCTGTATTAAAAGAAATATTTTCTTTTTACCTCTTTATTTTCGCTAAATCAATAATAATATAATAATGATGCAATTAGTGTTACGTAAAAAAATAGTACATCAGATAGGAATTTTGAAATTTGTTAGATACCTCATTTCCTCACTGTAGACTTATTGGTTGGTAGATAAAGTAGAAAAGCAAAATTTGTCTTTGAAAAGACTTTAAAATGCGTTATTGGCTGGATTGCATGCATAACAAGCCTAGTCGCGTTATTGTCAGGAATTTTCTTATTTGTCGAAATATAACCCTTTTTTATACATAAATATTTTTTGGAAAATGGATATTTTAAAGTTTAAAGGTACTGAGTGTCCTTTGATAGAATTATTATTATTTATAAAACAATGGTATATCGGGTATGAGAATTATTATATCTGCCTGTATTGCCAGATGAATTAAAAGAAATAATTTCTTTTACCATTTGCTCTAAATAATTAATAATATAATAACCATACAATTATTATTGTGTAAAAAATAGTACACAGATATGAATTTTGAAATTTTTTAGACACCTCATTTCCTCTCTGCAGACTTATTTGTTGGTAGATAAAGTAGAAAATCAAAATTTGTCTTTGAAATAGACTTTAAAATGCGTTATTGGCTAGATTGCAGGCATAACAAGCCTAGTCGAGTTATTGTTAGGAATTTTCTTAATTGTAGAAATATAACCATTTTTCATACATAATTTTTTTTGGAAAATTGATATTTTAAAGAGTTTAAAGGTACTGAGATTCCTTTGATAGAATTATTATTATTTTCAAAACAATAATACATCAGATATGAAAATTTTTATATCTGACTGTATTGCCAGCTGTATTTAAAGAAATATTTTCTTTTACCATTTTATTTTCGCTAAATCCATAATAATATAATAATGATACAATTATTATTCCGTAAAAAAATAGTACATGAGATATGAATTTTGAAATTTGTTAGATACCTCATTTCCTCTCTGCAGACTTATTTGTTGGTCGATAAAGTAGAAAAACAAAATTTACCTTTGAAAAATACTTTAAAATACATTATTGGCTGGATTGCATGCATAACAAGCCTAGTCGAGTTATTGTCAGGAATTTTCTTAATTGTAGAAATATAACAATTTTTCATACATAAATATTTTATGGAAAAATGGATATTTTAAAGAGTTTAAAGGTACTGAATGTCCTTTGATAGAATTATTATTATTTATAAAACAATGGTATATCGGGTATGAGAATTATTATATCTGCCTGTATTACCAGCTGTATTAAAAGAAATAATTTCTTTTACCATTTTATTTTCTCTAAATAATAAATAATATAATAACAATACAATTATCATTGTGTAAAAAATAGTATATCAGATGTGAATTTTGAAATTTGTTAGACAAATCATTTCCTCACTGTAGAATCATTTGTTGGTAGATAAAGTAGAAAAGCAAAATTTGTCTTTGAAATAGACTTTAAAATGCGCTATTGGCTGGATTGCATGCATAACAAGCCTAGTCGAGTTATTGTCAGGAATTTTCTTAATTGTAGAAATATAACAATTTTTCATACATAAATATTTTATGGAAAAATGGATATTTTAAAGAGTTTAAAGTTACTAAGATTCCTTTGATAGAATTATTATTATTTTTTAAAACAATGGTACCTCAGATATGAAAATTATTATATCTGCCTGTATTGCCAGCTGTATTAAAAGAAATATTTTCTTTTACCATTTCATTTTCGTTAAATCAATAATAATATAATAATGATGCATTTATTATTGTGTAAAAAATAGTACATCACATATGAATTTTGAAATTTGTTAGATACCTCATTTCCTCTCTGCAGACTTATTTGTTGGTAGATAATGAAGAAAAACAAAATTTACCTTTGAAAAAGACTTTAAAATACATTATTGGCTGGATTGCATGCATAACAAGCCTAGTCGAGTTATTGTCAGGAATTTTCTTAATTGTAGAAATATAACCATTTTTCATACATAAATATTTTATGGAAAACGGATATTTTAAAGAGTTTAAAGTTACTGAGACTCCTTTGATAGAATTATTATTATCTTTTAAAACAATGGTGCACCAGATATGAAAATTTTTATATCTGCCTGTATTGCCAGCTGTATTAAAAGAAATATTTTCTTTTTACCATTTTCTTTTTGCTAAATTAATAATAATATAATAATGATGCAATTATTGTTGTGTAAAAATATAGTACATCATATAGGAATTTTTAAATTTGTTAGATACCTCATTTCCTCCCTGTAGACTTATTAGTTGGTAAATAAACTGGAAAAGCAAAATTTGTCTTTGAAAAAGACTTTAAAATATGTTATTGGCTGGATTGCATGCATAACAAGCCTAGTCGAGTTATTGTCAGGAATTTTCTTAATTGTAGAAATATAACCATATTTCATACATAAATATTTTATGGAAAAGAGATATTTTAAAGAGTTTAAAGGTACTGAGTTCCCTTTGATATTTATTATTATTTTGATATATGATGATTTTTGAAAAAAATGGTACATCAGATATGAAAATTATTATATCTGCCTATTTTTCCATCTGTATTAAAAGAAATATTTTCTTTTACTATTTTATTTTCGCTAAATCAATAATAATATAAAAACGATGCAATTATTATTGTGTAAAAAATAGTACATCAGATATGAATTTTGAAATTAGTTAGACACCTCATTTCCTCATTTGACTCATTTGTTGGTAGATAAAGTAGAAAAGCAAAACTTTTCTTTGAAATAGACTTTAAAATACTTTAAAATTGGCTGGATTGCAAAACATGCATAACAAGCCTAGTCGCGTTATTGTCAGAATTTCTTACGAAATTGTAAACAAATAAAATTTTTCAGGGGTTGAAATTTGTTAGAAACCTCATTTCCTCACTGTAGACTTATTCGTTGGTAGATAAAGTAGAAAAGCAAAATTTGCCTTTGAATAGACTTTGAAATACATTATTAGCTGGATTGCAAAACATACATAACAAGCGTAGTCGCGTTAAGAGATGCTAACCACTCAGATTTGCTCTTGATCGAAATTGGCAAAAAACAAAGTCGAAAACTTTCTGTTCAGGGGTTGGAATTTATTAGATACCTCATTTCCTCACTGTAGATTTATTTGTTTGTAAATAAATTAGAAAAGCAAAATTTGCTTTTGAATAGACTTTGAAATACATTATTGGCTGGATTACAAAACATGCATAACAAGCCTAGTCGCGTTCGGCGATGCTAACCACTCAGATTTGCCCTTGATCGATATTGGCAAAACAAAGTCGAAAACTTTCTGTTCAGGGGTTGAAATTTGTTAGATACCTCATTTCCTCACTGTAGACTTATTTGATGGTAGATAAAGTAGAAAAGCAAAATTTGCCTTTGAATAGACTTTAAAATACGTTATTGCATTATTAGATTTGCCCTTCAACGAAATTGGCAAAACAAATATGAAAATTTCTTTTATTGTTTCTGCAAGAATCATTTTTTTAATGACGCAACAATTGTTAAAAATAAGATAATCGATTTGAATCTTGAATGTTATATTTCGCTGCAGTGTAATGTGTTGTGCGTATAATAGCGCTCTCGATTTCTTTTTGGTTTTAGAAAAAATTCCGCTTTAATCGCTTGAAATTGTAACGCGATTATTGGATAGTGGCTATTGAAAACTACTGACCACAGAATTTGTGTGTGCTTTTCTCAAGCGTTTTATCTTTCATTTTATGCATGCTTTATTTTGCATTTGTTTTTCATTTAAATTAGGTTTCGCTCCAAAATTTTGGAGTGAAACTAAACTTTGTATATTTATTTTTTGAGTGTAAGAATTTTTGAGGGCTTAATTTTTTTTCTTCTTGTTAGAGTTTAATTGCTATATATTATTTAATATAGAACTCTATTAATATATATGCGTATGTACATGCTTAATAATGCATAAACATTTTTTTGAGGGAATTGTATTTTTAATGTGAGATTTTATTTTTGGCTTTTGGACAGAATGCATTCTTATTTTATTTTATTAATACATGATTCTTTCTCAATACCTTTAAAATTGCTCTACAACAGAACTATCAAGCAAAAAAAAAATTTTACCAGATGATTCGGTAATGTATATTGAACAAAATAACATCATGTTTTGCCTTCTGTTGTATTTTATTATTAAATAACTTGAAATACTCTGTGTTCTTTAGCATTTTTTTTTGCTTTCTGCATGTTCTGCGCTTATGTTTTATAAATTTGGTTTTTAAAATTTTGGAGAGGAATTTTTTTAAGTGTAAGATATTTTTAACACAGTGCACTACAATTTAATTACTATACATTTTTAATATAGAACTCTGTCTACATATATACGTGTGTATATGCTTAATAATGCATTAAAAGTTTTTTGAGGGATTTGTTTTTTTAATGTAGATTTTTTTGCTTTTGGAAATGCATTTTATTTTATAATTAATACAAATTATTTCTCAATACTTTAAATTGCACATGACTGAAAAATAGAATATTTTCACCAGATGATTTTGAATTTATTGAAGAAAAAACATCAGATGTTTTGTTGTACATTCTGTGTTTCTCGATTATTTAAAGATACTTTTGTGTTTCCTCACTTTCTTGCTTTGTGCATGTCGTGCGCTGGTATTCTTTGCCCTTTTATTTAATTTGGTTTCTCCCAAAATTTTGGAGAGGAATTTTGTGAGATTTTTTTTGTCTTTTTAACACAATGCACTAGAATTTAATTCTATAGATTTTTAATAAGAATTTTATCTACCGTGGTGAATATGCTTAAAATGCATTAGATGAGGGATATATTTGAGACGCTTTTGGACAGAATATATTCTTATTTTATATTCTTTAATACATTTATTTTCTTAATATCTTTAAAATTGTCTTCTCGCAGTATTTTTCAGATGATTTATGATACTGTACTTTGAAGGAAATGTACATCGTGTGTTTTGACCTTCTTTTATCTTGTTTTTTAAATAACTTGACGTATTATGTTCTTCTCCAGTTTTCTTTGCTTTGCATGTTGTGCGCTGGTATCTTGCGGCTTGTTTTATTCATTTTGGTTTCGCTCCAAAATTTTGGAGAGAATTTTGTGTGAGATTTTTTTTTCTTTTTGAATGCATTAGAGTTTAATTGCTATATATTATTTAATATAGAACTCTGTTAATATATATGCGTGTGTATATGCTTAATGATGCATAAAAAGTTTTTTGAGGGAATTGTTTTTTTAATGTGAGATTTTTTTTTGGGTTTTGGACAGAATGCATTCTTATTTTATTTTATTAATACATGATTCTTTCTCAATACCTTGAAAATTGCTCTATAACAGAACTATCAAGCAAAAAAAATATTTTTACCAGATGATCTGCGGTAATGTATATTGAACAAAATGAACATCGAGTGTTTTGACCTTCTGTTGTATCTTTATTATTTTAATAACTTGAAGTACTCTGTGTTCTTCTCCAGCTTTTCTTTGCTTTCTGCATGTTCTGCGCTGGTATTTCTAAGGCCGGTTTTTATCCAAATTTGGTTTCTCCCAAAATTTTGGAGAGGAATTTTTTTAAGTGTAAGATATTTTTAACACAGTGCACTACAATTTAATTACTATACATTTTTAATATAGAACTCTGTCTACATATATACGTGTGTATATGCTTAATAATGCATTAAAAGTTTTTTGAGGGATTTGTTTTTTTAATGTGAGATTTTTTTGGGCTTTTGGACAGAATACATTCTTATTTTATATTATTAATACATAATTATTTCTCAATACCTTTATAATTGCACTATGACTGAAAATACAAGTAGAAAAGTATTTTCACCAGATGATCTGCTGTATTGTATATTGAAGAAAATGTACATCAGGTGTTTTGTTGTACATTCTGGTGTTTCTCGATTATTTAAAGTACTTGACGTATTCTGTGTTCTCCTCCAGCGTTTCTTTGCTTTGTGCATGTCGTGCGCTGGTATTTCTATGGGCAGTTTTATTTAAATTTGGTTTCTCCTAAAATTTTGGAGAGGAATTTTTGTGAGATTTTTTTTGTCTTTTTAACACAATGCACTAGAATTTAATTACTATAGATTTTTAATATAGAATTTTATCTACATATATACGTGTGAATATGCTTAATAATGCATTAGAAGTTTTTTGAGGAATTTGGTTTTTTAATGTGAGATTTTATTTTGGCTTTTGGACAGAATATATTCTTATTTTATACTCTTAATACATAATATTTTCTTAATACCTTTAAAATTGTACTATAACTAAAAAAAACAAGCAGAAAAATATTTTTACCAGATGATTTATGATACTGTACTTTGAAGAAAGTGTACATCGTGTGTTTTGACCTTCTGTTGTATCTTGATTATTTAAATAACTTGACGTACTCTATGTTCTTCTCCAGATTTTCTTTGCTTTCTGCATGTTGTGCGCTGATATATCTAAGGCCGGTTTTATTCCAATTTGGTTCCTCCCAAAATTTTGGAGAGGAATTTTTGTGTGAGATTTTTTTTTGTCTTTTTAGGACGATGCATTAGAGTTTAATTACTATAGATTTTTAATACAGAATTTTATCTACATGTGTGCATATGCTTAATAGTGCATTAAAAGTGTTTTGAGGGATTTATTTTTTTAATGTGAGATTTATTTTTGGCTTTTGTACAGGATGCATTCTTATTTTATATTATTAATACAAAATATTTTCTCAATACATTTAAAATTGCATTATAACTGAAATAACAAGTAGAAAAATTATTTTTACCAGATGATCTGTGGTACTGTACACTGAAGAAAATGTACATTGGGTGTTTTGACCTTCTGTTGTTTCTTGATTATTTAAATTACTTGACGTCCTCCTTGCTCTTCTCCAGCTTTTCTTTTCTTTATGCATGTTGTGCGCTGGTAGTTCTAAGGCTGGTTTTATTCAAATTTGGTTACTCCAAAATTTTTGAGAAGAATTTTTGCAAGGGTAAATTTTTTTTTAACACAGTGCATTAGAATTTAATTACTATAGATTTTTAATACAGAACTCCGTCTACATATATGCATGCGTATATGCTTAATTATGCATTAAAAGTTTTTGAGGTATTTGTTTTTTTAATCTGAGATTTTTTTTTGGCTTTTGGACAGAATGCATTCTTATTTTATATTATTAATACATAATTATTTCTCAATACCTTTAAAATTGCATCATGACTGAAAATACAAGTAGTAAAATATTTTCACCAGATAATCTGCGGTATTGTACACTCAAGAAAATGTACATTGGATGTTTTGACGTTGAATTGTGTCTTGATTATTTAAATAACTTGACGTACTCTGTGTTCTTCGCCAGCGTTTCTTTGCTTTCTGCATGTCGTGCGCTAGTATTTCTAAGGCCGGTTTTATTCAAATTTGGTTTCTCCTAAAAGTTTGGAGAGGAATTTTTGTGTGAGATCTTTAATATAGAATTTTATCTACATATATACGTGTGTATATGCTTAATAAAGCATTAAGAGATTTTTGAGGGATTTGTTTTTTAATGTGTTTTTCGTTTTGGCTTTTGGATAGAAACATTCTTATTTTATAATATTAATACATAATATTTTCTCAATACTTTTAAACCTGTAATATAACTGAAATAACCAGCCTAAAAATACTTTTACCAGATGATCTGCTGTACTGTACACTGAAGAAAGTATACATTGGATGGTTTGACCTTCTGTTGTATCTTCATTATTTAAATATCTTCAAGTACTCTGTGTTCTACTCCAGCGTTTCTTTGTTTTCTGCATGTCATGCGCTGGTATTTCTAAGGCCGGTTTTATTCAAATTTGGCTTCTTCCAAAATTTTTGAGAAGAATTTTTGTGAGAATTTTTTTAACACAATGCACTAGAATTTAATTACTAAAGATTTCTAATACAGAACTCTGTCTACATATATACGTGTGTATAGGCTTAATAATGCATTAAAAGGAATTTTTTTTAATGTGAGATTTTTTTGGCTTTTGGACAGAATGCATTCTTATTTTATATTATTAATACATAATTTTTTCTCAATACCTTTTAATTGCACTATGACTGAAAATACAAGTAGAAAAGTATTTTCACCAGATGATCTGCGGTACTGTACATTGAAGAAAATGTACATCAGGTGTTGTGATGTACATTCTGTTGTTTCTCGATTATTTAAAGTACTTGACGTATTCTGTGTTCTCCTCCAGCGTTTCTTTGCTTTGTGCATGTAGTGCGCTGGTATTTTTAAGGCAGGTTTTATTCAAATTTGGTTTCTCCCAAAATTTTTGCGGGAATTTTTTTGTTTTTTTAGCACAATGCACTAGCGTTTAATTACTATAAATTTTTAATATAGAATTTTATCTACATATATACGTGTGAATATGCTTAATAATGCATTAAAAGTTTTTTGAGGGATTTATGTTTTTAATGTGAATTTTTTTTTTTTGCTTTTTGGCAGAATGAATTCTTATTTTATATTATTATTACAGAATCTTTTCTCAGTACCCTTAAAATTGCACTATGAGTGAAAAAACAAGCAGAAAAAATGTTTTTACTAGATGATCTGCTGTACTGTACACTGAAGAAAATGTACATAGGATATTTTGACCTTCTGTTGTATATTGAATATTTAAATAACTTGGACTACTCTGTGTTCTTCTACAGCTTTTCTTTGCTTTCTGCATGTTGTGCGCTGGTATTTCTAAGGCCATATTTATTCAAATTTGGTTTCTCCAACATTTTGGAGAGGTATTTTTATGTGAGTTTTTTTGTCTTTTCAACATAATGCACTAGAGTATAATTACTAGAGATTTTTATTATCGGGTGTTTTGACCTTCTGTTGTTTCTTGATTATTTAAATAACTTGACGTACTACGTGTTCTTCTCCAGCTTTGTTTTTGCTTTTTGCACGTCGTGTGCTGTTTTTTCTAAGGGCGGTTTTATTCCAATTTAGTTTCTCCCAAAATTTTTAAGAAGAATTTTTGTGAGATTTTTTAACACAACGCACTAGAATGTAATTATTGTAGATTTTTAATATCTGTCTACATATATGCGTATATATATATATATATATATATATATATATATATATATATATATATATATATATATATATAATATATATATATATATATATATATATATATATATATATATATATATATATATATATATATATATATATATATATATATATATATATATATATATATATATATATATATATATATATATATATATATATATATACAATAATGCATTAAACGTGTTTTGAAGATTTTTTTTAATGTGAGGATTTTTCTTTTTGCTTTTGGACTAAATGAATTCTTATTTTTTATTATTAATACATAATATTTTCTCAATACATTTAAAATTGCACTATACCTAAAAATACAAGCAGAAAAATATTTTTGCCAGCTGATTTGAGGTACTGTATGCTGCAGAAAATGAACATCGGATGTTTTGACCTTGTGTAGTACCTTGATTGTTTAAATGACTTGACGTATTCTGTGTTCTTTTCCAGCGTTTCTTTGCTTTATGCATGTAGTGCGGTGGCATTTCTAAAGCCGGTTTTATTCAAATTCGGTTTCTCCCAAAATATTGGAGAGGAATTCTTTTTTCAGTGTGAGATTATTTTGTGTTTTTATCAGAATGGAATAAAATTTAAATACTATATATTTCTTAATATAGAAATTTTGGCTTTTGGACAGAATGCATACTTACTTTACATTATAATGTATATTTTTTTCTCAATACCTTTATAAATGCAGTATAGTTGAAATAACAAGCAGAAAAAAATTTTTAGCCGATGATCTGAGGTACTGTGTGCTGCAGAAACTGAACATCGGTTATTTTGACCTTGGGTAGTTCCTTGATTGTTTAAATGACTTGATATATTCTGTGTTCTTTTCCAACGTTTCTTTGCTTTATGCATGTAGTGCGCTGGTATTTCTGAGGCCGGTTTTATTTAAATTTGGTTACCTCCAAAATTGTTAAGTATAATTTTTTTATTGTATTTTTAACAGAATTCTCTATATTTTAATTACTATATATTTTTTAATGTAGAATTTTTTCTACATTTAAACTCTAATAAATATATATATTTTTCCATTAAAGCAATTTTGCGGAATATTGTTTTTTGAGTATGAGATTTTTATAAATATTTTTCATAGGGCATGCATATTGTTTTATTAATATATATATATATATATATATATATATATATAATGATGCCATATAATTGATATATTAAGCAGAAAAAATATATTGTTACCAGTTGATCAGATGAACTGTGAACTGAAGTAATATAACATCAAATCATTGGATTTTCTGATATTTCTTGATTATTTAAGTCTGACTTCACGTACTTTTTATTATTTTCTAGTGTTTCTCTGCTTTATTCATGTCATGCATTGATATTTCTGAGTTAAGTTTTATTCAAATTTAGTTTCCCTTCAAAATTTTGGAGAGTTGCTTTTTTTTTAAGTGTGAGATAATTTTTTTTTGTTTTTCCAGAATGCACTAGAGTTTAATTACTAAATTATATTTAATATAAGATTTTTCTACAGATATACTTACTTATATGCTGGTTAATGCACTAAAATATTTTTGAAGGTTATTTTTTTTGAGTGTGAGAGTTTTTGTGTGTTTTTGACAAGGGTGCATTGTTATTATCTAATATAAATGTATAATTTTTTTCAATATATTCGGTGACGCACTAGAACTGAAATAACATAGCAGAAAATGATATTGTTACCAGATGATCTGAGGTACTGTGTACTGAGGTGAAATGAACATCAGGGGTTTTGAACTTATGCAGTTTCTTCATTATTTCTGTTTTTACTGATGACGTTTCTCTGATTTGTGTATGTCACGCGCTGGTATTTCTGAGACCGATTTTATTCAAATTAGGTTTTCTTTCTAAATTTTCTAAAGGATTTATTTTATTTTTTTTTCAGTGAGAGCTTTTTTTTAACAGGTTGCATTATGCTGTTGAATACAGAATTTTTTCTTTATACATTCGTGTGTATTTATTTAGTGATATAATATCGTTGAAAGAATAAGTAGGAAAAACTATTTTTATCAAACAATCTGAGATGCTCCATGATTTTAAACATCAAGGGTCAACATATTCTGTTTAACATTTTCTGTAGCTTTTTGGTTATTTGGTTATTCTCTAGAAATTTTCAACCTTATTTTACGGAGAGTAAAATATATTTTTCCTCTTTTTGCCGGATGCATTTATTGCGTTGCTTTAGTTATTATAAAGCTTTATATATATGCACATATTTTTGAATATGCATTATTTCGAAGGAAAAAAAATATTTTATCAGACGCTTAAAGAATTGTGTTCTTTTCTAAATTCAAGCATTTGGCTTGAGTGAAAAAATATTTTAAGCGCTTGTTTATTTAATTCGGTGTTGGTGAAAATTCAGGAGGTACGTTTTTTTAGAGTGAAATTTTCATGTTTAGTACATACATTTATTACTTTCCTTTATGTATAATATTTGCTCTGTGCATCTCAGAAAGAAATATATATTATACATACATTAAATATATATCATAATACAAATGTGTATTTTTAGTGATACATTATATCTGAAAATATAAATATAAAAATAGGCATATTTTTCAGAGGAAATTAAAATCCGTGCTTTTCATCGTCAGTACTTTTTCTCTTCTGGAATTTATGCACGTCGTGGGATATATTTTAAAACATTCTTGCATTTTTTTGGCTTGTCTAATTTAAATTTTATTTTTCTAGAGACTCCAAATGCTACTTTTAAGAGTGGCGTTTTTATATTTATTGTTTACAAGAGGCATTAATTACGCTGTAATATTCAGTATAAAAGTTTTTCTTTATTTGCATTCATATATATTTAGTTTTGTGCATTAAGATATATTATAAAAACGAATATATATATATTATACCAGTCAGCCTAAGTTATTATATCCTCTTTGAACTTTCAAGTGTTTCGATCTATTTTGGTTGTTGCATGTTGTAGAACAGTTTTTTTGGTGGTTTGTTTTATTTAAACTTGGTTCCGCTTTCAACCATAGAATGCAGTTTTTTTCTAGTTGACAAGTTGAATATTTCCGTTACAGGTTTTAGTATAGGAATATATTCTATATTTATGTGTAAATGCACTACAAAGAAAATTATAAGAGCAAAAAATATATATGTACCAGACGATATAAGATCATATGTTATTTTAAACATAGAATGATTTGCTCTTCTACAATGGTCATTAAAGTAGGTTTTCTTTCAAATTTTCAAGTGGGATATATTTTGCCTGTCCGAAGCAATTTTTTACTGTGAGAATTTTTAGGCTGTTTGGCAGTATTCATTTATTCATTTATTTCTTTTCACTGAAAGTAAGTATTCATATGTAATTGACTTACTATAACGAAAATAATAAGCAGAAAAATAGGATTTTACTAGACACCCTATAGTACTGTGCTTTTCAAAATCAAGCGTTTTCGTCTTGTGGGGTATTTCGGTTATTTAAATCTCTTTTTCTAGAGATATTAAAGCATAAATTCTAAATCAGAATTTTTTTAAAGTTTTTCAGATGCATTTATGTCATTTTAGAAATATAGAAGTTTTTCCTCGATTAATGTAGCTGTTGGAACGTGAACTTTTATATTTGTGTTTTTTATCGGATGCATATGTTGCATAAGTGTATTTATTACAGAAATTTCCTTCCCACATGCATGCTAATATGCTTAAGAAAGGACTATATTTAAAATTGTAAACATAAAAAATGTTAAACCATATGGCTTAAGGTATTAGTCTATTTAAACATTAAATTTTTTTATGAATTGCTCTTTTCTGTATTTTTGAGGGATTGTTAATTAACTTAATATCCTTTAATATCACTCTAAATTTAAAAGCTTATTTTTTCGAAGGTGACTTGTTTCTTGGATTCATTTTCTGCGTTGTTTTATTTAAAAAGAAATTTTCTCTACATACCCTATAAGTATATTTAGCAGTGCACATTATCCGAAATTATACAAACAAACTTATACGTATCTAATATACGGTCTAAGGCACTGAGTAATTTTCAACAATTAATTCAACAAACCTTTATCTGTTCAGGGGCTTTTTAGGACATATTTATTGAGATTTGGTCTTGCAACAAGGTTTAGAGCATATATTTTGAAGCTTAGTGATTTTTTCGTTGAAGTATTAACTTTGTTATGATTTTTGTCAATTTATATACATGTTTATATGTTTTCTGTGCCTCACATCCAATATACAGTAAAATATTTTTTTTTTACCAGATATCATGAGGTAGTGTGTGCTCTTAAAAATAAATTGCTCGGTTCTCGTGTGGTTTGAACAGGTTATACAATGGCTTTTTAGGGCTTATTCATTTAAATTTTTTTTTCTGGAAAATGTTTGGCCTTAATGTTTTGGACTTAATTTTA
>CM063501.1:96106608-96114108 GCA_032207245.1 Pardosa pseudoannulata
GTAAATTTTGATTAGAATTTTTTATAGTTATTAAATTTATTTTATATTTTAATTTACAGTTTTTATTCAAGAAAATATTTAACTTGTCTTTTATTTATTATTTGATTAATACTTAAAGTTACCTGTCTATAGATATTTATTCCGTCTCTATTGAAGAGAAATGTTTCACTTTAAATAAGTAAATTTATTACATATTTAATAACTACTTATATTGAAAGTAATTTAAAAAAAACGTAAGTGAAAATTATTTATTCAAAGCTTTTCAGAATTTTAATAGAAAACAGTTTTATTTTTTTAGAATCCCTAATTTAGTTTGATAGTATTCTGAAATAAGAATGAAAGGAATTTTTAGATATTACGCTTATATAAAATGATTGAGTTTAAATGTTACGTAATGAATTGCTTTAGTGCTCAAAACAGTTTCGAAAGAATGTTAAAATGAATTTTTACCGGAATATTATTTGATGTTTTACTTCTAAATAGAGGAAATCTGAATAAATATCATTTTATTATTTTTGAAAAATAAGAGTAGAGAGTAAGCGACATCAGAATATTTACATCCGATACTCTTTTTAGAAAATGTTGTCTGCTGTTTTATTTCCTCATACGATAAACAATACTGAGGAGAAGTTGTAGTAATTTTTTTTTAAAGTTGGATGTAGGTCATTTGATGTGTTAGCTAATGTCTCATTCTATTTTCAACTTTTGAATAGCAGTTACTAATCAATTCTGTTTAGAATCAAACTGGCGATACATGAGTAGTTTTGAAGCTCTGGGCGATGATTATCATTCAGCAGTTAATTGCAGAAACTCGTGTATTATAAACAACATTTGGTGATAATAATCTCTCTTTCCTTTATGCTTTTGACTAATTATTAATCATTTTATTGATCACAATAGTAAATTTTACATTTTGAAAACGATAAAATCAAGAAATAATCATATTGTTTAGAGTTGGTTAGAAGAGTAATTTTTTATGGACAGGAAATCGTTTATTATAACACTTGGTGATATTCATCTGTATTTCGTTTATAATTTTGATTAGTTAACAATGGTTAGCTTATCAGTGACAAAATTGCGATTTTACAATTGGATAAAATTAAAAAAATTTTGGTAAAGGAGGTTTATAACTCAGTGTAACTATGTAGCAATTAATGGCAGGAATCGTGCATTATAAACAATATTTGTGGAAATGCTGTTCTGCATTCAATTTATAATTCTGTATAACTGCATCAATTAAAAAAGATGTTATTAACCTGGAAAGAGATGAAATCAAGAAGTATTGATATCAAGAGTTAGAACTGTAATTAGTCTATTAGTGAATACCTCATTATTTTGTGGGTTTTAGAATTTCAGTTGCTAGGTTATTATGCTTATTATCATAATGGATATGTTACAACAATTTTCAAACTTTCTTGTGGACGCGGAAAATTCTGTAATCAATTGCTGGAACTCTTGTGTTATAAACAACATTTGGTGATAATTATATTTACTTCCTTTATACTTTTGTTCAATTATTGATCATTTCATCGGTCGCCGGAGGATGATCTTATAATTGGAAAGAGATAAAAGTACGAAATAATGATATTGTATATATTTGGAAGGAGCGCAATTTGTTGTAGACAATGGTCATTTAGTAATTAATAACAGGAATTGAATTGTTCCGAATTACACGTCGGGAAAATCATCTGTAATTCGTTTATAGTTTTGACATATTATCAATTATCAGTATATTAGTCATACATGGGAATTTTACATTTGGATAAGATTAAAATATTTTTCTATATAGTAAGAGCTAGAATAAGGTTACTAATCAATTCTGTTTAAAACCAAAGTGGCGATACATGAGTAGATTTGAAGCTCTGAGCGATAATTATCATTCAGCAGTTAATTGCAGGAGTTCGTGTATTATAAACAACATTTGGTGATAATAATCTCTCTTTCCTTTATGTTTTTGACTAATGATTAGTCATTTCATCGATCGCAATAGTAAATTTTACAATTGAAAAACGATAAAATGAAGAAATAATGATGTTGATTAGAGTTGGTTAGAAGAATCATTTTTTATGGACCTTGATTATTTTCGAATTAATGACAGGAAATTGTTTATTATACACTTGGTGATATTCATCTGTTTCGTTTATAATTTTGATAAGTTAAAAATTGCTATTGTATCAGTGACAAAAGGGTGATTTTACAATATATAATTAAAAAAAATGGTAAAGAAGATTTATATTTTGTGGTCGATAACTATTTATCAATTAATGGCAGGAATCTTGCATTATAAACAATATTTGTGAACATGTTTGTTGTGCTGCATTCAATATATAATTCTGTATAAAAATTAATTGCATCATTTGTAAGAAGATGAGTTTAACCTGGAAAGAGATGAAATCAAGAAGTATTGATATCAAGATTATAACTTTTAGAAATGTAATTAGTCTATTAGTGAATACCTCATTATTTTGCCAGTTTAAAATTTCAGTTGCTAGGTTATTATGCTTATTATCATAATGGATATGTTACAACAGTTTTCAAAGTTTCTTGTGGACGCGGAAAATTCTGCAATCAATTGCTGAAACTCGTGTGTTATAAACAACATTTGGTGATAATTATATTTACTTCCTTTATACTTTTGTTCAATTATTGATCATTTCATCGGTCGCAGGAGAATGATCTTATAATTGGAAAGAGATAAAGTACGAAATAAAGATATTGTATATATTAGAAGGAGCACAATTTGTTGTAGACAATGGTCATTTAGTAATTAATAACAGGAATTCAATTGTTCCGAATTACACGTAGGGAAAATCATCTGTAATTCGTTTATAGTTTTGACATATTATCAATTATCAGTATATTAGTCATACATGGGATTTTACATTTGGATAAGATTAAAATATTTTTCTATATAGTAAGAGCTAGAATACGGTTACTAATCAATTCTGTTTAAAATTAAAGTGGCGATACATGAGTAGATTTGAAGCTCTGGGCGATGATTATCATTCAGCAGTTAATTGCAGGAACTCGTGTATTATAAACAACATTTGGTAATAATCATCTCTCTTTCCTTTATGCTTTTGACTAATCATTAATCATTTCATCGATCGCAATAGTAGATTTTACAATTGGGAAACGATAAAATCAACAAATAATGGTGTTGTTTAGAGTTGGTTAGAAGCGTCATTTTTTATGGACGTTGATTATTTAGGAATTAATGACAGGAAATCGTTTATTATAACACTTGGTGATATTCATCTGAATTTCGTTTATAAATTTGATTAGTTAACAATGGTTAGCGTATCAGTGACAAAATTGTGATATTACAGTTGGATAAAATTAAAAAAAATTGGTAAAGAAGGTTTATATCTTGTTGTCGATAACTATTTAGCAATTAATGGCAGGAATCGTGCATTATAAACAATAATTGTGGAAATGTATGTTGTTTGCATTTAATTTATAATTCTGCATAATAATCAATTGCATCAGTTATAAGATTTGGTTTGAAGTGCTACGGTCTACTCTTTGCAACACGAGGTCTAATCAGACCGGGACCTACAGCTTAAAGCTGATTCCGAACGGCTACGAACGCTCATACCACTGTGGGATTCGAACCCACATACTCCGGTACCGAAGGCCAGCACCCTAGCCAATCGGCCATTGTTTGACTTAATTATAAAAAGATGATTTTAACTCAGAAAGAGATGCAATCAAGAAGCATTGATATCAAGAGTTAGAACTTTAAGAAATGTAATTAGTCTATTAGTGAATGTCTCATTATTTCGTCGGTTTTAGAATTTCAGTTGCTAGGTTATTATGCTTATCATCATAATGGATATGTTACAACAGTTTTGAAACTTTGTTGTGGACGCGGACAATTGTGCAATTAATTGCTGGAATTCGTGTGTTATAAACAACATTTGGTGATAATGATCTTTACTTCCTTTATATTTTTGTTCAATTATTGATCATTCCGTCGGAAGCAAGAGGATGATCTTATAATTGGAAAGCGATAAAATTAAGAAATAATGATATTGTACGTAGTTTGAAGAAGTGTGATCTATTGTGAACAATGATAATTTAATAATTAATAACGGGAATTCATTTGTTATGAATTACACGTTGGGATAATCATCTGTAATTTGCTTATAGTTTTGACATATTATCAATTATCGGTAAATCAGTCATACAAGGTAATTTTACAGTTAGATAAGATTGAAATATTTTTCTATATAGTAAGAGCTAGAAGAAGGTTTATTTTAAGTGTGCGATAATTGCTTAGCAATTAATATCAGAAACCCTTGAATTATAAACAATATTTGTAGAAATTTATCCCTATACCGTTTATAATCCCATATAATAATTGATTATTGTTACAATATTTGTAAGAAGATTTTTAACCTAGAAAAATATGATATTACGAAATATTGATATAAAGTGTTAGAGCTGGAAGAAGTGTAATTTAGAGTATTAGTGAATGTCTCATTATGTTTTAAATTTAAGTACAGCATTTGCTAGGAGGTTATGCTTATCGTTATAATAACTAAGTTACAATAATTTTGAAACTGTTGTAGATGCAGAAAATTTAGAAATTAATTGCAGGAGCTCGGGTTTTATAAACAATATTTTGTGATAAACATTATTACTTCCTTTATAGCTTTGTAAAATTATTGATCATTCCTTCGGTCACAAGAGGATGATTTTAAATTGGAAAGCGATAATATTAAAAAGAATCGGAGGAAGCATCATTTATTGTGAATGATAATTATTTACCAATTCATGACTTGAACTCGTTTATTATAAATAACTCGTAGTGATATTCATCAGAGCTTCTGAGTGATTATTAGTACATCAATCACAAGAAGATGATTTTGCAGTTGGATAATATTAAGAATAGAATGATGGAGAGTGAAAGGGAAAATTTTTATTTGTTGTGAGTGATGATTATTTAGCAATTAATGGCAGGATCCCGAGCATTATAAACAATATTTGTGGAAAAATAATTGGTTTCCTTTCATAATTCTTTCTTATAATCTATTATCGTTACACCAGTTAGGAAAAGATTGATAAAAAGCAAAAGGTGGAATAAAGTTTATTTGTTGTGGGGGAATTACTGGCAGGATTCCGCACATTATAAACAATATTTGAGGAAAAATATCTACTTTCCTTTTATGATTCTTCCTTATAATTGGTTATTGTTACACCAGTTAGAAAAATATTGTTAAAAAGTAAAATGTGGAAGAAGGTTTATTTGATGTGGGCTAACATTATTCAGTAATTAAGGGCAGGATGCCAAGCATTATAAGCAATATTTGGGGAAACTTATCTGGTTTACTTTCATAATTCTGCCTTATAATCGATTATCGTTACACCAGTTAGATAAAGATTGATAAAAAGCAAAAGGTGGAATAAAGTTTATTTGTTGCGGGGAAATTACTGGCAGGATTCCGCACATTATAAACATTTGAGGAAAAATGTCTACTTTCCTTTTATAATTCTGCCTTATAATTGGTTATTGTTACACCAGTTAGAAAAATATTGTGAATGATAATTATTTAGCAATTCATGACATGAACTCGTTTATTATAAATAACAAGTTGTGATATTCATCAGAGTTTCTGAACGATTATTAGTATATCAATCACAAGAAGATGATTTTGCAACTGGATAATATTAAGAATAGAATAATGAAGAGTGAGAATGAAAAATTTTCTTTGTTGTGAGCGATGAATATTTAGCAATTAATGGCAGGATCCCGAGTATTATAAACAATATTTGTGGAAAAATATCTGCTTTCCTTTCACAATTCTGCCTTATAATCGATTATCGTTACACCAGTTAAAAAAAAGATTGATAAAAAGCAAAAGGTGGAATAAAGTTTATTTGTTGTGGGGGAATTACTGGCAGGATTCCGCACATTATAAACATTATTTGAGGAAAAATATCTACTTTCCTTTTATAATTCTGCCTTATAATTGGTTTTTGTTACACCAGTTAGAAAAATATTGATAAAAAGTAAAAGGGGGAAGAAGGTTTATTTGTTGTGGCTAAAACTATTCAGTATTTAAGGGCAGGATCCCACGCATTATAAGAAATATTTGTGGAAAAAATACCTGCTTTCCTTTCACAATTCTGCCTTATAATCGATTATTGTTACACCAGCCAGAAAAAATATTGATAAACCCTAAGAGATGGAAAAAGGTTTATATGTTGTGGGTAAAAATTATGTAGTAATTAAGGGCAGGATTACACGCATTCTAAATATATTTGTGGAAAATATATGCATTCCTTTATCAATTCTGCCCTTTTTGCATCAGTTGTGACAGAATGATTATAAACCCGAAAAGAGATGACGTAAAGAAATATAGATTCAAAGACTTACAGTGGGAAAAAGAGAGACTTAGTGTATTAGTGAATATATCATTATTTTATGAATTTTAGAATAGCGATTACTAGGAGAATATGCTTTTCATCAAATTAGAGATATTACAGCTATTTTGAGGCTTTGTTGTGGACGTGGATAATTTAGCAGCAGATGGCAGGAACTTGTGCATTATAAATATGTGATGATAATTATCTGTATTCCATTTATAATGTAGAATATTTATAGATTATGGTTTCATCGATCCAAGAGGAGGATTTTACGACTGGAAAGGATTGAAATTGAGATATGCGGATATAAAGAAACATAACTGGTGTATTATTGTATGCCTTGTTCTCTTTTCAGTTTTAGTACATCAGTTACTAAACCATATTTTTTTGTCACAGTTTACCAATATAAGAACAGTTTTGAATCTTTGTTGTGGATGAAGATAACTTAGGAATTAATGTCAAGAACTTGTGTATAGTCTATAACTCATTTATAAATATGCTTAATTATCGATTGCAGTAACATCAAACAAAAATAGATGATTTTAAAATTTGAAAGAGATAAAATTAAGAAATATTGATAAAACTATTTAGAGTAAGATTATTGATGAAAGAGAGTTTAACCCTTTTGTAAGTAAATTGAAGGTTTTAGATGCCCATGGATATCTAAAACCTCCAACTTAGTTGCGATGCCTTTCGGCTTCTAAAAGATGATGATGATGATGGTGATGATGAATCAAAAGAAAATGAATTTAAAATTGAAAACGGTTAACTATTTATCTTCCCATATCCGGTAACTGTGTATGTGTATATATATGCATATAGGTATATGTATATATATATGTATATGTATATATATATATATATATATATATATATATATATATATATATATATATATATATACATATATTTATATATATATATATATTCATGTCTAGGCATTTGTGTAGATGCTAATGTTAAATTAAACATAACTTAAATTGTAATCACACTTTTATATTTATAATAAACATACATTATTTATAAAAACTTAAATCATAACTAATTTAACTTAAAATAGTTCTTTACTTTTGTAGCATTTAATCTCATTGAATTGCGTATTTGAATCCCTTAAAAAAATTCAGCTCC
>CM063501.1:96119108-96151608 GCA_032207245.1 Pardosa pseudoannulata
TCATACCTTTCACAGAGTACTTGTTATTCAAAGATAAAATTGTCCCCCAAGACTTGAATTTAAATTGAAACGTGATCTTCCCTATAGAGTGCATTCCATGCTTACTTTTTTCTGGTCCATAATATTACACCGAGCCGCATCTCCTGGAGTGATTTCTTGAATCTAATGTAACAAGTGCATTTAGAGAGGATCAGGAAAACTCTTTTGTATTCAGATCTTAACCAAGCACGCAGACTTCCAATAAGGAATAAAGAACAGTCAGTGCGTGTTGTTAGCAATATTGTTCTTGTATAAACCAAACCAAAGCAAAGTAAATAAAGCTGATATATATCTGTGGATGTACAGTTTGATATTCTATAATTTTTCACCCACAAAATATAGAAATTTAAGTATTCCTTCAATATGTTTTCATATTATAGTAGAAGCTCTAAAAATAAAACTTTTCCAAGCCTAAAAATACTTCTCGAGAAACAGACACCCATATAAAAATAAATTAGTTCTTAAAATATTTGATTTTAACATTTTTTTTCTTTTTTTCTGTAATAAGGTATATTTATTCATTTTTAATTAAATCTTCTTTAAATAGCCGGTTGAATTGCTCATAATGTGAGAACTACTCATACCACCTCTTATCGCCGTAGTGTATGTTTGGCGCTGGTCACATAAAGATTACGTGATTTTCTATCCGTAAACTTTCCATTCTCTAGATATGCGTGTAACGAACTCACGAATCCATAGTGATGAGATTTTCTATCCTTAAACTTTCTATTCTCCAGATTTTCGTGTAAAAAACTCACGAATCCCATAGCGATATGATTTTCTATTTCTGAACATTTTATTCTCTAGATTTTCGTGTAACGAACTCACGAATCCATAGTGATGTGATTTTCTATCAGTTAACTTTCTATTCTCTAGATATTCATGTAATGAACTCACGAATCCATAGTGATGAGATTTTCTATCCTTAAACTTTCTATTCTCCAGATTTTCGTGTAAAAAACTCACGAATCCCATAGCGATATGATTTTCTATTTCTGAACATTTTATTCTCTAGATTTTCGTGTAACGAACTCACGAATCCATAGTGATGAGATTTTCTATCCATAAACTTTCCATTCTCTAGATTTTCGTGTAACGAACTCACGAATCCATAGTGATGAGATTTTCTATCCTTAAACTTTCTATTCTCCAGATTTTCGTGTAAAAAACTCACAAATCCCATAGCGATATGATTTTCTATTTCTGAACATTTTATTCTCTAGATTTTCGTGTAACGAACTCACGAATCCATAGTGATGAGATTTTCTATCCTTAAACTTTCTATTCTCTAGATATTCATGTAACGAACTCACGAATCCATAGTGATGAGATTTTCTATCCTTAAACTTTCTATTCTCCAGATTTTCGTGTAACGAACTTACGAATCCATAGTGATGTGATTTTCTATCCTTAAACTTTCTATTCCAGATTTCCGTGTTATAAACTCACGAATCCATACCGATGTGATTTTCTATCCGTAAACTTTCTATTCTCTAGATTTTTGTATAATGAACTCACGAATTCATCACACTATCCCCCTCTTTCTTCTTTTTAGATGTTTATTTTCCGCTCGTTGTCATTTTATGCTTCCTGTTAGAAATCTCTGTATTAGAGGGCTAGGCCTAGAGAATCCAGTTGCACAACGCCAAGAAAGCCACGAAGAATATGCTTTAACGCCAAGATGTTGATTCATTAATCAACAAAATTAGCATTTCTTTTTGGCTTAATCTTTTGCCTGTTGTCTAGTCTAGATTTCTGTATTGTTTTAATTCTTATTTAATTAGTGTTATTATTTCAATTTCAATATATGTCATGATATTAATTTTCAAAACATATAGCTGTGACATATACTTCATGTATTACGGGTTGTAAGATCAAAGATTTGGCAGCATTAGAATAAAAAAAATATTTCCATATGGTTTGAAAGTACAAAATTATTTTTATAAAAGCAAATGACAGTTATTCAATAATCTGAAACTTTCATCAGAGAGTAATTGATAAAGTTTTGACAGTTATTCAGTAATCTGAAACTTTCATCAGAGAGTAATTGATAAAGTTTCCGTACAGTCACATTGCTATAATTGTCTCAGTGTGTTCAGTTGAATGTAAGTTTAAGTCATTTCCAATAAAATTTATATTCTAATCATAATTGAAATACACATGAAAAAATGACTGTTCTATAATTAGATTCAACAAGAAATAATCTCATTGACAAAAATGTATTATAATTGTCCTAATTATAGAATTTTTCAGATAATAAGAGCTTGTAAAAGTCTGTGACACAGTTAGTCGTTACATGTTTGTTAAAGAAAACTGTCAGCCAAAAAAAATAGCGAAGATAAATTGAGTCAAATGATCAATGTAATTTCATCTCCCAAATCCTCCAATTGCTTTCTCTTTGTACCTTCAAATAGGGTTTCCTAATTCATTTCTTAATATTTTTAATACAACTAAACAAACTTGCTAAGATGCTTTTACCTGACATCTTTGTCTTTAATAAGATACAAAATTAATTAACACTGAATTTAAGGCAATTTTTTATAATTGTCCTAATTCCTGAATTTTTCAGATAATAAAAGCTTTTAAAAGTCTGTGACACAGTTAGTCGTTACATGTTTGTTAAAGAAAACTGTCAGCCAAAAAAATAGCGAAGATAATTTGAGTCAAATGATCAATGTAATTTCATCTCCAAAATCCTCCAATTGCTTTCTCTTTGTACCTTCAAATAGGGTTTCCTAATTTATTTCTTAATATTTTTAATACAACTAAACAAACCTGCTACGCTTTTAGCTGACATCTTTGTCTTTAATAAGATACAAAATTAATTAACACTGAAGTTAAGGCAATTTTTTATAATTGTCCTAATTCCTGAATTTTTCAAATAAGAGCCTGTAATATACTGTAACACAATTAGACGTTACATATTTGTTAGAGAAGATTGTCAGCCAAAAAAATAACGAAGAGAAATTGAGTCAAATGATCAAAGTAATTTAATCTCCAAAATCCCCCAATTCTTGTCTTTTTGTACCTTCGAATAGGGTTTCCTAATTTATATCAATATTTTTAATACAACTAAACAAACTTGCTACGATGCTTTTAGCTGACATCTTTGTCTTTAAGATACAATATTAATTAACACTGAAGCTAAGGTAGTTTTTTATAATTGTCCTAATTCCTGAATTTTTCAAGTAAGAGCCTGTAAAAGACTGTAACACAGTTAGATGTTACATATTTGTTAGAGAAAATTGTCAGCGAAAAAAATAGCGAAGATAAATTGAGCCAAATGATCAAAGTAATTTCATCTCCAAAGTTCTTCAATTCTTGTCTTTTTGTACCTTCTAATAGAGTTTCCTAATTTATTTCTTAATATTTTTAATACAACTAAACAAACTTGCTACGATGCTTTTAGCTGACATCTTTGTCTTTAATAAGATACAAAATAATTAACACTGAAGTTAAGGTAATTTTTTATAATTGTCCTAATTCTTGATTTTTCAGATAATAATAGCGTGCAATAGATTGTAACACAGTTAGACGTTACATATTTGTTAGAGAAAATTGTCAGCCAAAAAAATAACGAAGAGAAATTGAGTCAAATGATCAATGTAATTTCATCTCCAAAGTCCCCCAATTCCTGTCTTTTTGTACCTTCGAATAGGTGTTTCCTAATTTATTTCTTAATATTTTTAATACAACTAAACATACTTGCTACGATGATTTTAGCTGACATCTTTGTCTTTAATAAGATACAAAATTAATTAACATTGAAGTTAAGGCACAAACAAGTTTTTAGTGTTTTGACTTCAGTAAAAAGAAAGAAACAAACTTCCAACATTCTTTCAGTGGATTCGTAAACATACTGAATACTATTAATTTTCAGAACTCAAAACATCCACTGAAAAGTGAACTAAAAGTATCTCTCTGATAACAAACCATTATAGTCTCATTCTTTCTGAAAAATAATCCCTCACCCAGCACCTCTAAAGAACTGCCAAACGCAGTCAATGGATCACTCCAAACAATGTCTTTCTCTTATCGCCTTAAAAGTGAGAGAGACTGGAGAGTCATCCGTTATTAATGGAGTTCCCCTAAGAAAATAATTAACAAAAATCTAATTACCGCAGAATGCTGACGAACAAGAGGATAGATAAGGCAATTAAATAATCCCAACTTTGCTGCCACTTGTTTGGATCTCATTCGCGCCGTGCCCCCACTTCCAAACGAAACTCGAGATACGCGTAGGAAGTTCGCCCATTCGATACACCGCGAGATAAGGTTCGTTAATTTGCAATTCAAATTGGTTGAAGCGAGGCCAGGAAGATATTCCGAAAAGCGACCCTTTTCTGAAAGGTCGAAGAAACAAAGATATTTTGAGGACTGAGATTTCGAAAGGTTTGAAATCTCGAAACTACTTGTCAATATGCAATAATATGCAAATTGTTACTTGATATTTTGGCACGCCATTGGTGATATATGACATAGATTTGTATTTATATGGGTACGCGTGTGTATGCATTAAAAGGAGCTGAAT
Organism: Pardosa pseudoannulata; assembly: GCA_032207245.1. NCBI lineage: Eukaryota > Metazoa > Arthropoda > Arachnida > Araneae > Lycosidae > Pardosa > Pardosa pseudoannulata. The sequence continues at coordinate 96,123,679 of CM063501.1, forward strand.
TAAGGATTTTTATTATTCTATTTATTTTGTCACCTAAATAATATTGTTTTTACAGTCTACCAATTTTTCCTTTTTATTGGAAACAAGAAATTCTAACCCTTAGTGCTCCGCACATTTTTGTATCACTGCCTACCAGCAACTCCGACACATTTTCGCAGCAGAACTAGTGAAATGGAGTCTTAAGAATGGAGTCTTAAGAGTGAGAAGAATCACACGAGCTTGTGAATGTTATTGGTTTTGTTTATTTGATACGTATGCCGTTCCTTCTTGCAAATGAAAGATAAATTTAAAATTTTATGCTTCATGATGGTGTGATGTCTTTGGAAACAACCTCCCATATGCATTCTGGGTTTACTTAAGTAGTATAATTTTGGAAACACTACTTAAAGTATCAGAATTATAATCCACATTTGTCTATTGCAATGTCTTTTAGGTCTGCACTACTACTCTACTTTAAATTGTCCTAATAATTATTTTTCTCCATGATGCTACCCATAAATAAGGTCAAACAATGGTTCAATCATAGCTATACAGAGACTGAGCACGTTTTAACTCCAGCTAACAAATGCCAAAGCTCACGATTCCGCAGTATCTTAAGCGTAATCATGCTAAAAATCTGTCTCTGCAGCGGAGCCTACGGAGCTGTGGAATAAATGCCATATGGCAGGCACCATAGCAGAGCCAACGCAGAGCTAAGGGTTAATCATTTCCTGAGGGATACTTTTCTAAGTGTCTATAATTCTACTGTTGACAACAAATCCACAGCTGTTTCTTACTGTGCAGCTAGAAGAGACATAATAAGATTTTCAATTTTGAAAAATTCAAAAGTTTTAAATATCTAATTTCCCTTTATACATTCAATGTATGCATGAGGATTTAAGTAACAGAAAGGAGCCAATGAGTACTAAGTTTTACCCAAACTCTATAATATTTTTTGTGAACAACTAAGTTATCTGAGCCTTAATGACCTTAATGTGACTGCTTCCCTTTTCAATAACTCCGCCGATCGAGTCATTTAATATACGTGGCTATTGAAAGCAACAAGAGAAGTACGAGTCATTCGGAAAGAAAAAAACATACTTCCTCTACTTGAAAGAACGAAAAAGTATTTTTTACATTTGGAGTCGAAAAAGTATTGACAACTTCTGTAACATATAGACTGTCATAAATGGATCTCTGGTAGCCTTTTTTTATTTTTACTCTTCTCTCTGTTAGCTCAGGTTTCTGAAAATACGTTTGTCCAGTATGAAATCAATCAGCACACGGGGAATCAATTGGCTGACATCCAAACCAAATGTACTTTTTCTCTCTCAGAAGAAAGAACTTTAGCGCGTGGAGGAAGAGATTTGGCACAAAAGACATGGGCTAGAAATAGAAAGTCATTAGTATGATAGAATTTAATGAAGCCAATGGTGTTTTTTTTCCCTTTTGAGGTCAAAACAGGTGAGGAAGAACTTACGATGGCAATAGCAAAGCTATGTTTAAAGGATAACTGAAAAATAAATACTGAATAACAGTCGAATATTTGTTTGAATGTAGAATACAATTAAATGAAAGTCAACGAGGTGTAATTGGTAGAGTTATGAAAGTTTTCCCTTAAAGTATTGATAGTGGTAGTTGAATAAATTCTTTATAGTATGTAATTTGATTGTGAATCAATTTGGTCCATTTCTTATTGTTATGTGCAATTGAAATTGTTTGGTTAGAAAAAATATTTGACTCTTTGGAGTTGAATTCATTTAGGATTGGCCAATAATGAATTTAGTGAATTAAATGATTTTTTTTATGTCAATACAGGAAGAACTTACAATAGCTGTATTAAATCTATGTTTAAATTCTTTTTAACAACGATGAAACTTTTATGTGAATGAAGAATAAAATTATCTAAATGTTTATGATGCTCCATTTTTTAATCAAATAATGTTTTTCCTATAAACTAAGGGGGATAATCCATTAAGAATAAGAATAAATCCATTAGAGCTGGAAATTGGTTTGTGGATCACTTCAATTCACTTTTCTGTTGTTTTGTTCACTTCAAACTGCCTTGTTGGAAGCAGTGACTGACTCTCTGGAGTTGAATGAACTCAAGGATAACCAAAAAAATATTTCAGGAAGTCAATCATGGCGCTCGTTTATGTCAAGTATAAGTGAGAATACACTTAGGATAGCTTTCCCAAATGTACGCTTGAGAAAAAAAGTAACTGAGAAATAAGCACTATATAACAATCGATTATTTATTTGAATGAATAATAGAATTCAATAACTAGTTTACTGTGCGGCATTTTTTTGAAGAAATCAGGTATTTATTTCTAGTAGCTAAGAGTAATAAAATGGAATAAAAACATCATATCAGAATATTAGATTGTGAATATCTTCAGTTAGATTTGTTATTGTTTTAAGTACATTGCATTTAATACATTCAAATTACCCTTTTATGGACAACGATTGACTCTCTGGAGGTAAATGCAGATTTAGAGGACAAATGAACACTTTAATAAAGCCAATTAGAAAACCTTTTTCATATCAATACGGGTGAAGAGAAAACTTTGCAGTCCCAAAGGCATGTATAAGGAAAATTATAGCTGAAAAAGAAATAATTACTTTTTATATTAATGCAATTTAATTTTATGATACATAAATTTTTGATGGAGCATTTTTTTTATTAGTATATGCTACAAAGCTGTGAAGAAAGGATGTTAACACGATTAAAAATGTATTTTAACTTCCTCATACTGTCCTATGGCAGTGTCTGAACGATAACCGAATGGATAGAGTTTTGCGCTTGGAACCAGTTTTTGAATGTTCGAATTCTACTGCATGCAAGGGTGTTTAGAGCCATTTGGAATCGTCCGTAACCAGTAGGTCCTAGCCTTTTTAGTACTACTGCAGCAAAAAAGTAAACCATAGTTTTCCAAACCAATTAATCTAGGGATGTGTCCTGAATTTGGTTTCATAGTATTTCTGGGGTTTGTTTTTTTACTTTTTATTATATTCTGTAGTTCTTTCAATTATCGATTATTTTTGGGTATTTTGAATTAAAAGTAGAATATTTATGTACATACTTATATACATTACAGTTCAAATTTTACAACGTCTGAGAAAAACATGCGAGTAAAATTCAGGCTTCTTGAGAAATACGTTTTTACACTCAAATGGCATGTAACTTAAAGTAACAAAATTTTCTCTTAGCTGTAATAGAAGTCGATAATATAAACGCAGACTAGCACTGATAATATAGCAAAATATTGGTTTTACGTTATATTTATGTATAGAAAACATTATTTAGTTACTAAGTTTTATGGGTGATGCTTTTTTCTCTCCAGTCGGAAAACATACAATTTTTCTTAGCTATAAAAAGTAAACAGCTGTGGGATTATAAGGTAAATTTATTGGATATTTTATCTGACTCTAAAAGAGATGGTAAATGTTCTATACTTGATATATTACTTTCTGTGCTGAGAGGCGAATATCTGCAAATATTGATATCTGAATATTTTTTAATAGTGCTTGCAAGATTTATTATATTAAAATGTTTATCTACATATACTTATCTATGCATATCTATATATCGTATTGTTTAAGACATATATATACATACATACATGTGCATATATGTGTATATATTTGTATCTGTATATTTACATACACAAATACATATATGGACAAACACAAACATACATAAGTATGTAATAATGTGTATGTGTGTGTAATAATAGGTACTCAAGAGCCAAATAATGTGGCCACTTTAGAGTATAAACATTTTTTATATTATCTATTAATTAAATCTATTAATTAAATTTAATAATAGAAATAACATTTTTAAACTCATGATTTTCAGTGAAATTACGGTGACATGAATTAAGAGGCCATCTAAATGTTGAAACAAAAAATAAAATATCCTTGTTCACTTTATATCATAAACAACTGAAATTGATTTGTAACTCTGCATAAAATTTGTTTCACTGTTGTTAGTAATTACATTGGTTTTTGGAATCACAGCTTATATCTTAAATAAATGATAAAGATTTCTTTAAAATACTGTTATTCGTATTAGGTCTCTCTAGGTTTACTCTAATATTTATAGAAATAAGTAATGTTGTAAGGGGAATAAAATGTAAGTACAAAAAGTATTAAAACAGTGGATTGATGACAAGGTGTGCACATGAAAGTTAAATACTTTCTTATTGCTTTTAACAAAACACACCCGCGCATTTTGTAGTCAATATAACTGAACAATTATTAAGGAAAATTCAGTTACCTATTATGTAAACTATCAAAGATATCGGCATTACAGGGATCCGTATATAAGTCATTCTCGAAAAATAGCAGAAAAAAGGTTGGTATTAAAAAAAAGGACTAGAATAAAATGTTAAAGACTCCTGTGAAAACAACGTATAAGTTGTATACACTTATTTGCTTTTAAACAGGGCTTCGAACCGTAATTTTTTTTGTTCCGGTTTTCGTTCCCGTTCAACTAAAAAATTAATATCGGTTCAGTTCCGGTTTTCGCTCCGCCAAAAATAACTGTTTTCGTTTCAGTTCCAAGTGAATAATTCCATTTTATGTATATTCTTATTTGTACTAAAAATATAATTCTATCATAAACAAAAAAATGTAATTCTATCAAAATTTAGAAGATTTTATTCTTTTTTAATTGGTACACTATGTGAATTGATACAAACAGTAGGTTCGATAAGAGCGGTGAGCAGAGGACTGCGAGCATTGGCATTGTTATCCATTATCAAAATCGCATTTGACAACTAGGTTCATGATTACCCACATTCGTCGTTTGACTCTCACATCGTGCACTTGGCCTTGCAATAATTATGTAAAAAATATATTATTTATTTAACATATGAAAATTGCCTCTAATTATTAATATATCTTCTAACGTGGTTTCACTTAGATTACTTCTGTTGTCTCGGAGAATAAATTTCAAACCTGAAAACGCTCTTTCAACACTAACTTGTGTAGCTGGAGCTGCCAAAACCACCATTGCAATCTTATACAAGTGCGGATATGTAATTATAAAGTTGACGTTAAATTAGAAAATATTGATAAGTTGGTAACAGTAACAAAATGACTGAAAGATATATCGAACCGAAATAAACCGATATTTTTTTCGGTTCAGTTCCGGTTTTCGTTCCGACCAAAATAACGGTTTTTTCCAGTTTTTGGTTTCGGTTCAGTTCCGGTTCGAAGCCCTGCTTTTGAAGTACTGAAAAGCCTTAACTTTGTAGTTACTGATTTTAAATTTAAAATGTTATATATCGAAATTTCAGATGTTTTGTAAAATATTTTATTTTGGAATTTGTAAAACAACAATTTCATAATTTCTTTTTTTTTCAGAATGTGACTAAAATATTGTTCACTATAAAACCAAATATAGTTAAAATTTCATAACAAACGCTAACACCTTTATCAATATGTTGCCTTGCAGTATTAAAAAATATTGCATCGTCTGCTTATTGCATTGGTATCCGTCTGACATACGCAATGAGAAAACAGTTTTTAGATATCTGTTTGTCATTTGAATTTTATAAAGTTTAATTTTCATCATTATTTTTTTTCACAAAACTACACCTTTTATGTAAATTTCGTATCCTTATTATATAGACTTGTAAGAAAAGATAATTGAAAAATGCAGTGTTTTAAAAATTATTATATCTTTGTAATTATATGCGAGATCCATTCCTCTCTCCACCAAAAAAAATGCTGTAAAATCACTAAAAGGAAGATAAACGTAATACAAATTTAAGATGTCTAATGAGGACCTTGGTAGGTGACCTGGCACCCTGACTTCTCAGTGTAACACATATGAGTAAACATATATTACTGAACTGATCAGTGTCACATTAGATTTCTGTCTGTTTCTAACGGTATCAAGTCCTTTCCGAATGGTACTAGGTACTGTAAGAACCAGGTTTTCCTCGACCATGTACCCAGTCGCCAGGGTTTTTGCAGACGTGATATCTATTCTAGGCTATCACTTACTTTGGATTTAATTAGAGTTCACAATATTGCGGATTTGATCTAGCTCTACCGATCTAGAAGTTTTGCAACAACAACAACAAGACCAAATCAAAGGAAGTTCTCATTATTCACATTTAATTTCTAATTTCTGAACGACATGACACTCATTGATGCTGATGTAATAATCAGCCTAAGGCATGCTTCTTCTCAGAAGCACGCCATACCTGACTACCAAAAGTGCAACCGTGCTATCTCTACAAACATAGCCAGTTTGAGGACTAAATCCTTCAGGGCAAAGAAAATATCTCCCGATGACCAATAAAGCTACAGGACCGTCCTCACTGTATAGACACTGAGATGTCTCTCGACCATACTTTTGACTGCCCTACCATATTGGCGAAGCTCATCAGGATCCACCTTGATCCCTCAAATCAACTCCTCTAATCCGCGGAAGTTATAGATGTGGTCAGAGTTGTCCAGAGTTGTCTTGGACTCTTTTGGATCAATTTGATTCCATCTCACTACTTTATTGGAAATGACAACAACAACAACGATTTATAAATTCTGAAACAGGTTTTATTTTTATTTCCTTAAATTAAAACCAGCCCTCGTCTATGTAATTTATAAAACACTAACGGAATTTTTACTTCAAAAGGACATTGTTTATAATTATTAATAGTAAAAATCCGCGAAGTTTTTTCTGTATCGTGTTACATATTATTTTACGTTACTTACTCTTAAAATTCCCTATTTAATTTTTTTATTATTTTCTCTTCATTAAATGAAAAAAAGTTATTTACCTTCAATCAATAGCTACGTGAAATATTTTATGGTTTAAATTGAAGAATTGCCTTTTACAAGCAGAAACATTTCTTTGGTTGTTAGACAAGAAATTTTGCAGTAATTTTAATCAAGATTTTTAACTGTCTTTTGTTTTATGTGATCTCAAATAAAACTAACGTCGGTGTAAATAATTTACAAAAATAAAATAAAATTCTTATAAAAATCTAGCGTTTCCCTTTACTTTTGCAAATAATTACGATATATTTATTTTTTATTTAGGTATATGTCATTTTACATAGATGGCTATTAAAAGAAATGTTCCGTAAAATTCTTACTTCTACCTCCAAATAGTGAAACTCTATTTTCTTATCCATTGAAAGTAACATTAAATATTTTACAGACCAAACCTAACAATTGCCTTTAAAAGCGAAGAAAGTTTTCACTGGTTACAAGGCGAGGCAATTTTCTCTTTTCCTTTTTTTTCAAAACCGAAGCGAAAATTTACTAATGAACTGGTTTTTCCGATTGCAGAAGTTAATGGTGTTCAGCCTCTTGTAGATAAATTCCTGATAAAGAAAACGCAACCGACGAACTCGCTACGTTTAATCGTATAAACAAAGTTTGATGTTGTTTATAAACTATTCATTTTTGTTGGTATTTAATTCGTTAGAAGGAATCCCCTTGCGGTAGAATGCTTGGAATGGTTACTTTTCATAAATTACTAATTTGTTTTAATATTCCCGTTTGGTTACTGATCTTTTGCAACTTATTTTTTATGTTCTAATTGTAAAAATAATGTTACGTTGGAATAGTGTTTCAGAAATAAGAAATTAAAACTCATTAAACACATGGACAAATATATCTTAATTAAATGATATTATTTATTAAATGCCTAAGGAATACAACTTCTCTGGATTAGGGTCGGTCTCTCAAATATGTCGACGCTTTTCCCTTTTCTCGTGTCACTCCAAAAAATGTCTATCCCATCAAGTAGCGGATACCAGCAGCGTTCACCCTCTTCTCTCCTCTGGTAGTAACCTTGTCCTCTAAAAAATTCAGACTGCTCCGCGGAGAAAAAACAGGGGTCCACTCCAGAAGGGAGGGGCCAGAATCCCGAAAAACCAACTGGCCCTTTTATTGGTTGGGAGAAGTCTGAAGTTTCTTTCTAGTTAAAACGTTCCTGCTCTGTATGTCTTTGACGAAAGCTTACGAGAGGGTATAAAAAAAGCTGAACCGAATGTACCTTAATGTTACTCTAATATTAAGCGAAATAATTATATTTTATTTTCTAATATTTATAATGAAATGTTCGTACAATACTTTCCAAATCTATTCGTTTGAAACCATCTACTTTACTTCTGCATCATTTCACTCAAAATTAAAATTATTTAATATTCATCATTTTATGTAATCTCCATTAAAACTAAACTCTTAACACAAATTAATTTCATACTCTCCAATAAATCGTTACTTCCTCAGTACGTTTGATAATGAACAGCAAGTTTTCTTTCTTGATTTCGTTACATAATTAAAAAAATCTTAAAACAGTATCATTTATAAAATGAAATTCTTTTACTAAACTAAATTATCTTTTCTGTTTTATCCATAGCGATATGAAATATTTTGCATATCAAACCTAACAGATACCTTTGAAAGCGAAGAAATTTCTTACTAGTCATAAGCGGCTATTTTCTAATTCCTCTTTTTATTGCGAAAATTTACTAATGAACTGGTTTTGAACATTGTTAATGGTGTTCTGCCTTTTGTAGATAAATTCCTTCGTCAAACTTGCTACGTTTAATCGTATAAACAAAGTTTGATGTTGCTTATAAAATATTCATTTTGTTGGTATTTAATTCGTTGGAATTAATCACTTTGCGGTAGAATTCTTAAAAAGCTTACTTTCATAAATTACTAATTTGTTTTAATAATCCTGCTTGCTTACTGATATTTTGCAACTTATGTTTTCTGTTCTAATATTACGTGAAATAACAATATTTTATTTTTTAATATTTGTAATGTCATTTTCGTACAAAACTTTGTAAAATCTATTCTTTTGAAACCACCTAGTTTACTTCTGTATCATATCACGCAAAATTAAAATTATTTAATATCTTTCTTTCTATGCAACCTCCATTAAAACTAAACTCTTAATACAAATTAATTTCATACACTCCAATAAATCGTTACTTCCTCATTACGTTTGATAATGAACAGCAAGTTTTCTTTCTTGATTCCGTTACGCAATTAAAAATCTTAAAAAAACACCATTTATAAAATTCTTCTAATAAATTAAATTATCTTTTCTTTTTTATTCATAGCAATATGAAATACTTTGTATATCAACAGATTACTTTGAAAGAGAAGAAATTTCTCACTAGTTATAAGTCGTTATTTTCTAATTATCTTTTTTAAATTTTTAGTAAAATTCACTAATGAACTGGTTTTGAACATTGCTAATGGTGTTATACCTCTTGTAGATAAATTCCTGATAAAGAACGCATGAACTCTCTACTTTTATTCGTATAAACAAAGTTTGATATTGTTTGTAAACTATTTGTTTCTGATGGTATTTAATTCGTTAGAAGGAATCACCTTGAGGTAGAATGTTTAGAGAGGTTACTTTTCATAAATTACTAATTTGTTTTAACAATCTCGTTTGGTTACTGATCTTTTACAACTTATTTTTTTCATGTCGAGTATTACGTGAAATAACTATCTTTTATTTTCTAATATTTATAATGAAATTTTTGTACAAAACTTTGTAAAATCTATTCGTTTGAAACCATCTACTTTACTTCTGCATCATTTCACTCAAAATTAAAATTATTTAATATTCATCATTTTATGTAATCTCCCGCAAAAGTAAACTCTTAACACAAATTAATTTCATACTCTCCAAAAAATCGTTACTTCTCAGTACGTTTGATAATGAACAGCAAGTTTTCTTTCTTGATTTCGTTACATAATTAAAAATCTTAAAACAGCACCATTTATAAAATGAAATTCTTTTACTAAACTAAATTATCTTTTCTTTTTTATTCATAGCAATATGAAATATTTCGCATATCAAACCTAACAGATTCCTTTGAAAGCGAAGAAATTTTTCACTAGCCATAAGAGGCTATTTTCTAAATTTCTTTTTTAAATTATTGTGAAAATTCACCAATGAACTGGTTTTGAACATTGCTAATGGTGTTCTGCCTCTTGTAGATAAATTCCTGATAAAGAAAACGCAACCGACGAACTTGCTACGTTGAATCGTATAAACAAAGTTTGATGTAGATAAACATGATACATGTTTGATAAACTATTCATTTTGTTGGTATTTAATTCGTTGGAATTAATCACTTTGCGGTAGAATTCTTAAAAAGCTTACTTTCATAAATTACTAATTTGTTTTAATAATCCTGCTTGCTTACTGATATTTTGCAACTTATGTTTTCTGTTCTAATATTACGTGAAATAACAATATTTTATTTTCTAATATTTATAATGAAATTTTCGTACAAACTTTTGTAAAATCTATTCTTTTGAAACCATCTAGTTACTTCTGTATCATTTCACGCAAAACTAAAATTATTTAATATCTTCCTTTCTATGTAACTTCCATTAAAAATAAACTCTTAATACAAATTAATTTCATACACTCCAATAAATCGTTACTTCCTCATTACGTTTGATAATGAACAGCAAGTTTTCTTTCTTGATTTCTTTACATAATTAAAACTCTTAAAACAACACCATTTATAAAAGTTTTCTAATAAACTAAATTATCTTTTCCGTTTTATCAGTAGCGATATGAAATACTTTGTATATCAAACCTAACAGATTCCTTTGAAAGTGAAGAAATTTCTCACTAGTTATAAATGGCTATTTTCTAATTCCCCTTTTTAAATTATTGTGAAAATTCACTAATGAACTGGTTTTGAACATTGCTAATGGTGTTCTGCCTTTTGTAGATAAATTCCTGATAAAGAACGCATGAACTCTCTACTTTTATCGTATAAACAAAGTTTGATATTGTTTGTAAACTATTTGTTTTGTTGGTATTTAATTCGTTAGAAGGAATCACCTTGAGGTAGAATGTTTAGAGAGGTTACTTTTCATAAATTACTAATTTGTTTTAACAATCTCGTTTGGTTACTGATCTTTTACAACTTATTTTTTTTCATGTCGAGTATTATGTGAAATAATTATATTTTATTTTCTAATATTTATAATGAAATTTTCGTACAATAATTTGTAAAATCTATTCTTTTGAAACCATCTAACTTACTTCTGTATCATTTCGCACAAAATTAAAATTATTTAATATCTTCCTTTCTATGTAACTTCCATTAAAAATAAACTCTTAATACAAATTAATTTCATACTCTCCAAAAAATCGTTACTTCTCAGTACGTTTGATAGTGAACAGCATGTTTTCTTTCTTGATTTCGTTACATAATTAAAAAATCTTAAAATGGTACCATTTATAAAATAAAATTCTTTTACTAAACTAAATTATCTTTTCTGTTTTATCCAATAGCGATATGAAATACTTTGTATATCAAACCTAACAGATTCCTTTGAAAGTGAAGAAATTTCTCACTAGTTATAAATGGCTATTTTCTAATTCCCCTTTTTAAATTATTGTGAAAATTCACTAATGAACTGGTTTTGAACATTGCTAATGGTGTTCTGCCTTTTGTAGATATATTTTTGATAAAGAAAACGCTATGTTTAATCTTATAAACAAAGTTTGATGTTGTTTATAAACTATTCATTTTTGTTGGTATTTAATTCGTTAGAAAGAATCCCCTTGCGGTAGAATGCTTAAAAAAGGTTAGTGCCATAAATTACAAATTTGTTTTAATATTCCCGTTTGGTTACTGATCTTTTGCAACTTATTTTTTCTGTTCTAATATTACGTGAATATTTTATTTTCTAATATTTATAATGAAATTTTCGTACAAAACTTTGTAAAATCTATTCTTTTGAAACCATCTAGTTACTTCTGTATCATTTCACGCAAAACTAAAATTATTTAATATCTTCCTTTCTATGTAACTTCCATTAAAAATAAACTCTTAATACAAATTAATTTCATACACTCCAATAAATCGTTACTTCCTCATTACGTTTGATAATGAACAGCAAGTTTTCTTTCTTGATTTCTTTACATAATTAAAACTCTTAAAACAACACCATTTATAAAATTTTTCTAATAAACTAAATTATCTTTTCCGTTTTATTCATAGTGATATGAAATACTTTGTATATCAAACCTAACAGATTCCTTTGAAAGCGAAGAAATTTCTCACTAGTTATAAATGGCTATTTTCTAATTCCCCTTTTTAAATTATTGTGAAAATTCACTAATGAACTGGTTTTGAACTTTGTTAATGGTGTTTTACCTCTTGTAGATAAATTCCTGATAAAGAAAACGCAAGCGATGAACTTGCTACGTTTAAATGTACGCATAAACAAAGTTTTATGTTCTTTATAAACTATTAATTTTTGTTGGTATTTAATTCGTTAGAAGGAATCACCTTGCGGTAGAATGCTTAGAAAGGTTACTTTTCATAAATTACCAATTTGTTTCAACATTCCCGTTTGATTACTGATCTTATGCAACTTATTTTTTCTGTTGTAATATTAAGTGAATAACTATATTTTATTTTCTAATATTTGTAATGACATTTTCATATAAAACTTTGTAAAATCTATCCTTTTGAAACCATCTAGATTACTTCTGTATCATTTCACGCAAAATTGAAATTATTTAATATCTTTCTTTGTATGCAACCTCCATTAAAACTAAACTCTTAATACAAATTAATTTCATGCTCTCCAATAAATCTTTACTTCTCAGTACATTTGATAATGAACGGCAAGTTTTCTTTCTTGATTCCGTTACATAATTAAAAATCTTAAAACAACACTATTTCTAAAATTCTTCTAATAAACTAAATTATCTTTTCTGTTTTATCCATAGCGATATGAAATACTTTGCATATCAAACCTAACAGATTCCTTTGAAAGCGAAGAAATTTCTCACCAGTCATAAGAGGCTATTTTCTAATTTCCCTTTTTAAATTATTCTGAAAATTCACTAATGAACTGGTTTTAAACATTGTTAATGGTGTTCTGCCGACTTGAAAGAAATCTCTAATAAACAAAAGATAAATAAATAACGTCTTCAGTTACTCTTAACTGAAAACCCAAGGTTCAATGCTGTTTATAAATTATTAATTTCTATGGTAGTTGAATATTTCGAAGGAATTATTTTGTGATAAAAATAATTAAGACAGTTTTATTTTATAAATTAATGTTTCTTCTTACTATTCAAATTCCATTACTGTTTTTTTATGTAACCTAATTCTCCGTTTCAGTACTACATGAAATAATTATAATTAATTTTCTGATATTAATAATTCAAATTTTGCTCAAACTTTTGTAAAATCTATATTTTTAATCCATTCTAGTATATTTCCATTTATATTACGATAAAATAGAAATTTTTATGCGATTTGTGTTTGTGCTTGATTTGTGCTTTCTTTAATTAATCTAACGTTGGTAATAATTCACGAAACACAAATTAATTTTTTCTTCCTAATTAATCATTACTTTTAGTAACTAATAAGAATGATTATTTATTTTTTATTTCTGTACAATTCATTTTATATTGTAAATAAAAATCCGAATAAAAAAATTTACCTTTCCTCTACCTAAAACCAGGTACACCCTTTTTTTTATTCCATTGAGAGAAGCATTAGATATTTAATTGTGTAAATTAGATATTTTAATGTGCTTTTAAAAGCGAAGAAAGTTTCACTAGTCATAAGACAGAAAAACTTTTATCCTTTCCCTATTATTTAATTCATGCAAAGTTCATTACAGTAATGAACTGCTTTTTTCTGGTTACATTAGTTAATGGAGCATACGCCGATTACAGATAAATTCCTGTTAAACAATACACATGCAACCACTTAAGCTATCTTTAACCGAGGAAACCATATTTGTTGTTCATTTTGTAATTAGTCTTTTTAGGTGCGTATATAGGTAGCAGTAATTAAAGCGGGTTGCCTTGATGAATTATTGATTTGGAATATTCCCATTTAATTTCTGATCTTCTGCAGTAACTTAATATTTCAGTTGCATTATTACGTAAAAAATGAACTATAAAACTTTAACTTTTAAAATTAGTGAAGTTCCTTTTATATACACAATGTATTAGAATGCAAAAATTATTTTAAGAAAGAAAAACTTTTTCTTTCCTCTATTTTTAAATCATGCAAAGTTCATTACAGTAATGAACTGTTTTTTTTCTGGTTACATTAGTTAATGGACATATAAATTCCTGTTAAACATTTATTACAGATAAATTCCTGTTAAATAATACACATGCAACCACTTAAGCTATCTTTAACCGAGGAAACCATATTTGTTGTTTATTTTTGAATTCATTTTTTAGGTGAGTTTATTTAAATCTATTAGCAGTAATTAAAGAGGGTTGCCTTGATAAATTATTGGTTTGGAATAGTCCCACTTAATTCTTGATCTTCTGTTGTAACTTAATATTTCAGTTGCATTGTTAAGTCAAAAATTTAAGTTTTATTTTCGAATCTTGGTAACTAATTTTTTTAATATAAATTAAACTAACCATAAATCTTTAAATTTTAAAATTAGTGGAGTTTCTTTTATATACAAACTGTATTAGAATTAAAAAATTATTTTATGGCAGAAAAACTTTTCTATTTCCTCTATTTTTAAATCATTCAAAGTTCATTACAGTAATGAACTGTTTTTTTTCTGGTTACATTAGTTAATGGACATATAAATTCCTGTTAAGCAATACACATGCAACCACTTAAGCTATCTTTAACCGAGAAAACCATATTTGTTGTTTATTTTTTAATTCATTTTTTAGGTACTTTTGTAGTTAGTAGTAATTAAAGCGGGTTGCCTTGATAAATTATTGGTTTGTAATATTCCCATTTAATTTCTAATATTCTGCAGTAACTTAATATTTCAATTGCATTGTTAAGTCAAAAATTTAAGTTTTATTTTCGAATCTTGGTAACTAATTTTTTTAATTAAAATTAAACTAACTATAAAACTTTAACTTTTAAAATTAGTGAAGTTTCTTTTATATACACTCTATATTAGAATGCAAAAATTATTTTAAGAAAGAAAAAGTTTTCTCTTTCCTCTATTTTTAATTCATGCAATGTTCATTACAGTAATGAACTGCTTTTTTCTGGTTACATTAGTTAATGGAGTATATGCCAATTACAGATAAATTCCTCTTAAACAAAACATGTGCAACCACTTAAGCTACATTTAACAGAGGAAACCATATTTGGTGTTTATTTTTATTTATCTTTTGGTGCGTATATAGTTAGCAGCAATTAAAGCGGGTTGCCTTGATAAATTATTGTTGTGGAATATTCCCATTTAATTTCTGATATTATGTAGTAACTTAATATTTCAGTTGCATTATTACGTCAAAAATTTTACATTTGATTTTCAAATCTTGGTAACTAAATTATTTTAATAAATTGAATTAACTATAAAATTTCAACTTTTCAAATTAGGGGAGTTTATTTTATATACACAGTGTATTATAATTCAAAAATTATTTTAAGACAGAAAAACTTTTCTATTTCCCCTATTTTTAATTCATGCAAAGTTCATTACAGTAATGAACTGCTTTTTTTCTGGTTACATTAGTTAATGGAGTATATGCCAATTAAAGATAAATTTCTGTTAAACAATACATATACAACCACTTTAGCTACATTTAACAGAGGAAACCATACTTGTTGTTTATTTTTTATTCATTTTTTAGGTACTTTTGTAGTTAGCAGTAATTAAAGCGGGTTGCCTTGATAAATTATTGGTTTGGAATAGTCCCACTTAATTATTGATCATCTGCTGTAACTTAATATTTCAGTTGCATTATTACGTCAATAATTTAAGTTTGATTTTCAAATGTTGGTAAACTAATTTTTTAATATAAATTTAATTAACCATAAATCTTTAAATTTTAAAATTAGTGGAGTTTCTTTTATATACACACTGTATTAGAATGCAAAAATTATTTTAAGAAAGAAAAACTTTTCCTTTCCTCTATTTTTAATTCATGCAATGTTCATTACAGTAATGAACTACTTTTTTCTGGTTACATTAGTTAATGGAGTATATGCCAATTACAGATAAATTCCTGTTAAACAATACACATGCAACCACTTAAGCTATCTTTAACCGAGGAAACCATATTTGTTGTTCATTTTGTAATTAGTTTTTTTAGGTGCGTATATTGGTAGCAGTAATTAAAGCGGGTTGCTTTGACGAATTATTTGTTAAGAGTATTCCCATTTAATTTCTGATCTTCTGCAGTAACTTAATATTTCAGTTGCATTATTACGTAAAAAATTTACACTTGATTTTCGAATCTTGGTAACTAAATTTTTAATATAAATTAAATTAACTATAAAACTTTAACTTTTAAAATTAGTGAAGTTTCTTTTATATACACACTGTATTAGAATGCAAAAATTATTTTAAGAAAGAAAAACTTTTCTCTTTCCTCTATTTTTAATTCATGCAAAGTTCATTACAGTAATGAACTGCTTTTTTCCGGTTACATTAGTTAATGGAGTATATGCCAATTACAGATAAATTCCTGTTAAACAATACATATGCAACCATTAAGCTACATTTAACAGAGGAAACCATACTTGTTGTTTATTTTTTTATTCATTTTTTAGGTGAATTTATTTAAATCTGTTAGCAGTGATTAAAGAGGGTTGCCTTGATAAATTATTTGTTTGGAATATTCCCATTTAATTATTGATCTTCTGTTGTAACTTAATATTTCAGTTGCCTTATTGCTTAAAAAATTTAAATTGGATTTTCGAATATTGGTTACTAATTTTTTAATATAAATTAAATTAACTATAAAACTTCAAATTTAAAATTAGGGAAGTTTCTTTTATATACATACTGTATTAAAATTCAAAAATTATTTTAAGACAGAAAAACTTTTCTCTTTCCTCTATTTTTAATTCATGCAAAGTTCATTACAGTAATGAACTACTTTTTCTGGTTACATTAGTTAATGGAGTATATGCCAATTACAGATAAATTCCTGTTAAACATTACACATGCAACCACTTAAGCTATCTTTAACCGATGAAACCATATTTGTTGTTTATTTTTTAATTCATTTTTTTTGGCGCGTTTATAGTTAGCAGTAATTTAATATTGCAGTAACTTAATATTTCAGTTGCATTGTTAAGTCAAAAATTTAAGTTTTATTTTCGAATCTTGGTAACTAATTTTTTTTAATATAAATTAAATTAACTATAAAACTTTAACTTTTAAAATTAGTGAAGTTTCTTTTATATACACACTGTATTAGAATGCAAAGAATATTTTAAGAAAGAAAAACTTTTTCTTTCCTCTATTGTTAAATCATGCAAAGTTCATTACAGTAATGAACTGCTTTTTCCGGTTACATTAGTTAATGGAGTATATGCCAATTACAGATAAATTCCTCTTACACAAAACATGTGCAGCCACTTAAGCTACATTTAACAGATGAAACCATATTTGCTGTTTATTTTTTAATTCATATTTTTAGGTGCGATTATAGTTAGCAGTAAATAAATCGGGTTGCCTTGATAAATTATTGGTGTGGAATATTCCCATTTAATTTCTAATATTATGTAGTAACTCAATATTTCAGTTGCATTATTACGTCAAAAATTACATTCGATTTTCAAATCTTGGTAACCAAATTATTTTAATAAATTGAATTAACTATAAAATTTCAATTTTTCAAATTAGCGGAATTTCTTTTATATACACACTGTATTAGAATTCCAAATTATTTTAAGACGAAAAAACTTTTCTCTTTCCCCTATTTTTAATTCCTGCAAAGTTCATTACAGTAATGAACTGCTTTTTTCTGGTTACATTAGTTAATGGACATATAAATTCCTGTTAAACATTTATTACAGATAAATTCCTGGTAAACAATATATATGCAACCACTTAAGCTACATTTAGCAGAAGAAACCATATTTGTTGTTTATTTTTTAATTCATTTTTTAGGTGAGTTTATTTAAATCTATTAGCAGTAATTAAAGTAGGTTGCCTTGATAAATTATTGGTTTGGAATATTCCCATTTAATTCTTGATCTTCTGTTGTAACTTAATATTTCAGTTGCATTATTAAGTAAAGAATTTACGTTTGATTTTTGAATCTTGGTAGTTAATTTTTAATATAAATTAAATGAACCATAAAACTTCAACTTTTAAAATTAGGGTTGTTTCTTTTATATACACACTGTATTAGAATTAAAAAATTATTTTTTAGTAAACTCTTTTAAAACGTATTTATTTACTTCAAACCCGTCCTGTTCTGTATGTCTTGAAATCTGAACGCAATTTAAATTTATCGTTACACTAATATTACGTGAAATAATTATATTTTATTTTCTAATATTTATAATGAAATTTTCGTACAATACTTTGTAAAATCTGTTCTTTTGGAACCATCTAACTTACTTCTGTATCATTTCGCACAAATTTAAAATTATTAAAATATTTAATATTTTTCATTTTATGTAACCTCTATTAAAACTAAACCTAATCCTAATACAAATTAATTTCTAATGTTATTACTAACTGGTATTTTTAATTTACTAAAACCAATGTAAATTCTTACTTCTGAATAAATTATTGTTACTTATTACTTATGATAATGAACTGAGATATTTTTTTTATTGATCTACAAGTTACTTTACAAAGACGACTCTTAGAACATGACTATTTAAAAATTCTTTCATATTTTTCCTGACTCCATACAGCTATATTCCTTTTTCATATCTTTCTATAGCAAAGTTAAATATTTTATCAACCTAACGACGGTCTTTATAACTTAAAATTATTTCATTAGTCCCAAGTCGAAAACATTTCTTCTTTTTTAAATTTATTTAAAAATTTTGAAAAAGAACAGATTTTTCAAAAATGTGGTAATACTACCTTTTTGAAAGATCAGTTAAATGTAAGTACTGTTTCATGTATTTTGTTAAATGTAAGTAAATGTCTTCGATAAAAAACAGAAACTAAGCCCTTAGACTTTTTTAACTGCGAAAATAAGACTCGAGGATTTGTATTAAATTATTAATTTTCTCCGGTACTTAAATCTTTAACAACAACTATCTTGAAGCAAGGAGACTTAAAACGGTTTGCTCCGTTTAATTAATAATTTGTCTTAAGGATAGCGGTGGTTTTTTACATTTCTATTTCTTTCTCATTAAGGAAAATAACAATAAGTGAAAAACATAAAAGGATTTTAATACTTAGTACCCTTTGAAGACTATGATTATTATCTTAATATATTTTGTAGGTGTGGTTAATAAAACTTCACACCACTTTTCTACTAAAACATTTTGCAAATTATAGAAATTTAATAGGATCCATGTGAGTTTAAATAATAAAATTTAAAATATATCTAAAATATTCGAAAAAATATTTAAAAAAAATTAAAGAATGTATTTTTTAAATCCTAAATATAATTTATTTTTATTCTTGTTTATTCGTATTTTTAAAACTCTTTCAAAATTAATCAATTAAAATTCCAAATTTTGAATTAATTAACCTCTTAGACATTAAGTCATACTAGCTAGGATCCTAATAACTAAATAATAGTCTCTCATTACTTATGAACATCGATGTTACTAATGGAACCTTAATGTTTTCTTTTTTATTCTGCCGCATATTTTTTTAAATTAGAAACTTTTAAAACATCCTAAGTTTAAAAATTATATTACCTTCATTACACCTATTTAACCCTTTCGTGGGCCATTTATTTCTCACTCCAAACTTTCCAAACTTTCAAAACAGAACTGCTAATTTTATTCAATCGATCGAACAATTGATGACAGCTAAAACCCGAATCGGAAATTAGTCTTCTCGTCATTCCGATAGTAAGACCAATATATTAGAATGGGTTTTGCGCTTCCCACAGATGTGTTTTTTAAGATCATGTAGGTTGGAAGTAATCTTGTAATCTTCCTACGACCCACGAAAGGCATAACACCTGAAAATAATTTTTTAGCTATTAAATAGGTTGTTTGTTTTATTTTTTCATCAATTCAAATTCCAAATTTTGAACCACTTGTTGCCCTTTTTGACATCAATTCATACTAACCATGGTCTTTATGCTAAAATTATTGTCTCATTACTTATGAACATCGATGTTACTAATGTAACCTTAATGTTTTCTTTTTTATTTTGCCGAATATTTTTTTAAAAATTAACATTAAATTAAACATTCTAAGTTGAAAAATGATTTTACCTACTTTACACCTATTTAATAGCTAAAAATATTTTTTAGCTATTAAATAGGTTGGTTGTTTTATTTTTTCATCAATTTAAATTCCAAATTTTGAAACATTTGTTGTCATTTTTGACATTAATTCATACTAACCATGATCTAAATAATAAAATTATCGTCTCTTATAACTTATGAACCTCGATGTTACTAATGGAACCTTAATGTTTTCTTTTTTATTCTGCCGAATATTTTTTTTTAAAATTAGAAACTTTTAAAACATCCTAAGTTAAAAAATTATTTTACCTACGTCATACTTATTTAATAGCTAAAATATTTTGTAGCTATTAAATAGGTTGTTTGTTTTATTTTTTCCTCAATTAAAATTCCAAATTTTGAACCACTTATTGTCCTTTTTGACATCAATTCATACTAATCATGATCTTAGTAATAAAATTATCGTCTGTCATTACTTACGAACATCGATGTTACTAATGTAACCTTAATGTTTTCTTTTTTATTCTTCCGCATAGTTTTTTAATTAAAAACTTTTAAAATATCTTGAGTTGAAAAATTATTTTACCTACATTACATCTATTTAATACCTAAAAATATGTTTCAGCTATTAAATAGGTTGTCTGTTTTATTTTTTCATCAATTCAAATTCCAAATTTTGAACCAGTTGTCCTTTTTGACATCAATTCATACTAACCATGATGTTTATAATAAAATTATCGTCTCTCATTACTTATGAACATCGATGTTACTTATGTAACCTTAATGTTTTCTTTTTAATTTTGCCGAATATCCTTGTAAAATTATAAACTTTTAAAATATCCTAAGTTGAAAAATTATTTTACCTACGTCACACCTACTTAATAGTTAAAATATTTTTTAGCTATTAAATAGTTGTTTGTTTTATTTTTTAATCAATTCAAATTCCTAATTTTAAACTACTTGTCCTTTTTTCACATCAATTCATACTAACCATGATTTCTATAATAAAATTATCGTTTCTCATTACTCTAGAACCTGGATGCTAGTAATAGAGCCTTAATGTTTTCTTTTTTATTCTGTCGCATATATTTTTTTTAAATTAAAAACTTTTAAAACATCCTAAGTTGAAAAATTATTTTACCTATGTTACACCTATTTAATAACTAAAAATATTTTTTAGCTATTAAATAGGTTGTTTGTTTTATTTTTCCTCAATTTAA
This sequence comes from Pardosa pseudoannulata, assembly GCA_032207245.1. Classification (NCBI taxonomy): domain Eukaryota; kingdom Metazoa; phylum Arthropoda; class Arachnida; order Araneae; family Lycosidae; genus Pardosa; species Pardosa pseudoannulata. Next base: position 96,144,985 of record CM063501.1, read on the forward strand.
ATTCCAAACTTTGAGCCATTTTTGCCTTTTTGACATTAATTCATACTAACCATGATCTAAATAATAAAATTATCGTCTCTCATTACTTATGAACCTCGATGTTACTAATGGAACTTTAATGTTTTCTTTTTTATTCTGCCTGATATTTTTTTAATTAAAAACTTTTAAAGCATCCTAAATTGAAAAATTATTTTACCCAAGTTACATTTATTAAATACCTAAAAATATTTTTCACCTATTAAATAGGTTGTTTGTTTTATTTTTTCATCAACTCAAATTAAAAATATTGAACCACTTATTTTCCTTTTTGACATCAATTGATACTAATCATGATCTTAGTAATAAAATTATCGTCTATCATTACTTATTAACATTGATGTTATTAAAGCAACCTTAATGTTTTCCTTTTTATTCTTTAGCATAGTTTTTTAATTAAAAACTTTTAAAGTATCTTGAGTTGAAAAATTATTTTACCTACGTTACACATATTTAATAACTAAAAATATTTTTAGCTATTAAATAGGTTATTTGTTTTAGTTTTTCGTCAATTCAGATTCCAAATTTTGAGGCCTTAGTTGTCTTTTTGACATTAATTCATACTTACCGTGATCTAAATAATAAAATTATTGTCTCTCATTACTTATGAACCTCGATGTTACTAATGGAACTTTAATGTTTTCTTTTTTATTCTGCCTGATATTTTTTAAAATAAAAACTTTTAAAGCATCCTAAATTGAAAAATGATTTTACCTACTTTACACCTATTAAATAGCTAAAAATATTTTTCACCTATTAAATAGGTTGGTTGTTTTATTTTTTTCATCAATTCAAATTTCAAATTTTGAATCACTTGTTGTCCTTTTTGACATCAATTCATACTAACCATGATCTTTATACTAAAATTATCGTCTCTCATTATTTATGAACATCGATGTTACTAATGGAACTTTAATGTTTTCTTTTTTATTCTGCCTGATATTTAATTCTTTTTTATTCTGCCTGATAATTAAAAACTTTTAAAGCATCCTAAATTGAAAAAATTAGGATTTATTTTACCTACGTTACATCTATTAAATAGCTAAAAATATTTTTCACCTATTAAATAAGTTGTTTGTTTTATTTTTTCATAATTTCAAATTAAAAATATTGAACCACTTATTGTCCTTTTTGACATCAATTCATACTAACCATGATCTTAATAATAAAATTATCGTCTGTCATTACTTATTAACATTGATGTTATTAAAGCAACCTTAATGTTTTCCTTTTTATTCTTTCGCATAGTTTTTTAATTAAAAACTTTTAAAGTATCTGGAGTTGAAAAATTATTTTACCTACGTTACACCTATTTAATAACTAAAAATATTTTTAGCTATTAAATAGGCTGTTTGTTTTAGTTTTTCGTCAATTCAGATTCCAAATTTTGATCCCTTAGTTGTCCCTTTTGACATTGATTCATACTAACCATGATCTAAATAATAAAGTTATAGTCTCTCATTACTTATGAATCTGGATGCTACTAATGGAACCTTAATGTTTTCTTTTTTATTGTGCCTCATATTTTTTAAAATTAAAAACTTTTAAAACATCTTAAGTTGAAAAATTATTTTACCTACGTCACACCTATTTAATAGCTAAAATATTTTGTAGCTATTAAACAGGTTGTTTGATTTGGTTAAACAGGTTGTTTAACAGGTTTTTTGTTGACAAATTTTGAACCACTTGTTGTCCTTTTTGACATCAATTCATACTAACCATGATTTTTATAATAAAATTATCGTCTCTCATTACTTATGAACCTGAATGTTACTAATGTATTCTTTTTTATTCTGTCGCATATGTTTTTAATTAAAAACTTTTAAAACATTCTAAGTTTAAAAATTACGCCTAAAAATATTCTTCATCTATTAAATACGTTGTTTGTGTTATGTTTTCTTCAATTCAAATTCCAAACTTTGAGCCATTTGTTGCCTTTTTAACATTAATTCATACTAACCATGATTTTTATAATAAAATTATCGTCTCTCATTACTTATGAACCTGGATACTACTAATGGAACCTTAATGTTTTCTTTTTTATTGTGCCTCATATTTTTTAAAATTAAAAACTTTTAAAACATCCTAAGTTGAAAAATTTTTTTACCTTCATAACACCTATTTAGTAGCTAAAAATATATTTTTTTTTATCCGGAGTAACGTTAAATATTTTACAGATTAAATCTAACAATTTCTTTAAAAGGGGAAAACGCTTTCAATGGTCACAAAACTTTGAAATTTTTTTTTATCTTTTCCATTTATTTTTTACTTTTGGTGACAATTTACTAATGATCCCGCTTTTTCGGTAACAGTAGTAAAAGGTGCTTTGCCGATTGCAGATAAATTCTTGATAAACTAAACAAAAGAAAAATTTAAGCAACGGCTGGACTACCTTGAACTGAGAAAACAACACTTGTTGTCTATAAATTATTCATTTTTATTGTACTTAAATAATTAGTAGAAATGATCTTGTGGCAGGAATACTTAAATCAACTTACTCTAACATTTTAACGTTTTTAGCAATAGTAGAATTTTACTTCGGTACCATAAGCTTGAAACTTTTTTTCTTCTACTTTGCTAATCTGCAAACTACAACTTTTCAGAATAGTTTTGTTATTCCTACAGTCACGGAAAACAAAAATATCTTTTTGAATTTTTAATTTAATTTATAATGAAAATATAAAACATATTGCAATGATTTCAAAAATAAAGATATAATATTTTTTTTAAAACAGAATAAAACTCATGACAGAAAAAAAAGTTAATAATTTTTAAAAATATATCTATGTAAAGTTATTTTTAATGTCTTTACGTACACTTTAAAACTTTTAAGAATTGGTTGGTGATATTTTAAAAATAATATTTGTTAAAATATCACAAGATTGGAAGGTGATATTCGTACAATTTTTAAAGTTTCCTCTGAAATTATATTGAATTAATTGAATATTTTCTGTGAAACAAGGAATTTACCTCTTATAATATCAAACTATCTATTTGTAACCCAACTTAATTTAGAAAATATTATTTGATTGAATTTAAAAACAATTTAAAAATAACTTTAGATAAGTGTACTTAAAATATAAGTGACTAAATATGAAACATTTTAAAAATAATTAAGTTTGTTAGAGTTTATTAGTAGAAAACTAATCTAATTTTTAAATTTTCCTTTAAAAATATATAAAAGCATGCATTAACTAATATATAAATATACTATTCTAGTGATATCACTTTAAAAATATAAATATAATATATTAGTTATACGTGTGTTCTGATATGAAGTACATGCTCCTAAAATTTAAATTGTTAATAAATTAGATTTGACAGCTGATAGATTCCCGCTTGTGAAATATTCGAGAAGGAAAAACGTACACTGTATTATACAGAAACATAACGTAAAGTAAAAGTAAATATATCACAAACTGAAAAATAATAAACGCTACAGATGTTTCGCAGCTACCAATAGGTGACATCATCAATGCAAGCGATGACAGTGGGTGAAAAAATAGACTCATAGCTCAGTTTGTTTAATTCCTTTTCAGCCACTCAATTTCACTTTGAATGAGCTTGTTTGTAGCTGCGAAACAGCTGTTTTCACTCAATTTTTTTCTGTTTTGACCTTCTTACATTGGATTTACATTTATATGTCGCTGAAAGTATGCACCATTTTATTAATAGTTCTTCTATTAAAGCAAACTCCAATGTGATAGAAGATCTTAGAGCAATTGTAAATAGCTTAAAAAAGTAGAAAAAAGTAGATTCCATCTATAAAAATAGTATGTTGATCGATGAATTTATTAAAGTTTATCGGCATCAAAATATTTTACACATATTTTAATTATTTGCAATATTTTATACTAATACATATAAAATGACGTAACTTTATTCACTATTTGAATTATAAACGTATGTATTTATTTAACCTTTGGTTTTATTTATACAAAATTTATATGAAAATTTGTTCTCCTTGTCTAATTTATTTATATATTTTAAATCATAAAATTTTATTCGTAAAATGAAAATAAATTGTATATATATATATATATATATATATATACATATATATATATAATATATACATAAATATATGCATATATATATGTGTATATATATAAAAATGTATATATATATATATACATATATACATTATATATATAATATATATATATATATATATATATATATACATATATACATACACACACACACACACACACACACATATATATATATATATATATATATATATATATATAAAGTATGGTTAAAGATTTGGATTTGAATTTTATCACTACATCTAAACTCTCTCACAAAATCATACCGATAAATTTATTCACGTTTTAAAGATTATACGAATCTACTTGTGAAAGTGGTATGAATTATTCAGATATGTTAAAGTTCAGTTTTTAAACCGAGCACGTAAATTATTACTGATTATTATATGACTAAAATACATTTCCCTAGCTAGCATTATTTTGCATAGCTCAACATCTAAAGTAATTATCTTATAAATATAGGAGTGCCTATTGTTTGGGTCACGTATAAAAGAATGGATACGATGTTTGTATACGTAATCCTAAATTCATAAGAAAAGTAAGGAGAGAAACATTAATTAAATGAATTACATTCCGGTAAATATATACTGCATTATTAAAGAAAATTTTTATTTCTTAGAATTTGTATGCAATTCGTTTAATTACAGGCAAAGATAAATAGAGATCGATAAACAAAAAAGAATACTTCCTGAAGTAAAAAGCTTGAAACATGATGTAAATGGAGATAAAATAATTTTAAAATATACATGTCCTATTCTATGAAAACGCTAACAGAAAATAAATATCAAAAGCAATATTGACAAACATATTTTCCTTCTAAATTGGTTATGAAAATCTTACTGATAATGCTGTAATTTTATTCTTACTAACATTGTTTAAAATGGACATAAAAATATTAAATTTGAGTTTAAAATACAATGCAAATAGTAAAAAAATGTCTTTTAAATTTTAAATTTTATATTTTGTGGGAGATAGAGTGATAGCATGTTAATACAGATCCACAAATCCTAGATCTAACCATGTCATATATATATATATATATATATATATATATATATATATATATATATTATATATATATATATATATATATATATATATATATATATATGTGCTTATATATATGTATATACATATATATATATGTATATATATATATATATATATGTATATATTTTATTTATATATATATATATATATATATATATATATATATATATATATATAACCCACATTTTTAGTGATGCTCTATGAATTCGGACATCATCCGGCAAAAGAAGTATTATACTGGGGTAAATTTTCGATTAATAACGAAATATTTATGTAATGATAAAAAAAATGCGAGAGTTCAGAAATCAGCGCTTCTGGTCGCCACCAGATGGAAGAATTTCAGGTCTACTCCGATAATACCGTTAATTTGAGACACGGAGGTTTTAGCTTAAACTTCAACGTTACTACAAAAAATATATGATACAGAGTTTCTCCTGAAAGTAACTGAGCTGACACTGTCAAAGATAATTTGTTGCAGATTTTATCAGTTACATTCAAAGATGATCAAATTAGGTCCCCAAGGAAGCCATACAGAGCTTTCAGCATGTTTTCTATTGCTCGTAAGCCTCCAAGAACTCTTTCTTTTTAGTGTGCTTTGAAAGTACCTTATCATTGCATTTTGAATGGCTTGAATAGTCTTGAATGGTCTGAAATAGTTTCCTATCATGACCTTCATGAGCCAGGGAAACAGAAATAGTCATATGGGCAGAGGATTGAGTCAGAGACTATGAAAAGGTTGAAATATTTTTCTAGGTCAGATGCTGACTGGTCTCCAAGGAGTACGGACACATTGTCACAGGGGAAGATTGAACTTCGCTCACAATTTAACCTTGTTCATATCTTCCATCACAGTTTCGTAGACATGTGTTTGGGGAAAGTTTAGTTCTTCAATTAATCGTACACTCTTTCGTCAACCACTGTTTAAACTTCTGCGCACATTGTCGACATTAGTTTTTTTTGGTCGATATCACGTCCTCAATATCTTATCTTTTGTTCTTCACTGTTGCACATGAAAATATTTTTCCATCTTTCAATTATGACTAATTAACAGAGGTTTCCATTTAGAACCAGAAAGAATTAATGTAGCTATTTTCTCCTACGGAAGGTCAAAATAAACTCCCATGTGTTTTAAATATGCATTTACTATTTTATTCTTTCGAGAATACCTATGACTGTACCCTAAATATTGTTAATTTAAAAGCTGTAACTACTGCAACTAGTGTTTACTCTAATGTGTTTAAGTTAGCGTACACTACACTATTCCTTACTAATTTTTTTTTAATATTTTTTAAGCAAATGACTCATCAAAAATAGTAGAAAAAATCGTGATCATTTGAATGAGAAACTTACGAGGATGGAATTCAAACATGTTTTCATATTTCTAAAACCACAACATTGTCATGGCGAAAGTATTCTGAGCAGAAAGTTTTGTACTTAAGCACGTTTCTTTTTTTATATATCTAAGATAATAATTCCAGTAATCGAT
>CM063501.1:96156608-96181608 GCA_032207245.1 Pardosa pseudoannulata
TTATGTTGCTGGTTTTGTTTAGTGATTAAGGAATGTTCGATATCCTTGTAGAATATTTCATAACTTAATTCCATACATTGTAAATTAGTTTAAATACAATTTTTAAAACACATTTATGTTCTGGTTTGGTTTGATGGCTAGAGTTCACTTTTTGTTACACGACAGCAATAAAGCCGGGGCCTACTACTTAAAGTCAATTTCTAACGTCTACTAGCACTCATGCCTGCAGCGGGATTTAAACAAACAGAATCGAAAGCGTCCCCTTACCGAAGAGCAGCTTCCTGCGTAATCTATCCAACATTGTGTTTTATGTTGTTAATTTTGGAAAGGTAATAGATGATTTTGGTGTTGGTTTTATTTAGTGATTAAGAAATGTTCGATATCCTCGTAGAATATTTTATAACTTAATCTCATACATTGTAAAGGAGTGAAAAGCTAGGGTTTACTTTTTGTTACACGACAGAAATGATTGGTTTGGTTTGGTTTGGAGTGTTATGGTCTACTTTTTGCAACACGAGGGCTAATGAGACCGGGACCTACAGTTTAAAGCCGATTCCGAACGGCTACGAACATCCATGCCAACGTATAATTCGAACCCACGAACTCCGGTCCCGAAGGCCAACACCCTAACCAATTGACTACCTTTCGGCATACGACAGCAATTAATCCGGGACCTACGACTTAGAGGTGATTTCTATCGTCTAAGAACACACAGTGGTTTGGTTTAGAGCGCTACGGTCTACATTTTGCAACACGAGAGCTAATGAGACCAGGACCTGCTGATTAAAGTCTATTTCCATTCATGCCACAATGGGATTCGAACCCACGAACTCTGGTTCCAAAAGCCAGCACCCTAATATTCGGCTATCATTCGGCCATGCTTGCAGCGGATTTAAACAAAAAAAAAAATAGAAAGAGTCCCCGTACCGAAGAGCAGCCTCCTACGCATTCGATCCTCACCTGGTTGAAGCCGATTTCGAACGTCTCTTTTTGTTGCACTACAGCAATAAAACCGGGACCTACTGCTTAAAGTCAATTTTTAATGTCTACTAGAACTCATGCCTGCAACAGGATTTAAACAGACCGAAAATATAGAGTCCCCATACAGGAGAGCAGCATCCTACCCATTCGATAAATCGTCTGGTCTTTTATATTTGGAATTTAAAAATATTTATTTTAGGGAAATGTGCCTTATAAATAATATTACATTTATTTTGCAGTTTAAATTACTCTAAACGGTGTAGTGAGCTTCACAAGTTAATAATTTTATAACAAATTACAGGTTAGTGTAATAACAATCAATGCATTGAATTAATCATGCACAATCAATAATTTAAAAAAATAATAGGAGCTAAAATATAGGGACAAAATTTATATTTATTAGAGAATTATTATGTAATACACACATTTTTATTTTTATTTAATAAATAATCTTTATATATAAAATTCTCCCGTCCGTGTGTTTGTAATAGAACTACTCCTAAACGGCTGGACTGATTTCAAAGAAATTACGTGTATGTAATTAAGTTGATTCGAGAATAGTTTAGATTCACAATTTGATCCGAAAGAAACATTTTTTGAATTAAAAATTGCGCACTTTTTGAATTTATTATAATGCCGTTTGAAAACCCTTCATTGCCAGTATACCTGTGGCTCAGTGGTCAACGCAATGGGCTTCAGTACGACAAGTCCCAGGATCAAAACCCCATGCGATGTGAGAATTTTAATTTAATCTAATTACATTTTTGATGACTGTACGCATGGTAGCGTCAATTATTTTTAAATTAATTTTTTTCCTTGCTTTTTCATCAAAACGGTCCAATTTATAATTTATTTAAAAACATTTTGCAATTTTTAGATCTACAGCGTTAAAACAGGACAACGTCTGTTGGGTCGTCCAGTTATTATATAATAAACTGCTTTTTATTTTTATAACTTTGCTTTTTTATATTTACTGCTTTTTATATTTATTGCTATCGATAAACGAAAATATTATTTCAATAAAAAATACAAATTCCAATTCTATAATTTTTCTCTAACTGCAGTATAAAAATATAGTCATTTGATAATTATTAGAAAAACATTTATTTCGTTTTGGATGAATGGACAATACAAATATTTTACTCTTTTGAAACATTTGAAATTATTATTTCGCTTAAAAGAAGAATATAGTTTATAATTACCATATACTTATTATTATTCATTTTTATAAAGGAAGAAATATTGAGTAATAACTTTGTTTGCTTGACATTTAACCTATGCTAAATATGCATATTTCATGTTTAAAGCTAATTTTCTTCATTTTATGTATGAATTATAAGTATGTATATCTACGATATGTTGTAATTACATACATATTTTTATGCAGATATATGCATGTTTATTTATAAATTTAATATGGGAGTTATTTCAGCAGTTGTGAAAGAGTAATTTAAACAGAGAATTTGACGATAAAAAAAATTAATAATGAGATTAGAATAGTTTACGTTTGCTTAAATAATCATATTTTCATATTTTTAAAATAAATATATTGTAAACGTGCATGCATAATATAATAAATTTTAAAGAATATAAGCTAAAAACAACAACGTCGTAAATATAACACCTGTTTTATTAAAAAGTAAACATAACTGCAAATATATATTATTAAATTTGTACAGTAATTCCTGCTTTGTGCATGTACACATAAAATATGCTGTTATCTTTTGGAGGTTTCGATATTTATTCAGAAAACGTGCCTAAACAAAATAATCAACGATGGTATTAAATTACACGCCGTTGGCAAAACGAGAAGAAAATCTTTTTTTCTGAAATTTACATTTCATGAAATTTCTAATGGAGGAAAAATAAAATTACAGACGTATAATCTGAAATAAAAAAAATACAAAATTATGGGAAAAATATGCTTTTTATTATCTTTCTATACTTAGGTGTCTTGACACGGCAAATTAATTTCTGTTAACGATTGCAGAAGCAAAAAGAAGCGTTTTAAATATGAATAATTTATGAAATCCATTTTATTGATAGAGTTAATCAAACTCACTCCTTCTGTTTGCTTTTCAAAATAAGGGTCTTAGAATAATTATTTGCAAGGAGTAGAACAGACTTAACATTATTTAATGGTGTTTATTAAGAAATTTTCGTTCATCTGAAACATTTTTTAAATCCATATTACAATTTCTTTTCTTCACTTTATCAAATTATAAATAGTTGATGAACAAAGTTCTATTAAACATTAAGATTTACGGGTAAACAATTACTTTGCGTTTCTTCTATTTTTGAAGCACGCATATCTTAGAATACTGAGAATCTTTAAAAGGATATACGTATTAAAAAGTTTATTTCATGAAGGATCAGATATGTTATTCTACTCTACATTACTCGATAATACAGAAACTCGGTTATATTCAAAATTATACTAATTAATTTCAATTATTTATTATTATTTAATTTCTTACTAATTATCCGCACACAATGTCTTAAGACTACAGTGGGCATTTAGCTGGGCAAAATTTGCTTGAAAGTTTAATACTTCTATCTTAAAAATTGCAAAATAAATCTAAGAACAAAACGCAAAGAGGACATTTTTATATCCATCAATTTATGTTTTGTATAAATGTACGACAAAAGACATTTCTATTACAATTAATAACTGTTTTAAAGTCTTTTTAAAACAACATTTAAAATATTTTATAAGTATTAAGAATACACTAAGTAAATTTCTAATCATCATATATCTTTGGAATTTAAACAATTTACCTTTCAGCGTAGAAGAACAACGCAATTAATAAATGATATTGATTGCGTACCTTTGATACGAGAAAACATGAGGTGTGTGATTACATATACAAGAAATGTTGCGTGGATCGATTGAATAACACTGTTTCAAATAAGTGTTATTCAAAGAGTATTAGATATGAATGTTAAAATATACACCAACAGGGAAAAGATTGAAAATAGAAATAATAATTCTTTTTAAAAAAGCCCCAATAAACCTGTACAAATAAGAAACAGAGTACCTACTGAGTAAAGTTATGCACTATGATATAGATTTAGACATAAATGGTTTTATAAATATGGACTAATAACACTGTAATTTAGAACATAAATCTGGTTCTGAAAATCTAGAACAGTTCCGCCTTCATACATTTAACGTAAAATAACGATGCAATATTTCACCACTTTCGATGATTATTTAGTAAACACGAGTAGAGTAAAATCAACGACGGTACTCAATCTTACGTTCTTGCTAAAACGATAAGAAAATCACGTTTCAAATATTCGAGTCTTATGCTTTCATTCATTTTTCATATTAGAGAGAAAACATTAAAAGATTGTCGAATGAAATTTACATTAGTAAAAAGAAAATCGAAATTTCTTTTTTTTCTATCATACACTTAAACGTGTCTTGTAGGCAGTTGATTCCCGTTAACGATTGCAAAACGAGAAAGAAAAATCGGAAAAGTTGAGTATAGTGTGAACAATTTTTTTTCTCGATAGAGTTAGTTAAACGCACTCATTCTATTTGCTCTGCAAAATGTTTGAAAAGAATTATTTGCAATCGAAAAATTGTCGTATGTTCGGAAGAAAGAATATCATTAACATTGTAGGACGAGACCTTAGTTCATTAGTAAATTTTCATTCTGGCTATAGAATTTTTTTTATATTTATGCATTGTGACAAATAAAACTCATTCGTGTTTACTTTTTGATTCTAAAATTATTGTTCGATGAGCAAAAAATGATAAAAAATTCCTATTTACCGAGAAAGAATAATATTATTTATGTTGTTACGTCAGATCTCTAATAGTCACAGAGTTCTGTTCTTAAAGAAAGAGTTAAATTAATTACAACAACTTGTTTTTAACCCCTTCCGGTATGATTTCATAATGAAAAACTGTGCATGAAATAACCATTTAATTTTTATTTAAAAAACTTGTTTCATTTTACAATTCTTACATATTCTTAATTAAAATCCACTTTTTACATAGTGTTAAATAATATCAGAAACAGTAAAATTAAAAAAATATCAAAGTAAAACATTAATAAGATATACAGATAATAGTCTTCAAGCTAGTGGTACTTTTCAAAACAAAGTGCAAAGGAATTCTTAATTGTTTACACCGCCAAGTAGTCTCACTTTTAATTTGATTCTTGTAACACACACGGCATTTCTTAGTAGGTTTTCTTTTATTCTGACTCGTTAATTTGGCAATGACTTGTACCAAGAAATTCTAAGTAAACAATATGCAATAGTGACTTGTGATTTTCCCAAGTGATAAAAGTGTTGCCAAATTCAGTACACTAGAAATTTTAAACTAAATTAATTATCATATTTAATAGTAACTTTAATCGCATGACGAGTGTAGCTCGTCATTGTGCGGTATGGAATGAAAAACTAATGACGAGCTAGACTCGTCATTTTACTGGAAGGGATTAAAAATTGTTTTTATGTATTTTAGATAAGTAGTGTAGCGTACAAGTATAACTTTATATATAATGTTTTTTCTGTCAATGTGTTTGTAATAGAATTCCTCCTAAACGGCTGGACTAATTTTGGTGAAATTTTGCGTATGTAATTATGTTAGTTCGAGAATGGTTTAGATTCACAATTTGATCAGATAGAAAATGCTTTTTTATTGAAATTCCAGAATTGAGCGCTTATTGAGATTATTGTAATGGTGCTTGAAACATTTCCTGCCAAAGTATATGTGGCGCAATGTGTCAGCTCAACGGGCTTTAGTACGATAAGTCCTCTGATCGAATCCCCGTACAGACGATGTGGAATTTAGTGTAATTACGTTTGTGATGACTGCATGCGTGGGGGCGTCAAGCATTTTTAAAACAACTTTTCAATTCTTTTTCCATTAAAACGGTCCAATTTATAATTTATTTAAGAACATTTTACAATTTTTGGATTTACAACGTTAAAACAGGACAACGTCTGTCGGGTAGTCTGGTTATTATATAATTAATTGGCAGTATAATATAAGTTAGTCATATAGTCACTAGTATAATATAAATTATGTATGCTTGCACATAAAACTTCAAAGACTAAAATGTAAACTATAACTTTTGGCTTAAACAGTCCAATTCATAGTCCAAAAATATGTTGTAGGGAAGCGACAGAGTAGCAGAATACAATTCGGATTTAGATTGAAGATCTATGTTTCGTGTTCGCTGAAAATGTATCAATTAGACTGAAATCAACTATGTAAAGCCGATTACAAATGCCCGAAGTAATTTCTCGTTAGTGTATGTAACGAGAGATATGCTATAATATTTCTCGCTTTTCGATAATTATTAAACATGAAAGACGAAAAGCTAAAAAGTCAAGGATGACAAAAATTACACGTTCCTGTCAAATAGTTAACACAATCATATGTATTTTTAAATAATATTTTTCGACTCCAATTAAAATAAAAAGTTCAGAAATATTGAAAGAAATCTAAAAAAGAATTTCTTTCTCATCTTCTTACTCTTAAACGTCTTTAGGCAGCCTGATGATTTCTGTTAACGTTTGAAGTGGCAAAAGCAAACTTTCGAAATATGAATAATGTATGGTCAGAATCTTTTTTTCGTAGAGGTAGTTAAATTTACTTCTGCTTGTGTTTAAAAAGAGATATCTACATTTGGGAGAACTCAATTAAGATTGTTATGTGGTGTCCATAAAGAAATTTTCATTCGGCAGATAAAGAGCTTTAATATTCAGTGATAAATAAAATTGTGTATATTTTATTTGCTTTTCTAATTATCTGTTGCTGTGAAAAAATATGTAACTTATTCATAGTTAGTAGGAAAGAAAAAGTGTGCTTACATTCATAAGTTTGGACCTTTTCCATTTACTAGTCGATTTGTATAGAACTGTGCATTTAGTAAATTAACAATGATAAACTTTAATAAATCGGGATATGTAATAAATATACACAAAAAATAAATAAATGTATCATATACGGAGTAAATAAATACAGCACGATATTTCAAAGAAATAATCGAGTTTCAAGAAATATATCTGCAAATTATTAGACATACTATACTCTATGATACAGGATGATGCACGAAATGATGGCATAAAATCGTTTACATCGAAGATTAAAATACAGGCTTATAATATTAGTCTAAGGATTGAAATGATAGTACGAATAATAAAATGATTTCAACCATGTTATATAATTTACTATTTAACCTTTTTTGATAGTAAAAAAGGTGACTTTTTTGTAAAAACGGAGTAATTAAACTTAAAGTTACACCATTTCCTTTTTATCGAACGCCTATTATAAACTTACTTTTGGGTACTTAAAATAAAAATAATTGCTATCTTTGGATCTTTTCATTATAATTTCAGGAAACATGAGTAGAAAAAAATAATCAACAAAAATATTAAATTTCATGCTGTAGTCAAAAAAGAAAAAATATAATTTTTCTAAAATTTAAATATTTTTTTTAAAAAAATAATTTTTTCTTTACTGCCTCGTTTTCGAAACAAATTGGAAAAGACTGTTGATCAAATATGAAAATAAGAACCTCCTATTTTAATAAACATTATCTTAATTTTTAAGAAGTTAACAACTTCGCACAGTCACCTGATTAAAAAAATTAACATTCAGATATGAACAATGTTTGGCCACAATATTTTTTTTGGTGGAGGATTGTTAACGATTGCAGAACCAGTAAGAAACGTTGTGAAAAATGAATAATGTAAGACCACAATCTTTTTTCTTGATAGGGGTATTTAAATGATTTTCTGTTTGTTCTGCAGAATTGGTGTTTGTGAAGAATTATTTGCAATCCGGAGAAATTCAGTAATATTTTAGGATGACATTCATTAGAAAATTTTAGTTCGGATGATAAAGACTTTTTCTGCCTCGTGGCAAATAAAACTTGTTTAGTTTTCATTTCCCAAATGATCAAAATTCTTTAAAACATCCAAATTTTCAAGAAACTTTTTGTTTTCTCTTTATAACAGGAATTTTTACTTTGTAAAATATCAGCTTCTATTTGTTGAACAAACATGCTGGAGAAGAATTATTTGTAACCATCAGAACATCTTTAATGGTATGATGGTTAGGGCTTTTTTATTGAACTGGTAAAAACTTTTACTGCTTACCTATAAAAATCACTTGTATTTCTTTTTTTAATTTTAAATTATTGATATCTAGAATGAATAAAAAATGTAAAATATTTGCATTGACGGGGGAAGAAAATTTTCTGGCTTCATGTGTCTTGTTGATTTTCTCTGTTAATATTTTATCTGTATGTAGCTCGAGTAATAGTAAGTGTTAAATTAAATAACAGAACAATGTACTTAGAAATTTAGTTAGGACTGAGTAGATTTGACGATTGGAATCACATGAAAATGCAAGGAAATTAAATGTAGAGGGTTGTTTCAAATAATAATATTAGTTAAAAAAGTATATTTTAAAAAGTATTAGAAATATATATGAAATGGAAGGAGCATCCAAAGAATAATTGTAATTCAAAAAGTATATTTTCAAAAGTATTAGAAATGGACGTTAAATTAGGTGTTCCAAAAGAATAACTATAGTTCAAAATTTATAATTCATAAAGTATTAGAAATGGATATCAAATGAGGTGCCTCAATAAATAAATAAATAAATAAATAAATAAATACCCTGAGTTCAAAAAGTATATTTCCCAAAGTATTAGAAATGGATGTTAAATTGGGTGTTCCAAAAGAATAACTGTAGTTCAAAAGGTATATTTCATAAAGTATTAGAAATGGATGTAAAATGGGGCGTTTGAAAAAATAACTGTAGTTCAAAAAGTATGTTTCAGAAACTATTAGAAATGGATATCAAATAGGGTGCCTCGAAAAAAAATACCCTGAGTTCAAAAAGTATATTTCCCAAAGTATTAGAAATGGATGTTAAATTGGGTGTTCCAAAAGAATAACTGTAGTTCAAAAGGTATATTTCATAAAGTATTGAAAATGGATATAAAAGGGGAAGTTTTTTAAAAATTAAATGTTGTTCAAAAAGTATGTTTCAGAAACTATTAGAAATGGATATCAAGGTGCCTCAAAAAATACCCTGAGTTCAAAAAGTATATTTTCCAAACTATTAGAAAAGGTTATAAAATGGTATACAAGAAGGGTAAAGTTCTAAAGTTGAAAGGAGAGTTTAGAATATCCATTTTATGCAAGAGACATTTGTAGATTATCTAATGTGTAAAATTATGCTATATGACTTTTTATTGAAGATAAAAGGTCAAATATTTTTAAAGACTGACCAACTCAACTGGAATTTCAAACGCCTATAAAAATATATCTTTTGCGTATTTAATGTAAAATGTGTTATAATTATTCACTATTTTGGATATTTATTCAGTAAAGAAAAGAAAAAAGTAATCAACGATGCTATTAAATTACATGTTTTAGCAGAAAGAATAACAAATATATATGTTTCAGATAAAGTTTAATGAATAATATTTCCATGGAAAAAAATGAAATTGCAGGAATATTGAAAGAAGTTAAAAAAAAAAGTTAAAAGATAATCGAATGTTTATTTCTTATCTTCCCGCTGTTAAACGCTTCCAAGCAGCCAGTTGATGCCTGTTAACGATTGCAGAATCAGAAAGAAACGTTGTGAAAAATGAATAATGTATGACCTCAATCTTTTCCTCGATAGAGGTAGTTAAACGATCTTCTGTTTGTTCTGCAAAATGAGTGTTTGTGAAGAATTATTTGCAATCCAGAGAAAACCAGTAACATTTTAGGATAGTGTTCATTAGGAAATTTTCATTCGGATGATAAAGAGTTTTTCTGCCTCGTGGCAAATAAAATTTGTTTCGTTTTCGTTTTCCAAATGATCAAAATTCTTTGAAACATTCAAATTTTCAAGAAGCTTTTTTTTTCTTCTCTTTATCACAGGAATTTTTACTTTGCAAAATCACACCTTTTGTTTGTTGAACTAATATGCTTGAGAAGAATTATTTGTAACCTTCAGAACATCTTTAATGGTATGATGGTTAGGACATTTCTGTTTAACTGGAAAACATTCTACTGCTTACCTATAAATAAAACTTGTTTTTCTTTTTTTATTTTAAATTATTGATAGCTAGAATGAATAAAAAATGTAAAACAGTTGCATTTACTGTGAAAGAAAAAATTCTGTCGTTATGTGTCTTGTTGATTTCCTCTGTTTATAATTTCTCTGTATGTAGCTCGAGTAATAGTAAATGTGAAATTAAATGACAGAGTAAGTACTTAAAAAATTAATGAGGACTGAGTAGATTTGACGATTGAAATCACATGAAAATGCAGGGAAATTGAATGTAGGAGATTGCCTTAAAAATAATCTTAGTTCCAAAAATATTTTATAAAGTAGTAGAAATATATAGAAAATGGAGGGGGCTTCAAAAGAATAATTGTAATTCAAAAAGTATATTTTCCAAAGTATTAGAAATGGATGTTAAATTAGGTGTTCCAAAAGAATAACTGTAGTTCAAAAGGTATATTTCATAAAGTATTAGAAATGGATATTAAATGGGGTGCCTCAAAAAATACCCTGAGTTCAAAAAGTACATTTCCCAAATTCTTAGAAAAGGGTATAAAATATTATACAAGAAAGGTAAACTGCAAAAGGTTAAACGATAGTTTAGAATATTCATTTTAAGCAAGGGGCATTAGTAGAGTATGTGTAAAATCATGCTGCATGACTTTTTATTGAAGATTAAAGGTCAAACATTTCTAAAGACTGACCAACTAAACTGGAACATTCTATGAAAAGTCAATTTTAAAAGGCTATGAAGATATTTCTTTTGCGTATTCAATGTAAAATGTGTTATAATTATTCACTATTTTGAATATTTATTCAATAAAGAAAAAAAAGTAATCTACGATGCTATTAAATTACATGTTTTAGCAGAAAGAATAACAAATATATATGTTTCAGATAAAGTTTAATGAATAATATTTCCATGGAAAAAATGAAACTGCAGGAATATTGAAAGATGTTAAAGAAAAGTTAAAAGATAATCGAATGTTTATTTCTTATCCTCCTGCTGTTAAACGCTTCCAAGCAGCCAGTTGATGCCTGTTAACGATTGTAGAATCAGAAAGAAACGTTGTGAAAAATGAATAATGTATGACCTCAATCTTTTTCTCGATAGAGGTAGTTAAACGATCTTCTTCTGTTTGTTCTGCAAAATGAGTGTTTGTGAAGAATTATTTGCAATCCGGAGAAAACCAGTAACATTTTAGGATGGCGTTCATTAGGAAGTTTTCGTTCGGATGATATAGAATTTTTCTGCCTCGTGGCAAATAAAATTTGTTTTGTTTTAGTTTTCCAAATGATCAACATTCTTTAAAAGATCCAAATTTTCAAGAAGCCTTTTTTTTCTTCTCTCTATTACAAGAATTTTTACTTTGTAAGGTTCTTTCTTGTATTTTCTTATTGGCATAAATTATGTTTCTATACAGAGAGGGCCTGTACAAACTGATGAAGTGAGTGAAAGAAAAAAGATTGAATATGCTTATAAAAGCCGATCCAGTCAAGGGTAGTCACGTGGGAGAAGGGAAAGGGGAAGTAAGGATAGCACCAACTGTGCGCAAATGAATATGAAAGCGGTTTATGATTTTATCATGGGAAGCTTATATTTAATAGAACCAGACTTGCTACAAAGTAAACTTCGTAATGTTCATAGATCGAATAAACTTAATTATTTAAAAATTATACGAGATACTCTGAAATTAGAAAGGGTTAAACTAAATAGGAAAATAACATGTTTGAAATATTTATGTTGATTAACTCTTAGTCTGGGCTGTACATCACGTGATGTACACCTCTAATGCTTTATATGCTTTTATATCATATTTTACACACAATGTTTTAAATTTTATGTACGAAGTTTTATATGTTTTATATTTTATATTATTGTGATTTAAAGCATTAGATGTGCATATCATATGGGATATACAGAACAATCAAGGAGTTAATTAGTGGAGTTACGTGGTATCACATCGTGTTCGTCTTAAATAGATCTACACATTTTGAAGTTTGAAATGCATGGTTGCAAATCTTCGTTTGAAATGTTCAAGTAACAGCTTGGACATAACCTTCATAGGGACTGGAGTTTATAGCATAGTACACTTGAATTTTGGTTTGGTTTGACTTAATTTGGAGCGATTTGTCAACTTCGGGGCTGACTAAATCTATTAAAATTTGAATCTAATGCCTAAATCTGATTTTGAATACCTAAAAACGTTTGCTACATAAGACAGTGTAGCAGAATACACTTAGGTTTTGTTTTGTTTTGGCTTGATGATTTACTTTAATGAGAGGAGAACCGAATGTTTAAATACGTTCCAAACAGCCACAAACATTCATGCCACTACGGCATTCGAAAGTGTGGATTCCGTATCGTAAGACAAGAACAAGTATACGATTAGATTTTCCTTGAGATAATCTATTTAAACTTCAAAACTTAACAGAGAGAAATTAGATGACAATATTACAATTCGAACTGCCATAATCCATTCAAGAAATTTAATCTTTTGTCGATTTGCATCTAATACAGAATAAAGTATTTATTATTCTGAAGTAGATATGAAAATTTCAGTTATTTACTCGAAGTCACTTTGTGACTTCTGGTAATGCTATCGCCATTTCAGGGGTAGCGGTACTTTTGCCAGCAATATATATTGGGGTACACCATGGAATTGAAATAGAATACCTCTTTTAAATTACTTTTTCGTTACTTTTCATGCACTATTTCATATCTAACGAAATAGGGTTTTCCACAATACGTTGATTCGTATTCAGTTGATTTCATATTCAATTGGTATATATACTTTAATTTATTTTGTATTAGATTATTTAGCAAATTCTTCGAATATTGCTCAAAAAAAGATGTACAATGTTAGCAAGAAATGAGTTCTTCATTTCTCAGGATTGTAGAATACGTTCTATTGGCCTAAATACGATACAATTGGAATTATAGATAATTCAGATGATGCGCTAGACATTTATTGCATAAACAAATTTAGTAAAAAAAATCCTCCTACGGGTGGCGCTGTAACACATATGGTATTTATTTAGTTTCCTTAAGTTAGGGCGAGCCTTAGTTTTATATGCATATCATGCCACCGTTGCAAGAAAAAAAGCTATTGGTAAAACTGTTTTACCAGAACCAGCAGAATTTCTTAACAACTGTAAGGTAATTCCTTAGCTGACCCATGCTTTTCGCCCAAACAGCAGCTTTCTCTGAAGACCAGTCGCCACGACCGCAACCACAACAGCTACAAAGCTGCTGCTGACCTACGCGAGGTTCCGTCTTGGCTAGAGGATTAATGTGGTCGACCCCAGTAAGGAACAAGCTCTACAGAGGCAAGGTCGGGACTACCAGGGAAGACTAAGAATAAAGATTACTCAGGTGAACCCCAGGCTCATGACACTCGTGTATATCTAAAGGAGGTATACCCAGAGGTTGTCTCTCATTTAGCACTACCAGGAGGGCACGTACGGCTTGAAGTTCGTGGCCGCGGACGCGACAGACTTTGCCTCCCCCCTTAACAACTGTAAAATAATTCAGTCTTATAAACAAATAGGTCTAATGTCTGCACGTGCCTTATGCAATATATATATGCTTGACAGATGTCACCCCTTGCAAATTGTACTTGTGGGGTTTCCTGAAGGACAAGATCTACTGTCAAATGTCAGCATTTGTGCCAGATCTGAAGAACAGTCATGTTCTTGATATTCCAATAGACTTATTCCGGTCAGATGTGGAAAATATGGTTCTGCAACTAGAGCATATTGTTGAACACGAAGAGGGACATATTGAGCAATTTTAATGCTGCATTTTAATATTACTTATCATTTATAAAGCATATTAAATATGTTTATGGGTATCACGCCACCACTTATTGGCGGATTTTTGTACTAAATGATTTATATAATAAATGTCAAGCGCATAATTAGAATTATCTGTAGTTACAATTGTATCTCATTTCGACCAAGAGAACGTATTCTAGAGTTTTCAGGAGTAGGGAACTTATTTCTTGCTAACCCTATATATAAATGATAAAACAAAGTTATATGCATGCTCGTGTTTTGTTCATATAACAACCAAACGTAGACTAGCGATTACATGTTTTAACTCATTAGAATTTCCAAGAATTCTACCGCTGACTAATTTTCAAATGACTTTCATAACTTTATTTCATAGTTTTGAAAATACATTTGTTGTGTTTATTGTCGTCTGCTTCAAATTTGATTCAATGGTTTGCTGAGAACAATGTTTTACTGCACGCGAACGAGACAATTCTGCAAAACTACGTCATTAAACATACTTTTCGTCCAATGTTAACTTTGCCCCTTATTTCTTCGCTTCGATAATTTCAATGCGAGAGGAAAGTGTAAAGAGAAATAATCACCCAGACGTATTTAATGAAGCCATAAATCTGCAAAATATCGTCGGGTAACAATATCATGCAGGAAAACCCATAAAGGCCACGCACACAACACGAGAGGAGCTGGTAAAATTACAGAAAGATTGACTTTTCCGAACTTTTATACTTTTAACGACAGTTCTTTTTAGAGCCATATGTTTCAGACGGCAGTCAGAATAGAAAGAATGTAAAAAAAATATCTCGGGGGAACTTTACATAATACATGAGCTTTGATATCTGCAAAAAGACAAATGCGGTTCAGTATTCCTTTCTACTAAACGAGAGATAGTGACACTAAAGCTACAGAGTTGTATTGATGGATAAGATTTGGTTTGTTTTGATCCAATTATGCTGTCGCAATAAGTCTGCGTATAAAAACAGAAACAAGGCTGCCGTTGAATGGTAAATGCCGAAGTACAAAAGTTCCTGTAATCTGATAAGGAAGTTGGTTTCTCTCTTCTTTCCTTCCCTGTTTATTTTCGGAATAATTATGCAACTGTCATGCTAGGTCTTAAATAAATTGTTGCCTATGAATGCAGAGCGATGAAGATATTGATAACATGTATCAAATAACCATTCATTTAGCTTACATTTCAGGAGAAATATTTTGGTTTTTTTTATCGAGAAATAAATAATTTTACTCATAGTTACAAAAAGTAGTTAAAGTTACATATTGTCCAGTTTTGTAATATTTTTTATACTATGGACAATACGGTAAACAATTATTGAAGAGCATAAAGAAATAGCACAGTGATATAAAATATAAGTGCTTAAACTCTGAGAAACAAGTTATATTACTTTTTTTCCTTCCCTGTTTATTTTTGGAATAATTATGCAATTACCATGGTAATTCTTAAATAAATCGTTCAATTTAAATCTAAAGAAATAAAGATATCTATAATATATATATTAACAATTTGCATTTCATCTAGCATTTATAATATATATCTAACACTCATCTAGCAAACACAAGTAACGTTTTTTCATTAGTTCTATTAATTAACAATTCTGAGCCCCAATTAAAGTTGCGTATTATACAGTATTTTTTATAAATTATTTTAATTTTTCTTTACATAGTTTTTGTATGATGATCATTATTTTTAGATCAAAAAGAAATAATAAATGCAGTGTTATATAATTTCTGTAAATTCTCAGTATGTTAGATTCTTTCCTTTTCTTTACACCCCTCTTTCTTTAAGGGATAATTATGCAACTGCAACTGATATAGTATGTGTTAAATACTACTATGAGATGAAGATATTGATAACGTGTATGAAATAACCATTCATTTAGCTACATTCCAGTAAAAATATTTTAGTGTATTTTATCGAGAAATAAATAATTTTTACTCATAGATACAAAAAGTAGTTAAAGTTGCATATTGTCCAGTTTATTAATTTATTTATAATTTTATATTTATTTATAATTTTTTATATTGTGAACAGTATGGTAAACAATTATTGAAGAGCATAAAGAAATAATACAGTGTTATAAAATATAACTGCTTAAACTCTAACAAGCAAGTTAGAATACATTTGTTCTTCCCTGTTTATTTAAGAATAATTATGCAATTCACGTGGTAATTCTTAAATACGTCATTCAATTTGAATGAAAAGAATTATAGATATAGATAATATACAACAATTAATTATCATTTCATCTAGCATTTATAAAATGTATCTAACATTCATCTACCACACACAACATTTTTAACTAACATTTTAAATAAATCATTCAATTTTAATGTAAAGAAATAAAAATATCAATAATATATATTAAAAATTAATTGGCATTTTATTTAGTATTTATAAAATGTATCTAACATTCATCTAGCACACACAAGCAACATTTTTTCTTTAGTTCTAGTAATTGATAATTCTTGCTAACAATTATAAAAATTAGTTAAACTTGCATATTTTACAGAGTTTTTTATAATTTGTTTTAATTTTTTTTGTCTAGTTCTTGTATGATGAGTATTATTTGTAGATCAAAAAGAAATAATAAATGCAGTGTTATATAATTTCTTTAAATTCTCCGTATGTTAGATGCGTCTCTTCTCTCTCCATCCCTCTTTCTTTAAGGAATAATTTTGCAACTGCAACTGAAATAGTAAGTGTTAAATGCTCTTATGGGATGACAATATTGATAACGTGTATCAAATATACATTCATGTAACTAACATTTTAGGAGAAATATTTTTTTTTATCGAGAAATAAATAATTTTTACTTACAGTTACAAAAAGTATTTAAAGTTACATATTGTGAAGCTTTGTAATATTTTTTATACTATGAACAGTACGGTAAACAATTATTGAAGAAATAAAGAAATAACAGTGATATAAAATATAAGGGCTTAAACTCTGACAAACAAGTTAGATTACTTTTTTCCCTTCCCTGTTTGTTTACAGAATAATTATGCAATTATGGTAATTCTTAAATAAATCGTTCATTGTAAAGAAATATAGATATAGATAATATATATTAACAATTAATATGCATTTTCTCTAGTATTTATATAATTTATCTAACATTTTTCTAGCATACACAAGTAACATTTGTTCTTTAGTTTAGTAATTAATAATTCTGGCCCACAATTTTACAAATTAGGTAAAGTTCTATATTATATAGTGTTTTTGTAATTTGTATTAATTTTTCTTTGGTCAATTATTGTATGATGAGTATTTTTCGCAGATAAAAAGAAATAATAAATGCAGTGTTATATAATTTCTTTAAATTCTCCGTATGTTAGATTCGTTTCTGTCCTCTCCATCCCTCTTTCTCTAAGAGATAATTATGCAACTGAAATGGTAAGTGTTAAATATTCCTATGAATGCAGAGATATGACGGTATTGATGACGTATATCAAATAACCCTTCATTTAGCTACATTTCAGGAGAAAGATTTTGCTTTTTTAAATCGAGAAATAAACAATTTTTACTCACAGATACAAAAAAAAGTTAAAGTTACATATTATACAGTTTTTAATAGTTTTTTTATACTATCAACAGTATGGTAAACAATTATTGAAGAGCACAAAGTAATAACACAGTGTTATAAAATATAAGTGTTTAAACTTTGACATGAAAGATAGAATATATTTTTTCCTTCCCTGATTATTTTCAGAATAATTATGCAGTTATCATGGTAATTATCAAATAAATCGTTCAATTTAAATGTAAAGAAATAAAGATATCTATAATATATATTAACAATTTGCATTTTATTTAGTATTTATATAATGCATCTAACATTCAACTAACACAAAAATAATATTTTTTTCTTTTGTTCTAGTAATTAATAATTCTAGCCCATAATTATAAAAATTAGGCAAAGTTGAATATTATACAGTGTTTTTTGTAATTTGTTTTAATTTTCGTTGGCCAGATCTTGTACGAGGAGTATTTTTTGGAGATTAAAAAGAAATAATAAATGCAGTTTTATATAATTTCTTTAAATTCTCAGTATGTTCGATTTGTTTCTTCTCTCTCCATTCCTGTTTCTTTAAGGAATAATTATACAACTGTAACTGAAGTAGTAAGTGGTAAATACTCCTATTAGATGACAATATTGGTAACGTGTATCAAATAACCATTAATTCAGCTAAAATTTAAGGAGGAATATTTTTTTTATCGATAAATAAATAATTTTTACTTACAGTTAGAAAAATAGTTAAAGCTACACATTGTGCAGTTTTGTAATAATTTTTTATACTACGAACAGTATGGTAAACAATTATTGAAGAGCATAAAAATAACATAGTGTTATAAAATATAAATGCTTAAACTCTGACATGCAAGTTATAATACATTTTTTCCTTCCCTGTTTATTTTCAGAATAACTATGCAATTATCATGGTAATTATTAAATAAATCGTTCAATTTGAATGTAAAGAAATAAAGACATCTATAATATATATCAATAACTTTCATCTCATGTAGTATTTATATAATGAATCTAACATTCCACTAACACACACAAGTAACTGTTTTCTTTACTTCTAGTAATTAATAGTTCTGGCCCACAATTATAAAAAATTGTTAAAGTTGCATATTATACAGTGTTTTTTATAATTTGTTTTAATTTCTATTTGCCTAGTTCTTGCATGATGAGTATTATTTGGTGATCAAAAAGGAATAATAAACGCAGTGTCATATAATTTCTTTAAACTCCTATAACTATGTTATCGTGTCGTATTTTCTCTTTCCATTCATCTTTCTTACAGGGATAATTATGCAACTGCAAATGAAATAGTAAGTGTTAAATACTCCTATGAATTAAGATAGATGAAGAAATTGAGGAGGATTATCAAATAACCATTTATGTAGCAAAAATTTATGAATCGATAATTTTTTTTCTCTTATAGAGAAATAAATACAGTTCACTTGCATACATAAAAAGCAATTAAAGCTATATTGCTATATAATGTTGGTCAAATCACTCTCGATATGAGCAGAAGACTACTAAATTTAAGGTGAAGGGTACACTTTTCGTTTCAACGAGCACCTCAGGGTGAAAAGTACGACTTAAGATCGAGTGAGTCCTCATAATCTTGTAGCAGGGACCAAGCATAATTTTGAATCAAGAACCATATCCTTGGACTGCCACTCCTAGATATATTGACTGTGAAAATCGAGGACATTGTGACTACGAACCTATTTTATGTGACCCAGTCACTTCTAGCGACACACAGTGGATCATACTATCTTAGGCCTCTTCGGGTTCCGAACCCGCAACTTCTCAGTTATAGATTGTTGCCTTTGCCGACTGAGCTATCGCGTATCCTAGATATTTTTACTTTGCATTATTCCTATAAGTTACATATTTACTGTACAACATAAAGTAATAATAAATTCAGAATAAAGAAATAAAGAATCAATAAAATAAAACATAGAAATAGTAAATTATAACTACTTTATAACTGGATGGTTTAAAGGAAAAAAACTCATTTCAGAACATAAGAATGTTTCTTAAGTGGCAATTTTAAGCTTTGTGTGAACATAATTATTTTGTTGATAGAATACCGATATCATTTCATTCCTTTATACTGAATGAATGCCTAACGAAAAAGAGTATGTTCATATACTAAAATACTTTGACGATAATTATTCAGTACCATCTTTAATCAAAAAGACCTCTATCTATTTAGGCTTCCTGTAAAATAAAATATAAATAGCAATCAAATCAAATGCAACCAAATAACTGAAAGATTTGTGATCTGTTTAAATCATTGTTTATCGTTATGCATTGTGTAATAGGATATATTAAATAATAAATGTAATTTGTTTGCGATGTTTAAACGAAGTTACATTCTTCAACATGTATTTAAAAAATTGTTAATATCTAATGATGGTTTTACAGTTATCATCTTTTTAAAAAATTAATATTTTTTTTCCTCCAAATTAAAAATTTCAATAACGATCAAATATCAAAGCGATTAATTTGACTTCATTTTTTTTCTTAGGATCTTTATATCTTGAAATACTATTTCCTAATCTTTGCTTATAATTCTCTTGCAAGTTTAAAAATGCAGCGAAGAAGAGACAAATTCTAAACTTTTATTGAATGGAAAAAAGGAGAGATTCCAAGTACATTTTTCCTTCCTGAATTTTAAGCAAAATTTCTGATCTCTTTACTTTACATTTTAGTTTTGTTTCAAAAGGTTTCGTTTTTGTGCTTTCTTTTAAATGAAATCAAGGAAATTCAAACGTGACATGAGACAAATGAATCACTGAAAAGCCATTCACGATTTTTTAAAGTTTGTAATTTATATCCGAGCATTTAGAGTTACGCTTGTAGAGAATTTATTTTCAATCCAGTTTTATTATAAAAGGCAAAAGGACGAATTCCAATTTTTATTGAAAATAGATTCGGAATAGTGTGTGCCTAGTTCCTTTTCTGAAACGAAAGATAGTTTTGAAGTTTTTTTTACTTGCTTCAGTTGCTAATAAATTACTTAAGGTTAATTTAAAGTTAAACTAATTAAAAAGATTTAAAATGTTAAAAAATGTGATGAGTTCAATTCAATCTTTTTCATTAAAAACTATACAAAAATTATTTCCGTTATTTATTTTATTTAAAGTAAATTTCTTCACAAGTGAATTCAGTTTTAAATAAAATGATTCTTCAGATTATTACTTAAGGACAAAAGCGGATAACCTGAAAACTAAAATTTGAAATTAGTTAAATTTTTAGAGATTGTACGGAGCATTTAAAGACTATTTCTATAATATGTTCATTAAAAAAACCGAATAATACACGAAATAACCCCAATGTTTAGTAAATAGGTAAATGATTAGCATAAAAAGTAAGTAGGGTTTTGAAAGATGAATTATTCAGTGTTCGAGGTTTTTAATGTGGAATCTGATTACCTTTGTTTCCCCAAAACATCATTTAGTAAGTAACACGTTTATTAACACATTCATGAAGCTGTAGTATATCTTATCCCTCTTATAGAGAATACACGCTCTTAGGAGATAACTGCATGTTCGATACATGTATACATGTTTCCTATTAAAAAATAGGATCTTGATATCTCTTCGATACTCAAAGTTTAAAATTCCGAGAATAATCAATATTAGTATGCAACACGACAACTTTATCAAAGAAAACAGCTAAAAGTAGTGGTTCTTGAAAAACCTGCTCTTTACAAATCCTTGATGGTTTTTAATGATAGAAGCCTTTTTAATTGACCCCCTCCGTCGTTCACAGAAGTAGGGTACAGTAAACTGTTTTAACACTATTCATGAATGGATCATATTTATCCCAAGAGATTCCATCTTAAAAATACTAACTGAATTTAATTAAATTTCTTGACTTTTATTTTTTTATATCCATAAAACATTGAAAATATAACATTGATAATCTGTCCATTTCCGAAAAATGGAAAGTTAATACAAAAGGGATATTTTTTCTCACTTGAATT
Source organism: Pardosa pseudoannulata (assembly GCA_032207245.1). Taxonomy (NCBI): domain Eukaryota; kingdom Metazoa; phylum Arthropoda; class Arachnida; order Araneae; family Lycosidae; genus Pardosa; species Pardosa pseudoannulata. The sequence continues at coordinate 96,177,940 of CM063501.1, forward strand.
CCAATATGTAGATATTAGGCTTAGTGCAACACGACAACTTTATCAAAGTAAAACAGCTCAAAAGCATCTATTTGTGTGCCTTCTTTATAAACCTGCTCTTTACAAATCCTTGATGGTATTTTTGATAGAAGCCTTTTTAATTGAGCACCCTCCGTCTTTCACAGAAGTAGGGTACACCGTACACTGTACTTTAAACACTAGAACCACGGAATGGATCATTTTGATCAAAAAATTATTTTGTATCCATTTTTCTTAAACATTTACTAACTGAATTTAATTAAATTTCTTGACTTTTCCCTATTTTATTTCCATAAAAAATTCTGAAAATATAACATTGAATAATCTGTCCATTTCCGAAAAATGGTTCATTACTAAGCTTCCAAGTGGGAATACAAAATTGTAGATATTTGTTCTCACTTTAAAATACCAATATGTAGAAAATGTTCAAAATATATAGTCATGTTAGACAACTGTATCAAAGTAAACACCTGGAAAACATCTACGTGTGTGCTTACTTTATGGAACCTGTTCTTTACAAAACTTTGATGGTCTTTTACGCCCTTTTTAATTGAGCACTCTCCTTCGTTCACAGAAGTAGGGTACACTGTACAATGTACTTTAACACTAGAACCTTGGGATGTTTTTTTTTGACCCAAAAACTATTTTGTGTCCATTTTTATTAAAAATTTACTAGCTGAATTTAGTTAATTTTCTTGATTTTTCCTTATTTTACATCCATAAAAAATCTATGAAAATATAACATTGAATAATCTGTCCATTTCCGAAAAATGTCTCATTACCAAGCTTCCAAGTGGGGATACAAAATTGTAGATATTTGTTCTCATTTTAAAATACCAATATGTAGAAAACGTTCAAAATATATAGCCATGTTAGTGCAACAAGGCAGCTGTATCAAAGTAAACAGCGGAAAAATATCTACGAGTATGCCTGCTTTATGGAATCTGCTCGTTACAAATCCTTGATGGTCTTTTTAATTGAGCACGCTCCTTCGTTCACAGAAGCAGGGTATACTGCACACTGTACTTTAACACTAGAATCTTAGGATGGATCATTTTGACCCAAAAATTATTTTGTGTCCATTTTACTTAAACATTTACTAACTGAATTTAATTAAATTTCTTGACTTTTTCTTGTTTTATATACATTAAAATCTATGAAAATATAACATTGAATAATCTGTCCATTTCCGAAAAATGGTTCATTACTAAGCTTCCAAGTGGGAATACAAAATTGTAGATATTTGTTCTCACTTTAAAATACCAATATGTAGAAAACGTTCAAAATATAAATAGCCATGTTAGTGCAACTAAACAACTGTATCAAAGTAAAAAGCCGAAAAACATCTATGTATGTGCCTGCTTTATGGAACCTGCTGGTTACAAATCCTTGATGATCTTTTACGGTCTTTTTAATTAAACACACTCCTTTGTTCACAGAAGTAGGGTACACTGTACACTGTACTTTAACACTAGAATCTTAGGATGGATCATTTTGACCCAAAAATTATTTTGTGTCCATTTTCTTAAACATTTACTAACTAAATATAAATAAATTTCTTGACTTTTACTTGTTTTATATTCATAAAAAATCTATGAAAATATAACATTGAAGAATTTGCCCATTTGCAAAAAATGGTTCATTGCTAAGCCTTTAAGTGTGGAAAAACAGTAGATATTTGTTTTAACTTTTAAATATCAATATGTAGAAAATGTTCAAAATTTACAGCCATGTTAGTGAAACAAGGCAGCTGTATCAAAGTAAACAGCTTAAAATCATCTACAATTATGCCTGCTTTATGGAACCTGTTCTTTACAAATCCTTGATCGTCTTTTACGATAGAAGCTGTTATATAACTCGCTCCGTCGTTCACATAAGTAGGGTACACTGTACCATTTACTTTAACACTAGAACCTCGGGATGTTTCGTTTTGACCCAAAAACTATTTTGTGTTCATTTTTATTAAAAATTTACTGCCTGAATTTAGTTAAATTTCTTGATATTTCCTTATTTTACATCCATAAAAAATCTATGAAAATATAATATTAAAGAATCTGTCCATTTGCAAAAAATGGTTCATTGTTAAGCTTCCAAGTGTGGAAACAAAACTGTAGATATTTATTCTAATATTAAAGTACCAATATGTAGAAAATGTTCAAAATATATAGTCATGTTAGACAACTGTATCAAAGTAAACACCTGGAAAACATCTACGTGTGTGCTTACTTTATGGAACCTGTTCTTTATAAATCCTTGATGGTCTTTTATTATGAAGCCTTTTTAATTGAGAGCGCTGCGTCGTTCACAGAAGTAGGGTACGCTGTACTTTAACGTTAGAACACCGGGATGGATCATTTTGACGCAAAAACTAATTTGTGTTCAATTTTCTTAAAAAATTACTAACCAAATTTAGTTAAATTTCTTGATATTTCCTTATTTTACATCCATAAAAAATCTATGAAAATATAATATTAAAGAATCTGTCCATTTGCAAAAAATGGTTCATTGTTAAGCTTTCAAGTGTGGAAAGAAAACTGTAGATATTTATTCTAATATTAAAGTACCAATATGTAGAAAATGTTCAAAATATATATAAAAAAATTGTTTGAACTGTACAACAAACCTTGACTGGTACGATACTAAATAATTCCATCATCTATACATCCTTTCGAATATAGTAATATCTTATTATTTTTTATTAATTGTTATAATAATTTACTGTCTCAAAATCAATAAATGCCATTATGTATAAACACAGTATACTTTTTGAATAACATCACGGATCAATAAATGTCATTGTATGATATTATCTTAGCTTTAAAAACCAAACTAAGCTAGAAATTACTGGTTAAAATTGCAATCGAACGAAAGTGATCAACCATGGAAATTAAATTAAAAAAATCACGACAAACCTTTTGTCCTGGTTTGTAGTAAACATTGAGATGATTTAGCACTAAAATTTAGGAATGAAAGAAGGAAAATGCAATGAAAAATTGACTTTAAAAACATACATAATAACACAGAATTTATTCCGAACATACAAAAGTAACAGAATTAATATAAACATATCATAGAGAGCACCATCTAATGTCCGGCTAGTTACGGAACTCAAGACTGAAGAGTCATTATGTATAAACACAGTATACTTTTTGAATAACAATACGGGTTCATATTTATGTAAATTTGACCAGAACGCAATTAACATATTACGGTCTGTACGGGAGATTCCTGCAGACATGTTACTTTTTGCTGTTGTGCATACTGTGCACAGAATGCAATGTGTGATCCACAACAACGGTGGCCACATTGAACCTCATTTGAATGCAAAATAAAAGGTAATTTCCGTATTGATTTGCATTTGTTAACACTCTTTTTTCTATTACACAGCGCCAAATATTCTCCTAGTGGTAACTTTTGGAACTAATTTTTTTTTCGGAATCTTTCGTCTCCCGTCTTGTTTAATCTTCCTACAAAATGTGGCGTCATTCTTGCAAATAGATCGCGCTACAGAACACTGTGAGCACTGTCAGTTTAATTATGGCCACCCGGTATACACACACACACACACACACACACACACACATATATATATATATATATATATATATATATTTATATATATATATATATATATATATTATTTATTTATGT
>CM063501.1:96196608-96201608 GCA_032207245.1 Pardosa pseudoannulata
CATCGTCGGATTTACTCCCGTGTGTCTAATTTATTTTTCTCTCTTTCCCACTGTCACTTTGCATATGCATTACTACGTGTATTCTGTCATTCTACCTGTATGTTTAATCACTCATGTGATTTGGTCTTTGATTTGTGACAGTGTTGCTTTCGTGATATCCAGCCGATAGCAATCAAATTATTCTGACAGTAGTATCTGAATGATTTGTTGTGATCTGTTATTTTTTTTATAATCAGAGGATCTACAGAATTATTGAATTTATTTTTTAAATGCATATCAATAGTTTAGATAAATTTCACACCTTTACTCTGCTCAGAATTAATTTACAGTATTTTTTTCAACTTGCTCTCTTGTATAAGCTGACGTTTTATTATGCAATTTTTTTCACTAAATACTTAATCGGTGTAAAAGTAATTAATTCAGTGATTAAGATATCTTTTAAACGCTTCGGTAATCTTTACTTTAACCGATCAGAGCAGAAAATTAAATTTTTTAAAAACTGATTATGAATGTATAAAAAACGTTTTTTAATACATTCATAATCTGTTAATGAAATAATTTACAGGTAACAATAGCTTGCATTTCACAAATTAAAGAAATACGTATTTTTTAATGAAAGTAATTTAAAGATAATAATCCGTAGTGTCTTTTTTTTCTATACATGAAAGCAATTAATAGATTGACTATTTTATAATTTATCCACTTCTTTTATCCATAATTTTTATACGCTAAATCACCCATTAAATAAATAATTATTCTAAACCAAATATTAATTTTTCTATTCAAATGAATGAAAATTGTGAGCGTATTAATGTAACGAAACATTTATAACCTAATATTTTTACAAAGAAGTTTTATGTGCATAAAGAATTTTGTGTTTTTTCTTAAATGTATAGTAAAAGATTCACATTTAGAAAGGGTAAAAACAAAAGTTCCCGTTCAAAATGCAATCTGAAGTTTTCCTGTTTATATTCAACTTTTATTTTCTAATTCTTTATTTTCACTCAATTTTTATTGTTTAAATTTCTTAATGACTAGGACGATCTTTGGTAATTTCTTGGTGATTATTCTTTCAGAGATTAAAAAACTTTTTTCCCAAAGTTTGTGAAATTTTGAAAAACTCCCAGATTTTTGTAGAATTTTAAAAAACGCCTTGATATTTTCAGAATTGTAAGCACTCTAATGATTTCCTAAATTTCTCAGTTTCCCCTAATGTGTGGCCACTCTAAACAAGCTAATTTAAACCTATAAGTCTTATAAGGATGTAGTATGCAAATCAGCAGAAAATTAATCTAATGAATGTAATCATTATATTTACTTTTCTTACATAACCCAAACATTACTCTACAATTTGAAATTTGGTTTCAATTCATAGCTGAAAAGTTTAATCCAATATTATGAAGATTGCATAATGCAGGGGTTTCCAATCCTATTCCACTTTACTGACGTAAAACTTACAAAATTAAGATAAATCTTTTAAAATTAGTTGTAAATCCTTTAAACTGTTTCAAGTTCAGAGAAATTAAAACTTTCTAAAGCTTTCTTACAAGGAAGGATTTATACTTAAATGCAGTCTTTAAAGTTGTGTAATAAAATTAGTTAAATTAAGAATATATTTTTACAAAAAGGCGAACTTAAAATAATCAAGTTCTGAAATACTTTCACCTTACGATGAAAGTAACCAAATGTTATTTATAAACCTTTGTAAATTACAGATGTAAAATATATTGTCACAAAGCGGTATTAGTGAATAGATATCCTACATTCTAATTCCAACAGAACCTGAGATTTAAAGTTTGAAAATACATTTCTTTAAAGTGATTTAACTTTAATTAATTTATATATTACTTATTTCAAATTAATTAAATTATATAAATATGATGCAAAGCGTTGTCATGAAAACATACAGTTATCCTCTATATCTCTTAAATATACCATTCACTAAAAAGTTCATAAACACGAATTTCATAAATATTTAGTTGGAAAAATATTTTAGTAAAGTCATTTAAAATGTCAAGAGATGCTAAAGTTAGAAGAAAAACCTAACAAAGATTATTTTCTCTGTTTTTAATTTTAATTAAATTGGGGCGGATTTTGATAAGATTAGAAACACAAACTTAAATCAAATTAATTTCATTAGAGATATCCACAAAATTTCCTTTATTCAAATTCTAAAATAAAATTAATTTAAATTATCAATACTTCAAAATTACTCTTGTTGACAAAAAGCATCTCATTTAACACTTTTTAAAAATGAATGCAACACATTTAGTGAAACTAATGTCATGTAGTCCTCGTTATATATTTATTAACAACCTGTGATCAAATGTATAGTGGAATTTATTTTAAATTGCGTTGTGTTAAATATTTGTTTTACTACAATTTAACCACAGGTTCTGAGCAACTACAGACATTAAAATGAAGAATCAACTAACCTCTAAAATAATGGCAACTGAGACTAGCTTAATATAAAAAAAGTAGATTTATTATAAAAAAACATTTATACATCTATTCACAAAAAAAAAAACTAATAAGTCAATAATTAAGCTTAGTCAAACTATTCAAATTACTCCCGACAAATTTTATATACATTTAGGAAAATTTTGTAAGTAGAGAGAGAGAGGACCTAATCTCGATTTCAAAATGTAATGCAAAAAAATGGGTACCTTTGTGGGTCTAAAGTGATGGGCCCGGAACACTTCTGGTTGAAGGGTATGAGAGGAAATTTTTAACTCAACCGTTGATCTGGGGCTTTCTCCTGATTCTCTGTGGTGCGGCCGTACTGTTTTGCAGGAAACTTTCTGGCGGACTTGGCTGGAGTATATAGCAACTTCCTTTTGGGTCCTTCTCATTCAACTCTCGTTCTGGGACCTTCTATCCAAACTCTCTGGGGCCTTCTCATCCAATTCTGTGGGGCCTTCCGATCCAACTCTCTCGGGCCTTCTCCTCCAACTCTGTGGGGCCTTCCGATCCAACTCTCTTGGGCCTTCTCCTCCAATTCTCTGGGACCTTCTCTCCAAACACTGGGCCCTTCTCCTCCAATTCTCTGGGGGCCTTCTGCTCCGATTCTCTGGGGCCTTCTCCTCCAATTCGCTGGGGCCTTCTCATCCAATTCTGTGGGGCCTTTCTTTTTCAATTCTCTAACTTAGTCCCCTCCTTCTTCTTGACTCCCAATCGGGATCGTTGCCAGAAAGTCATTGGTCTCAGCAAACCCCGCCCTGAGACCACCAACGTGAGTAACCTTATCACCTCTAATTTGGCCCTGTCCCTTAGGGACTCATAAATACTCCACAAAGGTACATTCTTATTTAATGTCAAGTACGGAGACAGGATTCTTATCTGTGACTGGAATCAGACCCCCGTACAAGACTACAATATTCCGTTAAATTATGGTCCTCTATCTCTGACGATGTGATGAGGTCAGATTTAGATCCCGAACATTTTACTTTTTTATGAATGAAACAATTATATATCAGATCTAAATCGCCTCATCACAACTAACATTTTTATAAGAACCACATTTTAAAACGCTTAGATTAAAAAGCTGATAAACATGCTAAACTAATGTGCAAATAATGTTTATTCAATCATTATAATATGTTTGAGATTTGTTTTCCCTAAATTGGAGACTGTAAGTACACAGAAAATCTTCAAATTACATTCGTGAAATTTCCAAACCATTGCTTATTCAGTTTTAAATGAATACTTAAAGATTAACTTGAATCTTATTTAATGATTGAAAAAAATCTTATACTGTCACGTTTTACACCTGCACCGGCCGAAGCCATACAGAAATAATGACTAGTAGAAATAGCAATCGAGCCCAGTACCAAACATATTTCCTAATGAAATTTTGAAACATTAACCTAACCAAGCCATGGCTGGATCTACTGAAACATGCCTGTGAAGTGCCATCCGCTCTTTATTACAAAAAACTTCATACATTACAATAACATGGAGTTATAAAACCTTTCAAACTGATACGAAAGAGGCAAATTTCGTCAAGTGGGCTATAGCTAGAGGGAACTACCAAATTTCAATAGTGAAATACAGAAAGCTTCAGCTGTATGCAAAAAATAAAAATACTACATTTCATATAAATTTGTTTGTTATTTGATATTATTAATAAATATAACTTTTATTTGATTTTATATAGTTTATTAATAACGTATAACACGTTAAAATTCATTCAAACAGAAAAAATTACCAAATATATTGATGAAGCAATCAAAATTCAAGAGAGTTACTTCAATCAAATCGGTGATTAAAACTCTCAATACAGCTAAACATTTTCATGAAGAAAACATAAAAAATAGATAAAATTGAAGTTGCATAAATTTAGGATTCAAGTCTTATAATATTAAATGATATAAAAACATTTAATTTCAGGTAGTTAATCATATTGCATAATGTACTGTACTTCCCTTTAGAAGGAAAAACATTCATTTACCAAGACAAAATGACTGAGGTTATTTGCTCAGCGATCAAAATTTGCGTGAAATCCACGATAATAAGACATCAGACTAATCTCATTGCTGAAAGAATCAAACCAAAGCTGTTAAAAATAAAATTTTACTTGAGTAAATTATGTTTATAAATTTTATGTTAATAATTTCCTTATTAAATAATGGTAAAAAGTACTTTAGTCTGTATTTATTGAGTTGAATTTCCCTCAATATGAAAAATACCTATGGAGTTTTAAGTTACTTCTTACATACTTAAAAAAGCCATACGGAAATAATGACTAGTCGTAAAAACAGCAATCGAGCCCAGTACCCAAACATATTTCCTAACCACATTTCGAAGCACAACCTAACCAGGCCATCATGCTACTAAAACAACCTTGTGAAGAGCCATCACCTCTCTAATACAAAAAACTTCATACATTACAATAACATAGAGTTGTAAAACCTTTCAAATTGATATGAAGCAAATTTCGCCAATTCTGCTATAGTATCTTTAAAGGGAACTACCGAATTTCAATTGTGAAACACAGAAAT
>CM063501.1:96206608-96214108 GCA_032207245.1 Pardosa pseudoannulata
TATTTAAAGCTAAACGATGGAGTTAGTTTATAACATCGACTCATTGAAAAATTAGTATTAAGAAAAATTAGCTCGAAACATAAATTTAAATGCATTAAATATTATTTTTTGATAACAGCCAATCTGAACAATAAATACACTCTTGAAAAAACATGCAATGTTAGTAGATATCTTCTTTAAAGCTATTATATCTAGTATGATCTCTCGTTTCTCTAAAGAATAATATATGGTCAAATGGATTCAGTGGGCAGGATTGAAAATTCATGGTTTTCCTCATGAGAAATACAATCTTGTCTTATACAAAGCGTGGAATATTTACCGCTAAACGGTGGAGTTAGTTTTTAACTTCGTCACATAGATTCATTGAAAAATTGGTATTAGGAAAAATGTAGCCCGAAAAATAATTTTGAACTCATGAAATATTATGTTTTGATAACAGCTAATCTGAACAATAAATACACTTTTGAAAAAAATGCAATGTTAGTGGATAGCTTTGAAAATTTATTATATCTGTTTCAGTATGAAAGTTCGTTTATGTAGGGAATGATTTACGGTCAAATAGATCGAGTGAGCTGGACTGAAGATTCATGGTTTTCCTCATAATTATGAGAAATACAATCTTGAGTCTTATACATCGGGGAATATTTACCATTAAATGGTGGGGTTAGTTTTTAACAATGACTCCTCGAAAAATTGGTATTAGGAAAAATTTAGCCCGAAACATAATTTTAAACGCATTAAATATTATGTTTGGATAAAATCTAATCTGAACAATAAATACACTTTTGAAAAAAATGAATGTTAGTGAATAGCTTCTTAAAGCTATTATATTTATTTCAGTATGAGAGTTCTTTTCTTTAGGGAATGATTTACGTTAAAATAGATCTAGTGAGCTGGACTGAAGATTCATGGTTTTCCTCATAATTATGAGAAATACAATCTTGAGTCTTATACATCGTGGAATATTTACCATTAAATGGTGGAGTTAGTTTTTAACAATGATTCCTTGAAAAATTGGTATTAGGAAAAATTTAGTCCAAAACATAATTTTAAACGCATTAAATATTATGTTTGGATAAAATCTAATATGTACAATAAATACAGCAATAATAAAAGCAATGTTGGTGGATAGCTTTGTAAAGCAATTATATTTATTTCAGTATCAGCGTTCGTTTCAGTAGGGAATGATTGAATTACGGTCAAATAGATCCAGTGATCTGGTTTGAAGATTCCTGATTTTCCTCATAAGTATGAGAAATATTATCTCGTGTGTTATCCAAAGCGTGGAATATTTACCATTAAATGGTGGAGTTAGTTTTTAACATCGACTAATTAAAAAATTGGTATTAGGAAAAATTTTCAATTTAAAATTCCAGTGGGCTGCTTTGAAGTATGCTAAGTTGCACATTCATGGCTGTTTTCAAAATTTAAAAAATGTGGTCTTGTTTCCCATGCAAGGCTTGAATCACATTTTGCTAAATTGTGCAATTAGTTCTTAACATTAAACCATTCAAAAATTAGTGCTAAAACTTAAGCACTGAAATAAAATTTTAATTAATATTATGTTTTGATGGCAGTAAATCTGAACAGTAAATACACTTTTGAAAAAGTGCAATACAAGTGGACAGCTTTTATTTAAGTATGAGGGTTCGTTTCTGTTGGGATGATTTAACGTCAAATTGATACAATGGGTTGTCTTGAAAATTCATGGTTATTCTCAAAATTTTAGAAAATCTTAGAAATTTTAGAAAAGAATAGACTTGTATGGGAAAGTCGTTTCCCATACAAGTCCTGAATTACTTCCTGCTAAATTATGCAACTAGTTCTTACCATTAAATCATTGAAAAATTAGTGATAAAATTTTTTTACCGATACATAATTTTAAATGCAGTAAATACAATGTTTTCATAGCAGTAAATATGAACAATAAATACGCTTTTGAAAAGATTTCAATGTTAAAGGATAGCTTCGTAAAACTATTAATTTTTTTCAGTATCAGAGTTCGTTTCCACAGGGAATTATTTAAGATAAAATTGATCCAGTGGCTTGTATTGAAGCGAACTGGGTTGATGATTCATTGTTTTTCTCATAAAAGGAAAAAAATACCTATAATCCCGATTCACATATAAGGTGCGAATTACTGTGCTAAATTTTGCTATTACTTATTAACATTAAATCATTTAACGGCTAACAACGATTAACCCATGGCGCCAACCAATGGTGGGACTCAATTCTCCTTTTAAACAGAGATTAATCGTAGTTAACCGTTAAACGACTTTGGTGATACAAGCAATTAATCTAATCATTCAAAAATTAGTGTAAGAAACAACATAGCTTGAAACATAATTTTAAACGCAGTAAACATTATATTTTTATAACAGCGAATATAAATAATTAATAAACACTTAAAAGAAATTCAGTGTTAGAGAAAATAATCTCCTGAAAACTTTTATCTTTATTTCAGTATGATAATTCCAATCCCTAGGAGTAATTTGCGGTGAAATTGATTCAGTGAGCAAAGTTGAATGATTGTGGTTTTCTGTATAGATATGAAAATTGCGATCTTGCTTTTTTATACAAGGATTGAAATACTTACCGCAAAACGGTACAGTTAGTTTATTACAGAAAATCATTGATAAATAATTGTTGGATAAAGTTTAGCATAAAAGATAATTTAAAAATAGTAAATATCGTTCTTTAATAGTAGTGAATCTGAAGACCTAACACACTCTTAAATAAAATTTAAGTTAGAAGAAAAATCTTAGTAAATCTGTAATATTTATTTCAGTGTGACAAATTGCTTTATATTGATATGATTTTCACTCAAATATATCCAGTGAGGTAGATTGAAGAATGACAGTTTTTCCTATTAACAAAAATTGTGATTTGTGTCTTATGCAGGGCCTGCAACCTAGTAGCTAGTACTTAGTAGTGTGTGATTATTTCTCAACAGTAATTCATTGAAAATAAATGTTATAAAAAATTGAGTCTGAAAGATAATTTAAAACCTAGTAAATATTATGTTTTAAAAGAGAAAATAAGAAATTGCAATACATTCTGAAAAGAAACTTAATGATAGTGGAAAGAGTTCCGTAAATCTATAAGATATATTTCAGTATGAGAATATTTTCCTCTCTTGGGTATAATTTACGGCCAAATCGATCCAGTGTTGTAGATTGGAGATTCATGGTTCTTCTCATAAATATGGAAAATGGGAAGTCGCTTTCTCTTCAAGACCTGCAATGCTCACCGTAAAACGGATGCAGTTATTTTTTATGACCGGAAATCATCGAATAATCAATTTTAGATAAAATATATCTTAAAAGAACATTTTAAATACAATAAATATTATGTTGTAGTACCTGTGTTTGTGAACTATTATACACTCTTAAAATTAATTTAGAGATACAGAAAAGAACTCTGAGTTGGCCTAAAAAAATTCAGTATATGAGATCATTTCTATTAAGTATAATTCATGGTATATCGATTCAATGAAATACACTGAAGATTAAATGCTGTGATATTGTAGTTGAATAACTGTTTTGTAAATTGTTTTCCTCTAAAACTTCATTTCAGTATGAGAAATTACTTTTTACTCATATGATATTCTGTCAAATATATATAATAGTGAGGTGTATTGAAGAATCATGGTTTTTCTTATAAATAAAAAATTCTGATTTGTTTCCTATGCAAGACCTGCAACCTAGTAGATAGTACCAAGTACTGCACGGTTATTTCTCAACAGTAATTCATTGAAAATAAATGTTATAAAAAATTGAGTCGGAAAGATAATTTAAAACCCAGTAAATATTATGTTTAAAACAGAAAATAAGAAACTATAATACACTCTGAAAAGAAATGTAATGTTAGTGGAGAGAATTCCGTAAATCTATAATATATATTTACATATGAGAATATTTTCCTCTCTTGGGTATAATTTACGGCCAAATCGATCCAGTGATGTAGATTGGAGATTCATGGTTCTTCTCAAAAATTTGGAAAACGGGAAGTCGCTTCCTCTTCAAGATCTACAATACTCACCTTAAAACGGATGCAGTTATTTTTTTATGATAAGAGATCGTTTCCATTAGGTATAATTCATGGTATGTCAACTCAATGAGAGACATTGAAGATTAATTGTTTTGATATTGTATTTGATTAACTGTTTTATAAATTGTATTACTCTAAATCTGTGATCTCTCTACCTACACAAAACCTCAAAAGAGATAATTTTTACCACTTAAAGAGCGTGAATATGGAATCAAAATTTGTCATACACCTCGTTATCTTGTGAGTATATTAACAATACTAATTCTTTATGTTATAAAGAAATATACTTCAGTATGAGATTCTTTTCCTCTCTTGGGTATAATTTACGGCCAAATCGATCCAGTGTTGTAGATTGGAGATTTATGGATCTTCTCATAAATATGGAAAATGGGAAGTCGCTTCCTCTTCAAGACCTGCAATGCTCACCGTAAAATGGATGCAATTATTTTTTATGATAGCAAATCATTGAAAAATCAGTTTTAGATAAAATATATCTTAAAAGAACATTTTAAATACAATCAATATTATGTTGTAGTACCTGTGTTTGTGAACTATTAATACACTCTGAAAAGAAATTTAATGTTAGTGGAAAGAGTTCAGTAAATCTGTAATATACATTTCAGTATGATAATCTTTTTCTCTCTTGGGTATAATTTACGGCCAAATCGATCCAGTGTTGTAGATTGGAGATTTATGGATCTTCTCATAAATATGGAAAATGGGAAGTTGCTTCCTCTTCAAGACCTGCAATGCTCACCGTAAAATGGATGCAATTATTTTTTAAGATAGCAAATCTTTGAAAAATCAATTTTACATAAAATATATCTTAAAAGAACATTTTAAATACAATCAATATTATGTTGTAGTACATGTGTTTGTGAACTATTAATACGGTGTTAAAAGAAATTTAGAGATATAGAAAAGAACTCCGAGTTAGCCTACAAAAAATCAGTATGAGAGATCGTTTCCATTAGGTATAATTCATGGTATATCAATTCAATAAAATGCTTTGAAGATTAACTGTTTTGATGCTGTATTTAATTAACTGTTTTGTAAATTGTTTTCCTCTAAATCTGTGATCTCTCTATCTATACAATACTTTAAAAGAGGTAATTTTTACAACTAAACGGATATGAATATGGATTTAATATTTGTGGTACGCCCCACAAATGGTAATGATATTAACAATAATAATTAATGTTATAAAGAAGTATCAGTCTCCAGTCATAAATGCAAAGCATATGACTTGTGGAGAAAACAATATAAATCATTCTTTCATAAATACATGTTTTCTCAAAAGATGAAAAGTGATCTTGTTGTTTAATAACTATTTCGTTTACTTGATATATGTGAACCAAAGTATAAAATCCTTTTAGGAATACACATAACTACAGAACCTATTTTTAAGATTTTTTTCTAGATTGTGTAAAAAAAATAATTAGCATATCAAAATTCTACTAAATAAAACTGAAGGACCCTTATAAGAAGATTACGGCTAGATGGCTGGAAATTACTATACATTTAGGAAATTAAATATAAGAAGATAGTATAAAAATTCTTTTAGGAATACGTGTACCTACAGGACATACTTTTAAGAAACTTTTTGAGACTGTGTAGAAAAAATAATTCGCATATCGAATATTTACTAAATAAAATTCAAGGACCCCCATAGGAAGATAGGATTAGATGGCTGGAAATTACTATATATTTAGAAGATTAAACATAAAAAGATAGCATAAAATCCTTTTAGGAATACCCATACCTAAAGGACATGCTTTTAAGAAACTTTTTCAAGATTATGTAGAAAAAACCAATTCGCGTTACAAGTTTGTACTAAATAAAATTCAATGACCCTCATAGGAAACGGCTAGATGGCTGGAAATGACAGTACATTTAGAAAATTGACCATTAATACATTAGATAATATATTTAGATACCATTAGATAATAAATTTACTAGATAATACATTTAGATACCCTTAGATAATACATTTAAATACCATTAGATAAAACAATTAAATAACATTAGATAATACATTTTATATTTATGTTAACATTTCCAGTTTTATAAGAGTTATTTTAATATATTATCACCAGTAAAAAGGCAATCAAATATAATATTTTTCTGTAGTCATTTCTTTATCAAATCCGAGGCTTCCACTTTTTATTGTTGGGCTGCGAACTACCATCAAAAACTAAATAACATTGAAACCACATCAAAAACTAAATAAATATTGAAGCCATATGAGACTTCGATGTGTAAAAGGAATCCTTTGGGGTTAAAGGTTTTGAAAAATCATAAAATTACTTTAAACGATTTTTATCATTTAAACCAGGAGCTTATGAAATTCATAAGTATGAGATATATAAATCTGAAGCTTCCACTTTTTAATGTTGTGCTGCTAACTTCCATCAAAAACTAAATAAATATTGAAGAAACATATGAGTCTTCGATGTGTAAAAGGAATCATTTGGGGTTAAAGGTTTTTAAAAACTGTAAAATTATTTTAAACTATTTTTATCATTTAAACTAGGAGCTTATGAAATTCATAAGGATGAGATATATTATCTGAGATATATAAATCTGAGGCTTCCACTTTTTAATGTTGTCCTGCTAACTGCCATCAAAAACTAAATAAATATTGAAGCCACATGAAACTTCGATGAGTAAAAGGAATCATTTGGGGTTAAAGGTTTTGAAAAACTATAAAAATATTTTAAACTATTTTTATCATTTAAACTAGGAGCTTATGAAATTCATAAGGGTGAGATATATTATCTGAGATATATAAATCTGGGGCTTCCATTTTTTAATGTCGTGCAGATAACTGCCATCAGAAACTAAATAAATATTGAAGCCACATATGAGACTACGACTTGAAAAAAGACATCATTTGGGGTTAAAGGTTTTGAAAAACTATAAAAATATTTTAAACTATTTTTATCATTTAAACTAGGAGCTTATGAAATTCATAAGGGTGAGATATATTATCTGAGATATATAAATCTGAGGTTTCCACTTTTTAATGTTGTGCTGCTAATTGTCTTCTAAAACTAAATTAATATTGAAGCCACATATGAGACTACGACTTGAAAAAGACATCATTTGGGGTTAAAGATTTTGATAACTTATAAAATTACTTTAAACTATTTTTATCATTTAAACTAGGAGCTTATGAAATTCATAAGGATGAGATATATTATCTGAGATATATAAATCTGGGGCTTCCATTTTTTAATGTCGTGCGGCTAACTGCCATCAAAAACTAAATAAATATTGAAGCCACATGAAAATTCGATGAGTAAAAGGAATCATTTGGGGTTAAAGATTTTGAAAACCTATAAAATTATTTTAAACTATTTTTATCATTTAAACTAGGAGCTTATGAAATTCATAAGGATGAGATATATTATCTGATATATAAAAATCTGATACTTCCACTTTTTAATG
>CM063501.1:96219108-96221608 GCA_032207245.1 Pardosa pseudoannulata
TATATATATATATATATATATATATAATATATATATATATATATATATATATATATATATATATATTAATATATATATATATATATATATATATATATATACATATATATATATATATATATATATATATATATATATATATATATATATATATATATATATATATATATATATATATATATATATATATATATATATATATATATATATATATATATATTAATATTAATTTATTGATACTCAGTGCTTAGTACATCTTCAGGGTGAAAACGCGTCATACACTCTATAGATAATTGTTTATTTAGATAATATTTCTTTAGATATATATTATTTATAGAAAAGTTTTGACTATGTTGACTATGGTTTCATAGAAAATTTACTGAATGTACAGATATCCGTATACAAATACGTAGTTTTATTTCATTTTCTCCATGCCAGTTATTTCTCTGACAAACTGTTACTTTGTTACTAAATTTTGTCATCAAATATGGCAGTATACTGCAAAATTCGGCAAAAACCTTAGACATTATTTGTATGTATTCTTGAAAAAACTCACCCATTACACATTTTCGTTATACATTTTTTTTCCTACTGCAAGGGAGACTGTAATGATATAATAATTAATATCTATCAATCTAGCTATCAATATATACATGTATATACACCGATCAGGTATTACCCTATTTATAACATGTTGGGGCACATTTAGCCTTCAGTCTTGTTTCATTTTTTAGTAGACCCAATACATTCATACTCCACAGTCTATCTTACCCATGGTACCATGAAACACCTGCATATTTTTGTTAATTGATTTATTTATATTATTAGAATAATAAATTTATTTTGTGTGTGTGCATACATCACAAGAAAACACCATAACAGTTGAAATGACTGTAATTAAAATCTCTTCTTAAAAGTTCCCTGATCTACTTAATGTGTCTATTTCTTTGAAATTAGAATGCATTTTTTTAGTGCAATTATTTATAAATTTTAAATTATGTTTACATATTTTCCTCTTCTAGTATTCTTGAAGAATTTTCAAAATCTAGTGGTGGTGACCATAACTATAAAAATATTTGTCTTTTAGTTCGAAAAATTTTAAAGAATACCATCAGACTTTAAACTTTTGAATTTAAGTTATGTTTAGATTTGAAAGTTGAAATTATCAATAAACTCAGTATCTGATATGATATCTGTTAAGATGAGGCCGACAGAGCGTCAAGGCCAGCTGCACGTATAGTGAAATTGGACTTCCTGCTGAACTCTTCCTGCTGAATTTTGTTTATTAAAATTTAAATAAAGATGTAAATAGCATATGATATGTAAAAGGGTTTTTGGCGTCTTGATGAAAGAAGAAATGGTGCTCGAACTCTAGCAGAAAATCCAAAGCTCCAAGATCCTTCTCTTTTACTCTCTTTCCGAGGGGGTCTGCAGATCTCTCTAAAAAAGTTCGTTGGGCAGCAGGCCGAAGTGGGCTACTCCGCGGTTAGCAACCCCTCTTGACCAATGAGGTCGAAGGAGGGTCACCACTTCGCTTTCGCCTCTAGGTCGGTTTCGCTCTGGATTTGTTCAACTGTAACTCTTTGTTTTCTACTGTAACTCTTTGTTACAATATCTTTAACCCATGTTAAGTTTGACTGATTTTATTTTATATTTGTTGAGACATCATCCAATATGATAAATGGTGTTTAAACTTAATGCTATCAAAGATGTTATCAGTTACATGAAAATCGTATTGGAGTTTGATTGTTGGGCTCCCTACGATGTGTTAGGTATACCTGGTTTGCGCAAATTGGTATATGTGACGATTTTATGAGCTAAGTTTTATGAAAAATTAAATATTTGGAACATGCAACAAAAAAGGGAATATATATAAATAGAGAGAGTTTGTTTTAAAATATTGTTTGCTTTGAAATATTGTTTTTATATATAGTTTTATGTTGAAAAATACAAATTACACACAAAAAAAAGTTTGGCCCCGTTGTGAACATTTGCAATTTTGGCTTGGCAGTCAAAGTGTTAAGTGAGGTTTATTTTATATTTTGTTTTGATCATTCAATTCAAAACATACTGTTTAACTTATATTCTAATAAAGCGAAATACCATATTTAATCTATATCCAAGTAAAAAATTCATTTTCCTGTCTAATCGTAAACAATATAGACGGTGATTTCAAAGTAATATTTTGTAGTTGTTTTCAATCAAAAATGACTTGCAAATGTACTTTTAAAGAATATGTAACATAATTTGTTATGTATACCCAAACGAAAGACTCTGTGATCAGTAGCTAGTTATTCATTATATAAAGTTTTCGTGATGAAATATTCTGAAATATACTGTTAACTTATATCTCTAGAATACTGAAATACCAATATTTAATCTATATTGCCATATTTTAAACGTAGGAGCACATAGAACCTGATCAATGTCTTGGATAGTGTTCCTGCTTTATGTTTTTCAAAGAGCACTGTTCTTTGTATTTGCTTTAAAAAGTTTTTAA
>CM063501.1:96234108-96239108 GCA_032207245.1 Pardosa pseudoannulata
AGGAATGTAAATAACTGATTCTGTAACACCTTGTAAGTTTGTTTTATTACTGGTAAAATCAGGTAAATTATATAATTAATGTAATAAATGAATGTAGTATTTTTAAAATTATGTTCGAAAGCAAAAACCTGCTCACATTGCCGTCCTTACGCCCGAAACAAGTTCACTCTTCACCTGCATAGTCCCACCAGATTCCGGGGGGCAGAGCTCCCTCGTTGAGGATCACTACTCTAAAGCTTTTAAGTTCTGAAGGTTAAATTTAATTTAAATCATCACAAAAAATATTCCGAAAATGTAAAAAAAAATTGATTCTGTAAAATACTTTGCCAATTACTGATTCAAACATTTTTGTTTTCTTTGTCTGATGATTTGAGAAGCGTTTTTTTAAATAATTAGGAATTATCACTTAATCGCAAAATATATCTACTCTAAACATATAAAAGACACTAAAAATATAAGGGAGCACATCACCTTTAATCGAATTTAATTGGTAGTTTTCTTTTTTTATTTTTCATCTTATCACGTCTTTTTTTAATTGTTATCATAAATAAGTAGGATTTTCATCATTTGTTCTGTATCTTGATTTAATTGGTTTTACTGAATTTACTTTTCTGAAAAATAAAAACCTTTTTATATAATGTGAAGAGTGAGAGCTTGTTTTCTTTTTAAATATCATCCGACACACTGTGCGTAGACTTATTACAACACAAAGTGAGTTTCATTAATAATTATTAATATTTTGGAAACGATGATTATTAGTTATTATTATATACCTATTCAATATTTTTACAATGTACTAATTGTACCTTTTTGTACAATGTGAAGAGTGAGAGCTTGTTTTCTTTTTAAATATTATCCGACACACTGTGCGTAGACTTATTACAACACAAAGTGAGTTTCATTAATAATTATTAATATTTTGGAAACGATGATTATTAGTTATTATTATATACCTATTCAATATTTTTACAATGTACTAATTGTACCTTTTTGTACAATGTGAAGAGTGAGAGCTTGTTTTCTTTTTAAATATTATCCGTCATACTTTGCAGATATATTTTTTTATTATTATTTTTTTTATTTTGTTTTTTTTTTCAATTTTTTTGGAGAAGTGTTTTTATTTTTTTCCTTTTTTTTTTTTTTTTCTTTTTCATGCATTATACAATATTTTTTTTTTTTTTTTTTCTACAATTTAGAGCATTTAAATATTAGCACACTTTGCGCAGACATATTAAAAAACAAAGTTAGTTTCATTAATAATTATTAATATTTTAGAAACGATAATTATTAGTTATTATAATATACCTATTCAATATTTTTACAATGTACTAATTGTATCTTTTTGTACAGTGAAGAGTGAGATCTTGTTTTCTTTTTAAATTTTTTTTCTGACACACTGTGCGCAGACATATTACAACACAAAGTGAGTTTCATTAATAATTATCAATATTTATATTGGAAACAATAATTATTAGGTATTTTCTATACGTATTCAATATCTTTAAAAATATGAGAAATATTACAACAAGGGAATGCATTTTCAAAAAGCTAAAATAACGTTTAAAAATTCCTTTCCAATTACGGTAAATACGAAATGAAATAAATAACCACAAAAATTAGTTAGAATATCCTGGAAAGTATATAATGCATATGCTAAGAAAATTTGGACTGAATAAAAGCAAAGGTTTTTTTTTATTTATAGTACGAACAAGTTTAAAAAAACACCATTTTTCGAGTATTGTATTTACAATTTTAATAATTCCCTTAAAAGCTATGATATTAAAGCAAAGTATTTTTTAAATATTTAATCCAGTGGTACAATATTTATGGTACTGTTTAAAAATATAAATAGGTGGAGAATTATACCTAATAAGTATATGAAAAAAGCAAAAATTAGAAATGAAACTGATTTTGTGTTGAGGTAAGTCTGCTCACAGTGTGTCAGAAAAATAAGTATTTTCAATCAAGCTTTTACTTTTCTTTCCGAACGATGGCCGAATGGTCAGTGCTGGTCTTCGGAGTATTGTATTTACAATTTTAATAATTCCCTTAAAAGCTATGATATTAAAGCAAAGCAATTTTTAAATATTTAATCCAGTGGTGAAATAGTTATCGTATTTTTTAAAAATATAAATAGGTGAAGAATTATATTTAATAATTATATTTAATAATTATATGAAAAAAGCAAAAATTAGAAATGAAACTGATTTTGTGTTGAGGTAAGTCTGCTCACAGTGTGTCAGAAAAATAATTTTTTTTCAATCAAGCTTTTACTTTTCTTTCCTAACGATGGCCGAATGATCAGTGCTGGTCTTCGGTACTATAATTCATATGTTCAAATACCACTGTGGCATGCATGTTCGTAGACGTTCGGAATCTGCTTTAAGATGTAGGTCCCGGTCTCATTACATCTCGTGTTACAAAAACGTAGGCCGTTGCACTCCAAAACAAACCTTTAATTTTCTCACTTTATATAAAAAGTTATTATTTTTTAGAAACAAAGTAAATTCAGCAAAACTAATAAAAATTCTAATCCGAATATTTTAATAGTGATTGTTTTAAACGGTTCATAAAAGTCCAGAAGTTTTAAAAATGTAAAATCATCAAATTGAATTATTGAAAATTGATGCATCCCTTTAAGTTCCTAAAAAATATTAAATTTATTATAAAAAATATCACAATGAGGAAGATAATCCAGGGATTAAAAACAGAAAGACATCTGTAAAATATTTTCCCTATTTATTATTTCAAAGTTTACTTTTTGATCATATGATGAACGGAATAAGCGTTCTATTTTATAATTTGAAAGAATTTTCAAATAATCGCAAAATACATCTACTCTAAAGATTTTTAGTTCCTGAGAGTGTTAAATGTATTTTAAAAGAGCTCATTGTGCAGAAAGTAATCAGCTAACTTAATTAAAATAACTTTTGTTGGTTTTATTTGATGAACGAGATAAATGTTTTTATAAAACTAGGGTATCCATAAATTATTCAAAAAATTTATATTAACCCTTTGCACTCGAGGACTTCGGAGCTGAGCCATTTAAAATTTGTCTTCAAACTCGAGGGCTTCGCTACGGAGACAATGCAAATATTAACGAAAACTAATCGTAAAAACTATTTTGCATTGTCTCCGTAGAGGAACCATCAAGTTTTAAGGCAAATTTTAAATGGCTCCGCTTTGGAGCCCTCGAGTGCAAAGGGTAAAAAATATAAAATACCATTGTTTCGAAATATGCGAAAAATGATTTTTTATTTTCTTGTATGAAATAACGGAAGTCTGTAAATTATTTTCTTCAGATTTCTACAAAAATATCCGATTTGAACATATCTATATTTTGTAGGTTTAATTTATTACTTTTTTTTTAAAATAGAGAGAGCAGTATATTCAGCTGTATGCTTTGTAGCTTTAACATGTTGGACCATAAAGCCATAAAAACTGATTTTGAAGAATCTCTTCTGAAAGGGGTGGAATTAAAAGACAGAATATTTTCTTTGAAAATAGGTATTAAGAGGTTTTTGATAAATTTTGACAGTTTTCTACTTTTCTTATTTAAAGTATTCCTTTTTAAGTGAATCTAGCAGTAACCATTAAATCTTTAGCAAAATATTCCTTATTTCCTCTAAACCAAAATTAAATCTTTTTTCTCCCCCCTTTTATTTAAGTAAGCAAATTTTTTAATTCAATAGTATAGTAAAATACACCTTGTTAATTGTAACTATATATTCCATTTTTCAATTCCCAGATAATTTTTGTATAACAATCTGTTCGTAAGTTTACGCCGATAAATATATTTTTAAAAACAAATTATTACTTTTAAATTAAATATTATAATTTTGGTCACACTTTCTGCAGAGATGTTTATGAATTTGGTGATATCTCTTTGGTGATTGCATATTCTTTTAAAACACGTTTTGCGATTTCAGATTTAACACCAAGACTACAGACTTTTGTACGGAATGCATATTTGTCTTTTTGCTTTGTTAAACGCAAACTGTGGCGATTGTTCCTTTTTCATTGATTAAGTCACTTATTTTACGGCAGAAATGTTAAAAATTCTGCTTCTCACATCTTTTTGCTTTGTCAAACGCAAACTGTGATATTTGTTTCTTTTTCATTTATAAGGTCACCCATTTTACATGCAGAAATAATAAAAATTCTGCTTCTCACATCTTTTTGCTTTGTTAAATGCAAACTGTGGTATTTGTTTCTTTTTCATTGATTAAGTCACTTATTTTACGTGCAGAAATAATAAAAATTCTGCTTCTCACATCTTTTTGCTTTGTCAAACGCAAACTGTGATATTTGTTTCTTTTTCATTTATAAGGTTACCCATTTTACTTGCAGAAATAATAAAAATTTTGCTTTTCACATCTGTGTTTTTGATAATCGTATAAAATAATTTGTCTTCGGAAAGAGCAAAAATATATATTTCGATCAATTATTTTTTTAGTGACGTTTGATAGATGGGATAATTTTAGCGAAGCACGCGACACTAAAACTCTATTTTAATTTCATGAGATATGTTTTATTTAAACATTGACATTTTAATTTAAACTCTCAATGGGAGTCAAATTTGTTGCAAAATCGTGTATGCATTTTTTCTGTGATTCTTTAACATTTCTGTCATTTTAAAATATTTCCTTATACTTTTCAACTTTCAAGAAAGTAATGTAAAATAAAAAGAAAAAAGTTTGTAAAATATTTATTCTATAAATTATATTATACAACATTATATTATACAAGAGGGTGGTACATATTTTTTCTCAGTAAAAATGTATTCATAAACGACTGGAAAAATATTTTGCAGTCCAAAAAAGAAAAAAATAAAAGTCGGAGAGGAAATTTCATAAATGCTTTTTTCCCCCAAAGTCTCAAAAGTTTTCCAATCCGCCTGTGCTTTACTTCTTCTGAGTCTATTTGCTTTGGACCTGAATTTTTAAAAGGGCTATTTTTCAAACCGATATATATCTCAAATTCTATGCAATGCATAAAAT
>CM063501.1:96244108-96246608 GCA_032207245.1 Pardosa pseudoannulata
TGTTTTGACTCTATTTTATTTTATCAGTGGTTTGCAAATTTTGTAGGTACATAGAACATTTTTCATAGTAAATACCTTACCACGAATCCTCAAGTAAAATAAATCATACAAATACATAACATAATTACTTATTTTATTAATTTTAATTTTTATATTTTTAATATTAACGTAAAACTAAAGTGAGAAAATGTTTGAAGTTTTTAGAAATACATTATGAATCTATGGCAATATTTTATAAAAAAATATTTTTAATGCTACTAATGGGATGGTAGAGCCTGATATATGAGTTTACATACCCTCAGATCTCTGTGAGTAGCATTCAAAAGTCTCTACGATCACTAGTTTTCAATTTTGTGAATGGCCAAAAAATAGTTATTAATCTATTCACTGCTATTTATTTTAACTTTCGTAAATATCACAATTATATTTGTTTATAAAGCCATTCACGGATCTACAAGCGTTATCTAATTTCTCCCAAATTCATTTTTTTTTCATGGATTTCCTAAGCGATCACATGAACCCCTGGAAATCCGAAGAAATCAATTTGATAACAATTGTACTATGTGGACCCTCTTAAGAAAACTCGTTTGAAGCCATTCGCTCAGCACTTTTCAATTTTTATGTACGAATTTATGAAAATCAAAGGAAAGGGTTTGTAATCAAATGCTTTAGATTCATTTATTTCTCTTGAGAAAATGCCAACTATCTTTCGATGAGTAGTCATGGGATTTCAAATTGAACACGACCAAATTCAGTTCGACGACACCAACCAGAATACCAGATTCATTTATCACGTTCATCAGTATCACATTATTATTTTAATATTAGTCGGTTACAGGACTTGAACACCATTGGAAAGGTCTTGAAGAGTACCATTTTTGTTTAAGTATTCATAAGAGCACTTTGACATCACCGCATGACCATTAATATTCCGTTTGTCAGCACAAGTCCCATATGTGTCTCTTGGGGTGAGAAATAAATTTTAGGCAGGCCCTCTGACACAAAAGGACTTATAACTTATTTTTCTCGTTAGTTCATTTGGATTCATGGTGAATATGTTATCTTTTACGAGTATTCGTACAAAGACTATCTTACCTGTATAAATTAGATTTGTATTTTAGTTTTTCATATATGAAGTGTATGCAGGTGGTAATTGTAATGAGATATATTAGATAGAATATTTAGAGTTATTTGGATCAAATTATTAGGTCAAACTGATAGACTGTTTCTTTGATATAGAAGGGCTTCTGGTCATTTTTATCGAATAAGATCAATTCAGTGGACATTGAATCTCTACATTTTATTATCTAAATAACGAATATCATCTAATTTTAATTAATTTAGTATGTTTTATGTAGTAAGTTTCATAAGGAAGTTATTGTTTCTGGATATTTCAGATTAGTTGGCAGGATTATAAGAATCAATTTTTTAAGTATATTGAAACTTAAAATATTGCGTGACTTTTTTTACCCATTCAGTTAGTTCCATTGTGTAGATTTTAATAATTAGTTCACATTTTTGATATTGAATATTCATCAGAATACTTGTTAATGCGGAAACATTAATATTACGTTTGAATTCAACTTCTTCATTTATGTGAATAGGCCATTTTAGGGCATTTAGAGGCATTTAAGGTGGAGTTATTAGGCGACTTCTATGATATAAAGAGACAAGTGGCTCTTTTTGTCGCATTAAGTTTATTTAAATCCATGCTGAATATCTATGTTTTACTATCTAAATATTTGTATGAATATTATTTTAAATAAATAATTTCGTTTAGTGTGTTTAGTTTTTCATAAACGAAGAATATATAAGAATTTATTGGGATCAGATATTTTAGATATATTTGTAAGGACTTTTAAAGATTCATTTACTAAGTCGTTTTAAAATCAAAGAATTACTTTCGATTTTAAGCTATACAACTCTTCTGCTTTTTTTCATTAAACTCATTTGAGAGTATTGAATATTTATATTCTTCTATTTAAATACTTATACGGAAATCTCATTTGAAAAAAAATATTTTAGCATTTTGAAGTTTTTTTTTATATAAAATGTACATAAGAAAATATATGTAATCAGATATTTTAGATAGGTTTGTTATTAGAATCGTTTTATCAGTTTGAGTTGTTAAATGGTGTCTTATATTGAAAAACACCTTAATTATTTATTTTTGAGTTTGGTGAATGTTTACTTCTTTATTTGAATTCTAAAAAATATTTGAAGAAAGGTTTTCAGAATTTAGATTGTTTTATACGAATTTAGTAAAAAACCTTAGCGACATTGTGTAATTTAATATGTTTAATTGAATTGTTTGGTTCATTATGGTCCTTATAAATAGTTCCTATACTATGTTTGATTACTAATAAGAACACTGAGACATTACTGTATGGATATTAATATTTTGTTTTCCTGCCCTATCCCCATCTGTGTCCATAGTGCTGAGACAGATATTAGAGGTAGCGTTGTTAGGGCTGTTTCTTTGACATGAAAGAACTAATGA
>CM063501.1:96254108-96256608 GCA_032207245.1 Pardosa pseudoannulata
TGTACGCTTCTTTGATTCCTGGAAAGTTAAATTTTGAAAAATGCACAAAAAAGAATCTAAGAATTCTGTTTTCCGAGAAGTAATATTTTTTTAAGTTTAAAGTAAGTTATAGTTGTAGGAATTATTGTTTATATTATGAAATATACTTGCATAAATCTAATGCATTTTATAGTATGTTAAAATTTAAAGGAAAATGTATTTAAATAATACATAATTACACCTCTGATATAGCATAAATATTATGTCATTTTAAAATACCTTTTTATTTCAGATTTTCATTTTTTTATGTTCACATGTAATAAGATATATAAAGTATTTGGAAAAGAGTTTTTCATCCTTTTATAAAAAAAATTGTAAGATGTTTTTCATCCTATACATTAACTTATTAAATTTAAATTCTTAAATTTTTATTCAGATATTAATGACAATTATTCAAGCATTTCTATCATAAATAATTTACATTAACTTTATCTTTTTTGTTAGAAATGAGTTACATACATTAATAGAATAGTAGTTTTAAATTTTACTTGAATTTTATACTCTTTTATTAGACTACGAAGTTTAGTTTTGAGTTTGCATCTTTTATTTAATTTTTTTTCTCACATGTTGTTGGATAACCAGATGAAATATTTGTCATAATTTGGATAGTACATTGGATAAGCGTCATTCTACTTAGGTGCTAAATCAGAAACATAAACATAAGTTTCATTTCTACCTATGTATTCAATTTATAAAACTAGCGGAAAGATTGCAAAATATTTTACTCACAAATGGCTAATTAGAAATTAATGACATTTATTTTTCACGTTAGCATACCCATTGAAGTTGTAATAGTTTACTTTTATTTGGTGCAATGAAGAAATACTTGTCATAGTTGATACGGTTCATCAAAATGTGTTCATTGAAAAATTTTCATCATTTTTTTTCGTCAAACAAAATTATCAAGCATGAGTTAAGTTTCTTCCTATCTAATGGTAAATACAAAGCCAAATACATCTTATGAGTATATATAATATTAAAATAGATAATTCTTAGTAAAGGGTAACAGCTAAAAATCAAAGAGAGTTTCTCCTTTTAGCTTACCCTTTTGATACTAATAAGTGATGTGTATTTGGAAAGTAGTCCTTATGGTCTAAAAATATTAAATTAGTAAAGTAACAAATTTGTAGGCATTTTCACGTTACTCGATGAAATACTTAATTTTCCGTGTCATAAAACCAAATATATTTCATTAAATACCCGGTTGACATCAGAATGTTATCTCGATTCAAATGGCTATCTAGTGGACAATTGTGTACTGATAAAAAAAAATTCAGAGTAAAATGAAAAAAGTTTCATCATATTCTAGAGTTATAGCCAGTTTATAGCTAAAGTTCATAGCAAAAATTTTATTACTTAGTGTACAAAATCTATAGAATATATAAAGTGAAATACACTAATAAAAGTTATGGATGTTTATTTAAAAACCATCCAATGTAAACAAAGGTAACTATACTTATTTCAGAGCTGAGTACTGAGTCAAGTTAATTCACTCTATTTTTAGAAGGTTTAGTATTTTTCAAGCTTAAAAAACTTAGTTATAACAGTTTATTTTTCATTCACTTTAAAGTAAACAGTTCTTTGTTCAGAATAAATATTTCCTAATTTTTTCTAGATCATTATTAGGGTCAAATTTTATATAAATTGCAAAAGTAATTAATTTTTATAAAATCAGTAAATGCGTAGGGTAAGTAAATAAAACAAAAATTTACTTACCAGCAATATAAATTGTCAGATATTTAACCCATATTGGACCGCTGTCCTATAAACAGGACAGCAAATAAAATTCCATTTAATAATAAAGTTATAAATATTTTCTGGGTGGATTTTATTTTAACACCTTTAAAATAGACACATTTTAGCATAGTAACAAAAAAAAACCTGAGAAATTAAATTATATTGTATTGTAAAATTTATTTTCAGTAACCTCTTCAAAATTGTCATTTTTTAATCGTTAATTTTATATTTATTATTATTATTATTTAAACATTGTGGAGGTTACTTTTAATTTAAAATCAGAGTTAATAATGTAGCTGAAAGATTTTTTTTGAAAAATATATTTTACATGTGTATTTTGTAAGTATAAAAAAGGTGCCCTAAAATTAAGACAACGGTCCAATCCTGATTATTTTTCTATGAATTCGATATTGCATTGATAGCGTACATTCTTTTCTTATCTTTCAATGAAAACCAGTTCAAACACCTGTTCACACACCTGGACACAACAAGGGGTAAATCGATGTCTATTTTATTCAGAAAACTGGAGAATTTTTGAAAGATAAACTTACTCTTTTACTGCCAGTTCAATAGCTGCAAGAGAAAACCTACAACAGTATGCTTAAAATGTAATGTTGGAATGTTTTGACTGTTTCCCCAAATTTCATCTATGAATCAGCCTAATGCAATATAAGTAATATTTGTTACGTTTTAGTAGTGTAATGGACCATTGTCCTATTCATAG
>CM063501.1:96261608-96271608 GCA_032207245.1 Pardosa pseudoannulata
CATAATCATTTGAATTTTTGGACATTTCGTTTTTTTTTATTCAACACACTCGAACCTTGAAAACTTCCATCGAGGAAGTGGTTTACTTTCATCCTATAGTAATTTTTATGACAAGATTTTAAATCGGTCACTAAGTGAAAATACTCTAATATTAGATCTCTGTAATTAAGTGTGATGCACATTGCATAAAAACAATCCACTCATGAAATCGAATATCCAGATAAAGATGTAGTTCTTGTCAAAACGCATTTGCAGTAAAACACAACAGTCCTTATATGTCACGTCGAACATATGGGGAAAACTGTCATCGGGGAACTGAATGGTTTACTTTCATTCTGTAGTAATTGTTATGATGGGATTTGAAATCGGTCTCTAAGCGAAAATACACTAATATTAGGTTGCATATACATTGCATAAAATCAAACCACACATGAAATTAAAAATCCGGATAAAGATGTAGTTCTTGTCAAAACACTTTAGCAGTAAAAACACAATAGTGATTAATCCACAGGTTTTAACAATCCCCATATGTCGCTCGAACATATGAGGAAAACTCTCATCGGCGAAGTGGTTTACTTTCATTCTGTAGTAATTGTTATGACGAGATTTGAAATCGGTCTCTAAGCGAAAATACACTAATATTAGGTCGCTGTAATTAAGAGTGATGCACATTGCATAAAAGCAAACCACACATGAAATCGAAAATCCAGATAAAGATGTAGTTCTTGTCAAAACACATTAGCAGTAAAACACAATAGTGATTAATCCACAGGTTTTAACTATCTGCATATGTCGCGTCGAACATATGGGGAAAACTGTCATCGGGAAAGTGGTTTTCTTTCATTTTGTAGTAAATGTTATGACGAGATTTGAAATCGGTCTCTAAGCGAAAATACACTAATATTAGGTCGCTGTAATTAAGAGTGATGCACATTGCATAAAAGCAAACCACATATGAAATCGAAAATCCAGATAAAGATGTAGTTCTTGTCAAAACACATTAGCAGTAAAACACAATAGTGATTAATCCACAGGTTTTAACAATCCCCATATGTTGCATCTAACACATGGGGAAAACTGTCATCAGGAAAGTGGTTTGCTTTCATTCTGTAATAATTGTTATGATGGGAATTGAAATCGTTCTCCAAGCAAAAGTACTTTAATATTAGGTCGCTATAATTAAGAGTGATGCACATTGTATAAAAGCAAACCACACATGAAATCGGAAATCCAGATAAAGATGGGGTTCTTGTTAAAACACATTAGAAATAAAACATAATAGTGATCAATCCACAGTTTTTAACAATTCCCATATGTTGCATCTAACATATGGGGGGAAAATGTCATCAGGAAAGTGGTTTTCTTTCAGTCTGTAGTAATTGTTATGATGGGATTTAAAATCATTCTCCCAGCAAAAATACACTAATATTAGGTCGCTGTAATTAAGAGTGATGCACATTGCATAAAAGCAAACCACATATGAAATCGAAAATCCAGATAAAGATGTAGTTCTTGTCAAAACACATTAGCAGTAAAACACAATAGTGATTAATCCACAGGTTTTAACTATCTGCATATGTCGCGTCGAACATATGGGGAAAACTTAAGAATGTGGTTTTCAACTATGGAATGCCCAGACTGAAAGATTGAAAGGAAAGTAGATCTTGAAGACAAAATGTTGGAATAAGGTTAAAAAAAATATTCCGTGAGGAACCATCAAAGACATAGATGCTTGTTTTCAATTTTTCCTAAATTTTAATGTTTTTTAAATATATGGGCTGTTTTACCGGTGTACGTAATATCCTACCGACTTAATTTATAATACATGTTTTAAACCCACTACACTTGAAAAATCGTATCCACGTTGGATACGGTATTAGGTGTGAAAAGAGACCCGAAATTTTTAAAATAGAAATGTTTAGTTTATTCTGAGACCCCTTCTGTGGATCTTCTGCTCGACAAAAAGTGCAGTTATATCGTTATGTGAGAAAGCCAATTAGAGTGTTAATAATTAGTCACGAGATATTTTATATGATCTCTTGAGCTAAGCAAGATTAGTTTTCGTGTATCCGAAATCACCAAGGTTACCACATTGAGAAAGCAAAGGAGTTTCACAAGACTTTGCAATAACACGTCGTAAAAGCAGGGCAGCAACAGGAGAGTGTTTTTTTTAACAACGATAATAATAGTCGCGATTTCAATCGAATAGGTTCATTTATTGGTCTAAAAAAATCTAGGAAAAACCGTAGAAAAAAGTCTAAAAAAATCAAAGAAAATAAATTTCTCCCAAAAGCTTAGACTCATTTTGTTGGTAATTTCTTAGACTGGACTCTAGGGCTCTATAAAGTTAATTGGTAAGATACTTGTCTGAGGGTAGGAAGTATAGCTCTAGTGCGCAGTTTAAAGCAGGGGTTAAATGCCTGAAAAACAGAGACACACAGGGCTTTCACATCTAATCATAGATTTGAAATCCCCTGAAAATTTTCTGCAGACTTCACAAGGGCCATACACTTACTTCGGCGTTCTTTAAGTAACAGTTTATCGGATGCTCGTTGCGGATATTTTTCTTAAGGATCTGCATTATATATGGTTTACAGAAGTATCTACATTCAATTGGAGAAGATTTAGATACTTTTCCTTGCACACACATTATGTCTCTCTCTCTCTCTCTCTCTCTCTCTCTCTCTATATATATATATATATATATATATATATATATATATATATATATATATATATATATATATATATATATATATATATATATATATATATATATATATATATATATATATATATATATATATATATATATATATATATATATATATATATATATATATATATATATATATATATATATATATATATATATATATATATATATATATATATATATATATATATATATATATATATATATATATATATATATATATATATATATATATATATATATATATATATATATATATATATATATATATATATATATATATATATATATATATAGATATATAGATATATAGATAGATAGATAGATAGATAGATATAAATATATGGTGCTTGGCAAAGTAAAGTGTTATTTTAATTTCTCTTTCAAATGGTGACATCTATTTGGCTCGGTTGATTGGCTTTGGAATATCATGATAATGTGGATTGTAATTTCCTCTTTATTAATGGTGGACCATGTTAAGTATGGATATTTATTATTACTTTCAAATGGTGACATCTATTTGGCTCGGTTGATTAGTTACCTTATGGAATATCTGCTAATGTGGATTGTAGATATTTCCTTGTTTAGTTAATGCTCCAGTGTTAAGTGAAAATGTTCTAAATTTTATTACTACAAAACTTGGTTGGATTTACTACTTTTATTCCGTGAATAACAAACTGGAGTCCCGTTTATTTCTGTTTTATTACATCAGTTCAATTTTTGGTGAAGATATAAATTCTGTTTTTAATTCTTTTTTTTATGTATCTGAATTTCGATGAATATAAATATATGCATATGTATATGTATATAGATATAGATATATATATATATCTTTTATATCCTTCGTATCATTGAGTTTCGCTATTTGATTTCTTCTAAATTTTTTGTATTCTTCTCTTTAAATTTTTTATTCCTATTTCAATCAATGTACCTAAAAACATATCTCCGATAAAAATGAAAACTCATTATTAGCACGCATAAAAATTCTACAAAATTTATTATATATTTTTCTGAAATGGGATTCTAGGTGTAAATGGCTTAATTTTGCTCTTTTAACACATCATAGATTTTTCGTTAACTTTTACTTGGAAGAAAAGTTTGCCCAATGCTATAGAGATATTCTTGATTTTAAGTAGGAGACATATTAATCTTTTGATAGTGATATTAAACATTAAATTATATATTTTCATTAGATTTCAAGCAAAATCAACAAGATTGAAATCATTTTTAAACGTTACATTAGGCGTGAATCTAGAAGTAAAAAGTTTTAGAATTTACCAGACGCTTAGATTGGTGTTTTTATTGCGTCTGCCACGAAACTGATTATACAGGAAAGTGGTTAGAGTCACTTTAATAGCTAAAATGCTATGTAAAATACTTTTAGTAAATTAAAATCTTGCAATTTTATTCTGGTGCTTACAACTTATAACTT
The DNA here is from genome assembly GCA_032207245.1 of Pardosa pseudoannulata. Classification (NCBI taxonomy): domain Eukaryota; kingdom Metazoa; phylum Arthropoda; class Arachnida; order Araneae; family Lycosidae; genus Pardosa; species Pardosa pseudoannulata. The sequence goes on from CM063501.1 coordinate 96,265,757, forward strand.
ATTCAACCGTTAAAATAATTTCAATGTTGTTGAAGTAGTTAGCAGACGAAAGCAAATAAGAGGCTAAATCTTTAACAACTTTTTTTATGTGATTTATTTATATATTTAAATAAAATTATTGCAAAACATGAATTAAACACGTATTACATTGCAATGAACCAGGATTGTATTCCTTCATATATAGTTCTGTATTAAATTTATTTTGGAATATTTGATTATTTAAATTTTAAGTTCTGTATCAATGCTCTGTATTAATGTAAAAGGTTTTAAAAGAACTGGTTTTGTAATAAAATTTAATTTTAGAGTTGAAATATATTTGAAAAGAAGTTAAGCTAGAAAATATACAAAAGTATAAAGAGTATAGTTAAATTTTCCTTTTATTAAATAAAATGTAAAGAACTTAGTGTATAGGAAAGGAAATTCTTTATAACTAGTTGAGAGGAATTGAAGTATTTACAAAAAAAAACTTAGCTTGTGAAATAGTTTTAATATCCAAGTAAAATTCTATTCCTTATTTATAGAGAATGTTTATAGAGATTATATTAATTCATGTTTATATTAATTGCTAGTAAAATCTGTTAATAATTTAAAGGGAAATATTTTCATTTCTAGTTTAGTAGTATTCAATTTTTGGTATTATAGATTTGCTTAAATATTTTCTTTTACTTTGTTATTCAATAAAAAGTGTCAAAGTAGTTTAAAGTGAGAAAATATTTGTATCTGATTTTGCAAAAATAAATATGTGAATGTACTTTACCACGTTGAAAATTACAAGTGAATGTTTAAAAAATAGTTAAAACTCAGAAAAATCCAAATGAGATAATTTAAAATTTAGGTAAAATCTGATAAATTTAAAAGGATATCTTTATAGATAATGATACTTTAATATTTTTCTTCATAAAGATGCAAGCAATAAATGCGATGTTTTAATATAGTATTAATTTATCCTTTGTTTTATAGCTATAATTTAAATATTATTATACGACGCGGATAATGAAAATATTTGTATCCAATAAAACTTTACATTTTCTTAATTTTATATTTTCTGATTAATACTTTTGTAATTTATTTTCCATTCCAGTTTTTTAGTAATCCAAAAGTGCTAAGCTAAATTTATATTGAGAAATTTTCATTTAAACTGTCTATTTGTTATTTATATTTGCTTATATTTTGCCAATTTATATTATTATATTTGAATTAAGCAATTACGTTCTACTTTAGTATCTTAGAATCAGTTTCATAGTTTACCTAACCTGAAACTCATATGAAATTTCTTTTAAAAAAATAAAAAGCTTAGAAAAAGTAAAAAAAATGTCCACTGATTTGTGTTTTTGTGACACTTTTAAAAATTAGCTTCTATTTAATAGAAAAATAAGTTTTATATTATAAATTTAAAAAATGTTTTTGCGGGTAAGGGAATTTGTATATTTTTTCCTTTGGTGTATATGTTTTTGAAAAACGCACTTTATGCAGCATAATTCAATAATTGTTTAGATGATATAGGAATCATTTTTATTCGAAAAAGAACAGTACGTTTTATCGAAAATAGGTTATTTATGACGAAGGTTTTTCAGCTCGATGTGTACTATGTTCCCATAATACACATTCGACTATCGTTCGGCAATATGATCGTAATGACCAAACTTTTTTCTACATATTTTAGACTGTAAATTTATGCACAAAAATTTATAAAATATCTTTATTTGAACTTGCATGTAACAATTGAGTCAGAGGTCTAAAGTGTATAATACTTATTTCACTGTGAAAAAGGTGAAATAGGAAAAATTGTCACCCTCTCTTAGAAAGTAAATTGAGTTAAATTATGCATTAAAATATAACTAGGGAGATTTAGGACAATGATGTCTGCCCCTTTTATCCCAAACCAAATTTCCAGTCTTTTTTCCTACTATATAATAATAATGATACTTTTCAGATAAGGGTTTTTACTGCAAAAAAGAATATTAAGTTACAAAATGAATTTTTTTTCTAGAATTTAATGTTTTAGAAAAAAAAAGTTTAAATATAAATAGTTGTTTTGATATCTGATATTAGTAATTATTAAAAAATAGATTTATTATTTAGGGAAAAATATTTTTTGTTACTCGAAAATTTTAAAAAATATTATTTAATGTTATAAAAAGTTTTAACCAATGAGAATGATTTTTAAGATCAAATTTCAGTATTAAAATAAATATTTTTATATGACCCCTTAATATTAATTTAATATTTAGATATCTTTCAGCCTTAACAATTTGCTTTTTGAGGAGGGAATCTATATTTTCATCCCACTCGCCTACACCGTCAATTTTTTGATTAATGATCTTCGATGTCCACGTTGAGAAATTTTGCCATCTTTGTTACTGAAACTCCTTTTGTTAGTCGAAAATTTTAATAAATATTATTCGAAAATTACTAATTGGTGCAATGTTATAGAATTTTTAACCGAGAAGAAGGATTTTTGCATCAACTTCCAGTATTAAAATAAATATTTTTTATATGCCCCCTTAATATTAATTTAATATTTAGATATTTGTTAGCATTATGCTTTTCGGGGGGGAGTCTACATTTTTATCCCACTTGGCTACACTGTTGATTTTGCATTATTGATCTTCGATGTCCAAGTTGAGAAATTTTGCCATCTTTATTACTGAAACTTCTCTCTTTTCCCTTTAAAGCGATGTCGTGTTTATGAATTGCGGTCATTATTCATTCCGCTAACTAGTGAATTCATTGACAGATGAGGCCGGCGGAAGACAACTCCCTTATTTTAAGGTACGGGCGGCAGGCAGTCTAGAGTGCACAGAGTCTGAATTTGTTTACTTTCCGACCAACTCTTCGATATCTGGCTCGGGCGAGAGCAGCATGACGACTTTGCAGCCATCTGTTGCATGCTGTGACGTTCGTCTGCTGCGGCACATGTGAAACGCGAGCCTGCGTTAAGGATCGATTATGTGCATTCGGAGAAAACCAGATTGTGGGTGTTTACGCTAAAGGGAAAAAAAGGTTTTTAAGGCAACATAAAGGGATTCTCTTTAGCATTTCTCGTTTTGTCTTAGTGTAGGATAGCACGATACAGTGGACGGAAGAGGGAAGAAACCTGACTGGTGAGTCTTGTTTGTATATAAGCATGAATGATTCAGGATGAGGTTATGAATATTTGCTAAATAGTTTATTGCTGAGTAAATGTGTCGTTTTCTTACAAACATCCTGTCACATTAATTCCTATTTGAATAAACGGGATTAGGGGTGTTTTTATTAAGTAATAAGGTTTTTTAGGCTTACAAGGAAGAGTACGATAAGATACTACTTAATGTAGACTGAATAATTATTGTTCGTTTCATATGTATAAGTTTGATTAAGATGAATTGGTGATTCTATACTAAAAGATTTCTTGCTGAGTAAATATTGTGTCATTTTCTTACAAACATCCTGTCACATTAATTCCTATTTGAATAAACGGGATTAGGGGTGTTTTTATTAAGTAATAAGGTTTTTTAGGCTTACAAGGAAGAGTACGATAAGATACTACTTAATGTAGACAGACTAATTATTGTTCGTTGCATGTGTATAAGCTTGATTATGATGAATTGGTGATTCTATGCTAAAAGATTTTTTGTTGCTTAAATATTGTGTCGTTTTCTTACAAACATCCTGTCACATTAATTCCTATTTGAATAAACGGGATTAGGGGTGTTTTTATTAAGTAATAAGGTTTTTTAGGCTTACAAGGAAGAGTACGATAAGATACTATTTAATGTAGACTGACTAATTATTGTTCGTTGCATATGTATAAGCTGGATTATAAGGAATTGGTGATTCTATGCTAAAGGATTTCTTGCTGAGTAAATGCTGTGTCGATTTCTTACAAACATCCTATTATATTAATTCCTATTTGAATAAACGGTCATTAGGGGTGTTTAGCCTAAGTAATAAGGATTTTTAGGCTTACAAGGAAGATTACGATAAGATACTACTTAATGTAGACAGACTAATTATTGTTCGTTGCATGTGTATAAGCTTGATTAAGATGAATTGGTGATTCTATACTAAAAGATTTCTTGCTGAGTAAATATTGTGTCATTTTCTTACAAACATCCTGTCACATTAATTCCTATTTGAATAAATGGGATTAGGCGTGTTTATGCTAAGGAGTAAAGATTTTTAGGCTTATAAGAAGATTACAATAAGATACTACTTAATGTAGAATGACTGAGTATTGTTCGTTGCATGTGTATAAGCTTGAAGGATTAGGATGGATTGATGATACTAAGCTAAAGGATTTCTTGTTAAACAAGTATTCTGTCGTTTCCTTGCAAATATCATGTTTTTTTACTTTAACATTGAATAAACTAGACTGTGGTTATTTATGCTAAAAACTTTTTACACTGAGTCGGAAGTAATATTTTTAAAAATTCATGATTTGTCAGCAAATTGACTTATAGTCAATACCCAGTATACTTACTGAATCTACGTTGTTTGTTGTAAAGATATAGACATGAACGGTGAAAGATGGAGTGAAGATTATAAGCGAAAGGATTTTTGCTGAAGAAGTATGATGTCGTTTGTTGAGAAATATCAGGTTTTATTACGTTAAAATCATATCCCTAGCAAAAATTGGTGATAAGTTTCCTACTGATTCAATTTTAAGGTAATGAAAAATTTAAATATTCTAAAACTTTTTTGAAATTCACAGAAGCTATTTTCTTATGTATTAAAAATTCAAATCAAATATAAGCTTTTACTTGTATTTTCAGTATTTGGGTTTTTAATTTTTTTGAAGTTAAAGTAAAATAAATAAGGTTTATCTATTTATAATAAAATATTAAAATTATAAACTAAGTTAAAAATTACATCATAGATTTTTAATGAATTTATTTTACTTCTTTTTTTTTCAATCAAACTACTCTGTCTGGTTTTAATACTGTTTGTTATTGAAAATTATAATAATTTTAAGAAAAGCTTAGTTTGTTTTAGTTGCGATAAAATATATCCTAAAATTCGAATTTCGAAAATATGTATTAAGTGTACTTTTTATATATACTAAAAAGTAAAACCAAATATAAGCCTTTTCTAGTATTTTCAATTTTGGGGTTTTTAATTATTTTAAAATTAAAATAAAATAAATGGGGATCATTTAATTATGTCAAAAAATTAAAATTATAAATTAATTACAAAATTATAACAACATTACATCATGTTGTTTCAATGGATTTATTTTCCCCGTTTTTATCAAACTACTCTGCCTTTTTTATTGCTTATTATTAAAAATTTTAATAATTTTAAGTAAAGTTTTATTTCTTTTCAATGTGATGACATATATCTTGAAGTTCGAATTTCAAAAATATGAATTAAATTCTAAATAAATTTTTTTCTCGGTTTTTTAATCTTGTTTACAAAAACTAGGTTACTAGTTTACGTTTTTTGTGTGAAAAACTTAAAATATTTTACTAAAAAATATACTTTTTAAATAATTAGGAAAGATGTAAAAGTAGTAGTTTGTAAACATCTTAAATACTTAGTAATTTTTGAAAAGAAATTTGCTTCTATAATAAAATAGATTTTCATTTTACACATGGAGAATTATTCCAGAATTATAAGTTGTACTTAAAATACTTTTGCTCTAACTGAATGTTTAGGGTAAACGCAATACCTAATTGTACTTCATCTTTATTCAATTGTAAATACTTTATGTTTACACCTAGATTAAATTACAATATTTAAGTGTAACGCATTCATTAACAGCGCTAAAATAAATAGATATTATCTATCTTATGTTTATTCATATTTTACTGAATTTAAGCCTATAGGATAGATATAATACATTAAATTATTTAAAATGACTTGAAAAACAA
>CM063501.1:96276608-96281608 GCA_032207245.1 Pardosa pseudoannulata
GCTGAGGTAGTCTGATGAGGTATAGAAAGGCCCTAATAATTAAGACGAGTCCTCCATCTCAGAGAATCAACCTAGAAGTCCCCAGCAGCCTGGTAGGGACAATCCGATAAGTTCATTTCGAAACCGATATATGTGAATTCCTTATCTCACTGATGGTATTAGTATTAAAGAATCTTTTGGAATTGAAATTAAGTAGTAGGCACCAGCATAATCTTTCTCTAGAAAATATGTGAAAATAGTTTTCCAATCTTCCTCACTGAACCATATCTGAGCAGTTAGTAATGCAATTTGAGTACAATAAAACTTCCAATAATTTCGAAAGATGAACATAGAAAGTTTTGAATACATTGATTTCTTACGTGAAAATTATTTCTAATTATACATTTTTCTTTTATATTACACTTACAAATAGAGTTTGTACAACACCTAGAGAAATCTTTGATATACCTGATGAGCATAAAATGACAAAGCATATAAATCTCTTAAAAATTTCCTTGACAATTTCATGACCAACTTCGGATTTCCGTTATCAAGCTAACTTTACTTACTATGACAGCAATTAATTTCCTTTTTACTTAGAAACATGGGTCTTTCTTTTGTTAAAGAATGCTTAAGTATAACCATAAATCTTTTTGTTCTTGAGTAGCTGCACAACCCGTAGGTTAACTTCATAATACAGAAATATTTACGCGAAAGAAATTAATAACCTTGAAAAATTAAGATAAAAATGTAAACAAGGAAAATTAAAAGATACGTTTATAATGATAAAATATTTAGGCTTCCTTAAAAAACAAAAGATGCTTCTTTTTAGGGCATTTTTATGTTCTACCTGTCACTTCTTTTCCATAATGATAAGAATAATTTACGGCCCATTTTGTCCCAAGTAGTTCGTTTTTTGTCTTTGTTGCTACAAAAGTCTTTAATAATGCATAAAGTTGTCGAAAAGTATAGATTTTCTGAGGATTTTCATTACGTAGAGGTATGAGTTTCTCAAAGAATCATAAATCAAAGTTGTTATTGAAAAGTCTTTTTTGGGAGGTCTTAGAATGTTTTCTTACTCCTTACTGCTTCTTATAGTCCATAAATAATGATAGTTGCTTCCACAGATAATGCTTATTCTCATTCATTAACTCTTAAGGCCGTTATTAATCCATGTAATTTATATGCTTGCGGATTTGTTTGTTAAAAGAAATTTGCGTTCGACTGGAAGTAATAATTTATAGTTATACTTCAAAGAAACTTTATTCAGTGTGTTCCAGATCTCATAAGTTTGAGAAAAAATAGGCTGTCTTAAAAAATGGAAAAGCATATTCAAACATGTATAGAACATGTATATATGTGTATGTGTATATGCATATATATGTATTAATATTTTTATCCTAAATATTAACCAACGTAGTTATGTCTATCTTGAATGAATTTTCGAGTTCTTTTCTATATGTTCTGACATCTCTTTCTAGCAATTTTACTTAATATCTTTTGTTTCATAAGTAACGAAAATTAGATTCTGAAGCTTAAACTACATCATCGGCGACACCAACGTGACGTGTGTAAGTAAACTCTGGCTGGCACAAATAACTATTTAACCATTATGTGCAAATAGGTCGTTCGTGAAGTGTTAATGCCTGGATAAACTATGTCAGTTTGATCAAAGCATTCCATTTTGTTTTCACTCGTCTACGGTTCCACTACTGCAGGTTGATTTATTATCTCGAAACTCCCTTTGAGAGGAGACAAATCTCTAGAAAAAATATGACAGTAGTTTTCCAAACTTCCCCACTAAATCAAATCTGAGCAGTTAGTACTGCAATTTGAGTATAATAAAATGTCCAATAATTTCGAAAGATAAACATAGCAAATTTTGAATGCATCGATTTCTTACGTGAAAACTATTTGTAATTATACATTTTTCTTTTATATTACATTTACAAATAGAGTTTGTACAACATCTAGAGAAATCTTTGATATACCTGATGAGCATAAAATGACAAAGCATATAAATCTCTTAAAAATTTTCTTGACAATTTCATGACCAACTTCGGATCTCCGCTATCAAGCTAACTTTACTATGACAGCAATTAATTTCCTTTTTGCTTAGAAACACGGGTCTTTCTTTTGTTAAAGAATGCTTAAGTATAACCATAAATCTTTTTGTTCTTGAGTAGCTGCACAACCCGTAGGTTAACTTCATAATACAGAAATATTTACGCGAAAGAAATTAATAACCTTGAAAAATTAAGATAAAAATGTAAACAAGGAAAATTAAAAGATACGTTTATAATGATAAAATATTTAGGCTTCCTTAAAAATAAAAGAAGCTTCTTTTTAGGGCATTTTTATGTTCTACCTGTCACTTCTTTTCCATAATGATAAGAATAATTTACGGCCCATTTTGTCCCAAGTAGTTCGTTTTTTGTCTTTGTTGCTACAAAAGTCTTTAATAATGCATAAAGTTGTCGAAAAGTATAGATTTTCTGAGGATTTTCATTACGTAGAGGTATGAGTTTCTCAAAGAATCATAAATCAAAGTTGTTATTGAAAAGTCTTTTTTGGGAGGTCTTAGAATGTTTTCTTACTCCTTACTGATTCTTATAGTCCATAAATAATGATAGTTGCTTCCACAGATAATGCTTATTCTCATTCATTAACTCTTAAGGCCGTTATTAATCCATGTAATTTATATGCTTGCGGATTTGTTTGTTAAAAGAAATTTGCGTTCGACTGGAAGTAATAATTTATAGTTATACTTCAAAGAAACTTTATTCAGTGTGTTCCAGATCTCATAAGTTTGAGAAAAAATAGGCTGTCTTAAAAAATTGAAGTATATTCAAACATGTATAGAACATGTATATATGTGTATGTGTATATGCATATATATGTATTGATATTTTTATCCTAAAAATTAACCAACGTAGTTATATCTATCTTGAATGAATTTTCGGGTTCTTTTCTATCTCTTCTGGCATCTCTTTCTAGCAATTTTACTTAATATCTTTTGTTTGATAAGTAACGAAAATTAGATTTTGAAGCTTAAACTACGTCATCGGCGTCACACACGTGACGTGTGTAAGTAAACTCTGGCTGGCACAAATAACTATTTAACCATTATGCGCAAATAGGTTGTTCGTGAAGTGTTAATGCCTGGATAAATGATGTCAGTTTAATCAAAACATTCCATTTTGTTTTCACTCATCTATGGTTCCACTACTGCAGGTTGATTTATTATCTCGAAACTCCCTTTGAGAGGATACAAAAACTCTCTCCCCCCCCCCCCCCCTCTCTCTCTATATATATATATATACACACACACACACACACACATATATATATATACATACACACACGTATATATTTATAATTATGTACAAAATAGATGTTTCTAACTTTTAGCATCAACAGAAATTATTTAGTCATTAGGGTGTGACACTAAAATGTAACGTCAACTGTCACGCGTCATCTCGTGCGGGTATCCATTCATCTTCGTTCTAGAAATTGAAAAGCTTATTGTTTTCTTATCATTCTAAAAGCTTTTAAAAGTTGTCTTTAAACTTCATCGATTCCGTGCGGGACTATTCAACACCTGTTAGCTTGATATAGAATATTATACTGATTTAATACGGTATATTAACTTTTACAATTTTTTTATTAAAATTGCATCATGAATTGAGTAATTCATTTGTTATTTTTTTCACATTTACTTACATTTGTTAAATATTATCATATCTTAGAAATAGAGCATCTTTGAAGTAATCCCAGAACCAATTATGGAAATGAATGCTTTGTTAATTTATGTATGATGACAGGAGTGTGCTTTCTTAATATAAATTTTTTTATCAATATTGAAAAATATAAAAATATTTTATTTTTAACATTACATAGCTTCAATTTGTCGTTCATTTTTATATGTGACTTTCTGTAAATGTTTTAGTTACAAATTTGAAACGTATGAGAATTTCGAATTTGTTTTGACAAATATTTTTCACCTATAGAAATGTAATTCTTGTTTATAACGCTTGAAATCACTAATATTTCCGGTTTAATTGTTCTTTCATTCTTAATACGCTGAATTAGAACAGTATATAAAAATTTATTTTTATATTATACATAAACATTTAACATTTAATATGAATTTCATTATTATATTATATTTGTATTTTAACACACTGTGTTCAGCGGAATTGTACCGGGAGCGGGCGTTTTGCGTGTAAATTTAGTTATTCAGTTAAATCTCAATAGAACGAAAATTATTTAATTATTTAATTATTTATTTAAACTTTTTGTATTTTATATTGAAATATATATATATATATATATATATATATATATATATATATATATATATATACAAATATATATACAATATATATATATATATATATATATATATATATATATATATATTATATATATATATATATATATATATATATATATATATATATATATATATATATATATATATATATAATTTTCGTGAGGATAAATAAAAAGTCAAATTTAAATCTAAATTTTTTAATCAAAATTCCCTTTCTGTAGTTCCGCATCGACTGATGTAAAAACTAGTTTTTATATGTCTAAATGTTTAAGGAATCTATGTAGTAGACACGAACATTTGTCTTCTCGTTTTCCTGTATATATCGATATTTTTGTGCCCAGAAACAAACTATGTTCTTACACTTACCCGTACTAGTACGTCACCAGCGCTCAAGTATCAATCGTCAAAAAAGTACTAGTACTTGTTCCTCATACGATGTGTTAATATAAACAGAAATATAGAATTCATATATAAAATATTTATACTTTTATATTATTTGAATTGTTTATTATTATCATAGTAAATAGAATGCGATCATGTTTATGGATAATGTTTTTTAACTCAAAAGGCCTGTTTCGCCCTTACACATTAATTTAATCAATGGTCTCTACACTAGGATCTGCAGAACCCTGGGTTGTCAGATGTCTTTAAAAGTACAGTGAGTAGTTTGGAAAAGGGCACCGGA
>CM063501.1:96286608-96291608 GCA_032207245.1 Pardosa pseudoannulata
TTATACTAGTTTTAGTTAGTTTTGAGAGAGTTGCTGAAGCATAAATACAGATTTTAACCAGAGTAGGGGTTCTCCATTCCCCCAGTCATTTCGAAACATCATATGATTGGTTGTTTTTGGTCCAACTTTGGTATTCTATTTTTCAGGGTTTTATCTATTAAGTATTATATATATATATATATATATATATATATATATATATATATATATATATATATATATATATATATATATATATATATATATATATATATATATATATATATATAGTAACTATACTGTAATGTGTATGTGTATACATTGTATATGGTAAATGTTGTATAAAGGAATGTACTTAATAACAATCAGGAAATTACTAAGAAACATATTGCAGGAAGACTTGTATATACACCAAAAACATTGAAAGCACAATACTACTATTTGTTTATGCGTTTGAGAAAGGTTATGTGTGTATGTGTGTAACCATGTAATACATAATAAGAGTACATAGGAGTATCTTTAGGGTAATAACGATAATAGAAACAAAATGGCTGTAAATAATCTTTGGAAAGAAGATAGGAAGCACATGTGGGGAGGTGTTGGTCAAATACTCCCACGGAGCTGTGCAGCAGGTAATAAAAATTCAGAGCTTAAAATGAACAAGCATTTTATTACGGAAAAAACAGACAACAGATCAAACTTTAACACATCTCGTTATATACACAACGCATTAGACTGCAAGAGAATGAAATGAATTCTTCTGTCGCCGTTGCTACACAACATTTATTCTACAAAAGATAAATGAATAGTTAACGAGAACAGTTTGTATAAAAACCTTGAAATTAGGATTAAAGTTAAATTAGGATTAAAGTTAATCTGTGTGCATCTTTGTCGGCACCACACAAATATGCTGATACACAAGCTTCACACATTTTCTCCCTAGAAATAGAGATGGCGCATCTTTCTTTCGCTCTAAACGCATGCCTAGTGAACCACAACGATATCACACACCAACAGTGAAGAATTTACTTCATTTTTACGATCCACCACGCGAGATACTCAGAAAACGTTTGGATGCCAAAAGAATGCTACTAAACTCGACTTCCCAACGATTTCTCCCTTTTATTTATTTTAAAATCTTCCTGGGAAAGAGTTTTACTGCTGTCTGATAATGAATGGCAACAGTAAAATAATTATCCTTCTGGACAAAACTCATCCTGAGATAAGGAAGGAATAAAGAGAGAAGTGAAGGGGAGAACCCAAATTTGCTGCAAGTTTTCGTGAGAGATTAAAGTTTCATGGCACGCTGCCGTGGGGTAGCAATAGCCCAGCAATGCAAAACTTTAAAGGAATAAGATTTAGATGACACAGCTATGGGTGTTTTGCTTACTAAATTTAATAAAGAATGTTAGAAATTACTCCAGTTTCCTGGAACTTAAGTATAAATAATGTGATCTTGTTCCCCCCCCCTCTCTCTCTCCTTCACTCTATTTTCTCTTTCTCTATACACACCCATTATATATATATATATATATATATATATATATATATATATATATATATATATATATATATATATATATATATATATATATATATATATATATATATATATATATATATATATATATATATATATATATATATATATATATATATATATATATATATATATATATATATATATATATATATATATATATATACATATATATATATATATATATATATACATATACATATATATATATGTATGATATATATATATATATACATATATATATACATATATATACATATACATATATATACATATATGTATATATATGTATGTATGTATATATATATATGTATATATATACATACATACATATATATACATATATGTATATACATACATATATATACATATATATATACATACATATATATATATATATACATACATATATATACATATATATATATATACATACATATATATACACATATATATACATACATATATATACATATATATATATATATATATATATATATATATATATATATATATATATATATATATATATATATATATATATATATATATATATATATATATATATATATATATATATATATATATATATATATATATATATATATATATATATATATATATATATATATATATATATATGGCATTTGATGGGTGGGAAATAGGTATTAAAGAATGAAAAAGGGAAAATGAGAATTATAGATATTACACACACGCATACTATATATATATATATATATATATATATATATATATATATATATATATATATATATATATATATATATATATTATTTTAAAAATACTTGACGCGACCATGCATGCAGACATCACAAACGTAATTGGATTAAATTAAAATTGCCATATCGCTTGTACGAAGATAAAATCCTGGGACTTCTTTTACTGAAGCCCGTTGCGCTAACCACTGGACTACTGATACTTTGGAAGCGAAGGGATTCAAGAGACATTATAATAATCTCAATAAGCGCACAATTCTGGATTTTTTAAAAAAAAAAACAGATTTCTATGGGATCAAATTAGGAATATAAAAAATTCTCGAATCAACTTATTTACAAACAGAAAATTCCATGAAAATCAGTCCAGTCTTTTAGGAGGAGTTCTGTTACAAACAATGATAGAATAATTATATATAAAAAGATATATGCAGAGAGAGAGAGAGAGGGAGATAAATATAAGTTTGGTTGCGTATATGTATGATCAATTAATCTTATATAACAGAAAAAGTTATAAATTATTAATACTTCTATGTCAGGTATGATTCCAATTCTTACAACCACCTCCATTTTAAATCTTTATAAAATATCGTCAACGGAATACCTTGAAAATACAAAACTTATAGATTAATGATTGATCGCTAAAACCTTACATTCACTGACTTTAAAACATGTGCTGCATCTCCGTGGACAACTTGGCATGTCTTTCCATCTTAAGCGATGTTAACTCGCACACGAAGAACATTAAAAGTCTATACATCTGGCATGTTATGTTTTGACCTTTTTCGTGAATATTCGAATATGTTCGACAGAGATGGATTTTTATTCATAAAAAGATGTCGCTTAAATTTTGATTACTTTATCTAGATGTTTAATTTTTCTTATACAGGTAAGATACAACATTATTTCAGTGATTTCAAAATGAATAAAGAATAAATTAATCAGTCTACTGATAACATATATTATTAACTGTACAAAATACAGTTTAGACTGAGAAGTTGACCTTTATTTAATATTTTATCCTCAGCAAAACAAAAATATGTATTTTTTTGTTGATATATTATATGAAACCATTTGGTTTCTATTATACTTCTATATGTTATGATTTTTTGAAGTACATAAATTTTGTTTCATTATTGCTGAGTGAAGTGTAAAAATCTATTAAAAAAAGCTTTTTGCAGTTATAAAATTGTAAACCTTTAAAGAATATATTTTACTCAGGAAAGCTTATTTTTTGTACAAAGTATTTATTGGTTGTTTATCGCTGGAGAACATAGAACTGCGTATATTTTATTGCTCATTATTGCTGAGTGAAATGTAAAAACTATTAAATAAAAAGCTTTTTCTAGTTATAAAATTGTAAACCTTTAAAGAATATATTTTACACAGGAAAGCTTATTTTTTTACAAGATAACTATTGTTTGCTTATTGTTAGATAATATAGAACTGCATAAATTTTATTGCTCATTATTGCTGAGTGAAATGTAAAACTATAAAAAAAGATTTTTGCAGTTATAAAATTGTAAACCTTTAAAGAATATATTTTACTCAGGAAAGCTTATTTTTTGTACAAAGTATTTATTGGTTGTTTATCGCTGGAGAACATAGAACTGCGTACATTTTATTGCTCATTATTGCTAAGTGAAATGTAAAAACTATTAACAAATCTTGTACAGTTATAAAGTTGTGTACCATTAGAAATATGTTTTACACAGGAAAGCTTATTTTTTGTACAAGGTAATTATTGGTTGCTTATCGTTGGGTAACATATAACTGCGTACATTTTATTGCTCATTATTGCTGAGTGATAGGTAAAAAAATTAAAAAAAGCTTTTTGTAGTTATAAAATTGTAAACCTTTAAATAATGTATATTACACAGGAAAGATTATACTTTTACAAGGTAACTATTGGTTGCTTATCGTTAGATAACATAGAACTGCGTACATTTTATTGCTCATTATTGATGAGTGAAATGTAAAAACTATTGAAACAAAGCTTTTTGCAGTTATAAAGTACTGTACCTTTAAGAAATATGTTTTATACACAAAAGCTTATTTTTTGTACAACGTAATTATTGGTTGCTTATCCTTGGATAACAAGAAACTGCGTACAATTTAAAAAGTAAGAAGATAATTATAAATATAAAACTATTAACACGTATCATAAGAAAATGTTTGTGCTACCTCTTATCTGTACTCCTAGTACGGACGAGACACGCATTGTAAAAATGGTACAAATGAAATTTGTAAGAAAGAAATCTTTAAACTAAGTTTCTTAATAAGATGAGCTATTAAAGAACGTTTAGTCAAAAGGCATCAAAACATGTATTTATCTTAAAGCACAATTCAAACATTGCCGAATAAATTAAACTACTCAAAATAAGAAATATATCTAAATGAGACTTACTAAATAGTTTCCAGGCCCAATAGAATTTCCCCTTTATCGAATTTTCATCCAATGTATTCCTTCCACGAGGACATTGACTTCTGATTCATATGATCTGCATAAAACTTTGTCTCGGCACTTTTTCTGCATATAACTTGTCCTGTAAAATATGAGATATGGTTTTATATGATTTGATTGGGAGCACTACTGCCTACTTTTTTGCAACATGAGGTAAAAAGAGTCTGTGATCTACTGCTTAAAACCGATTCTGCATGGCTACGTACATCCATACCACAGTGGGACTCGAACCCACGAATTTCTGTCCCGAAAATCAGCGCCCTAAACATTCAGTTACCTTAAA
>CM063501.1:96296608-96299108 GCA_032207245.1 Pardosa pseudoannulata
ATAGCTAGTATAAATGCATATGTTTACTTGTAAAGTATGCAAGTTTAGATGCATTATATATGTATATATATATATATATATATAAATATATATATATATATATATATATGTATATATATATATATATATATATATATATATATATATATATATATATATATATATATATATGTATATATACATATATATATATATATATATATATATACATATATAGTATATATATCGAATATAATATATATAACTATATAATGTAAATATTTCCTTAAAATCTTTTTCCCAGCCTGTAAATGTCTTAATGAAAGGAGTATTCTCGACTTAAAATTCTTTCGACCCATTTCCCAAAGCTTTCTATCCTATAGATGTAAATTCAACTATAGATGACTATTCAACACGTATCCCAGCTGTCGCTGGCAAATGACTCCATGTTTTTCCTGATCTTACACTTAAATTCGCTGAGTGGGAAAATTCTTTCTGTCTTCGCTCTTGCATGCACCTTTGTTCGAGCAGAGTGATTTTTCGGTCTTTCCTTTGTCTGTCGTTGACTCGTATAGATGTCATTTTTAGCAGCTCTAAAATAAAAGTTTAATAAAACTTGTGCAGTTCTCTTCAATGTGGCCAGACTGCATCGTTCGTTAATACTGTTAGTGGATTAAGCTTCACCTTGCTTAGTAGCCCAGGATACATAATTTTTGTGACCAGAGGAAATCAGTATTAATTTTTTTGTATGCATGTATATGTATATATATATATATATATATATATATATATATATATATATATATATATATATATATATATATATATATATATATACATATATATATACATATATATATATATATATATATATATATATATATATATATATATATATATATATATATATATATATATATATATATATATATATATATATATATATATATATATATATATATATATATATATATATATATATATATATATATATATATATATATATATATATATATATATATATATATATATATATATATATATATATATATATATATATATATATATATATATATATATATGTGTGTGTGTGTGTGTGTATGTGCATGTTTATGCATATACGGGATATGTAATATGTTAAAAGAGTTAATCTAAAAAAGTCTCAAATATTTTTATTAATTTTAGTTTCATTTCTGTACGAAAAAAGAACCGTACTCTCTACCACAAGTAAATTACTTACATGCAATTTTTACTCTTTTGTTTTGTTCCTTTCCAAACTAATAGAATATTTGTTGTTATTTTACTTCCTGTTACTTACGAAAGCAGGGTAGCTCAATCGGCAAAGGAGTCGAACACATAACCTGACGGTTGTGAGTCTTAGATCTGTGGTATTGATTCATTGCGGATGGACCATGGGAAATAGGTTTATGGTCGCAATGCACCAAGTGCAAACGATATTTCTGAAGGTGACATGCCTTCAGAGAATGCTAGATATCTAACAATATCTAAATCAAGCATTGACATTTGTGTTCTTGTCATTTCTTATGTTGCACGTGCTCCTCGGGTAAGAAGTAATCGTTTCGCAGACGTGTTTGGTATAAATATATTTATCTGAATTGATAGCCACATCGTAAAAAAAGAAGTATGCAATTACGAAAATTTGTAACAAAATATCTATATAACATAAAATCATGATGTAATGGATATTAATACTTTAACCGGCACTAGATGAAAGCACTTGGTCTAATCAAACGACGCTGAATCGAAATAAAATCTATTAAATTTAACGACTTTGAATCTGTAAGGAGATATGCGATTGATGGCACACCATATAATAAAAAAAAATATACATAATTCAATACGCTACAAGAAAATCATGAGGTGTTTTCATCAGAATTTTATGTATATGCATGCAATGATTTTCTTCAAGGAAAATTTATTGTTTTAGTATGTGATAATGTTTTCAATTATTACCAAATGATTACTGAACCCATGTCCCAGAAAAGGTAATAATTTTGTTATGTCTAGGAACGAAAATGCAACTAATTGATTAAATGCAATGTATGAAGAACTAATAAGCATAATTTTTTCAGGTTTCTTTGTTTATTTAAGATGTAATCTTTGTTGTATTAATGAGGAGATATTGTTTCTTCTATCACCAAATGCAAATGTATTGATAAAAACCTATCATTATATTTAATGAAACCGCAAAAGTAATATAACCTATTGTAGATATTAGCTATTTTTTATACAACTTATCATCATAAATATAATAACAGGTTTTTAGTAAGCCACATATTTGTATTATTAAGTAACTGAGCAGAAATAATTGTACAGGTCTTATTCTTGTTTAAATAGTATGAGTCATTATTATACTATTGTTAAATAGTATTGAAGACACAGATACAAAAATTATTGCGGTTAATAAATTAGTGCATATTCTGCTTTAATATTATAGTTACTTATTTGGCATAAATAAGTCCTATGTGAAATACACTAAGTGAAAAACTAAATAAAGAAA
>CM063501.1:96304108-96309108 GCA_032207245.1 Pardosa pseudoannulata
ATTTTCACACTATAAATACTAATTATATATATATATATATATATATATATATATATATATCAGGCCAGTCCACTTGACTCCATTGGCACCACATCAAGCCGTGGTTAACCTAATAATAATACCAATAAGGACTAATAAGGACTAATAATTTCGAATCGATCTGACAAACACTTAATTGTGTTTGGCAACTGGTTTGACAAATTAACGGTGAAAATATGGGAACTATGTATTTTTCAGGTCTAACCTAGCATATGGCCAAGAATAACTGAATTTATCAGCTACATAACAACTACATTCTGTTGAACGAATGTTTAAGGCTGCAAGTAAATAAGGACTAATAACTCCGTAATAGTTTTGGTAAAGATCAATAGAGAATCTATAGGAAGAAAGTTTTTTTAAAAGTTTTTAATTTAGAAGAACAAAAAAAGAAAACCTATAGTTAAACAATTAGTGATAAATAATGAGGATTTTCCTGGTAATGTGTCTCAGAAATTTGGAGAAACAATGACACAGAAGTATAAATCTTTCGAAATTAAATTTTTAGGATATGTCTGTGTGAAGGACTATTTGCTTCTCGTTTCCATGGAAACCACATGATATTTTTATCGATCTATAGATATAGAATAAAGTTTATTAGATTCCACGTTGATAAGTTCTGATAGAGGTTACAAAATAGATGTTGATTATTGGCGAGCTTATTACTGGTGAACGGGCAAATAGGTATGAGGAAGAAAAATATCTTCCATGTTTTATATTTCTGTGTTATCGTCAGAAATTCAATAGTTTGCTGGACTGAATTTTATTATTGGTTCACTATTTTGTTATTTAATATAAAAATAATTAAGAACTAGAGAAATTTTATAGATAAACAGTTAGTAAATGTTAATAATGATAGGATTTCCTTGTAATTTGACTTAGAAATTAGAAAAAAACAACGCTGAAGGAATATGAATTTGTGAAAAGTTAATTTTTAGGATATGTCTGAGTGAAGGATTATTTTTTCCGAGTTTCCGTAGAAACAATATGATATTTTTTATTTCCGTTGTAAGAAGAAACGGGTGGTTAAAAAAACAATAATTTCACCAAAACAACTAATGTTTTGACTTCCAGAATTATCAGGGAATGGAATTGATTTAATTTGTAAAAGGCTTTGTAAAAAATAAAATTTTAAACACATTTTTCTATATGTTTTTTCTCTTGAATGGTTTTGTCTTTAAAAAAAATGATAAGGTTTTTATCATGTTTATGATTTAAGTGAAAATAATTTACAGAGGCTTTGTATCATAGAGATGTACAGAAGTCATAGAGATGTACAGAATTTACATATTTTTTTATGCATAAGTATAAAGAAAAATATGTCAAAAATCATTATTTTTATCTATCTATCTATATATATGTATATCTATCACTCTCTCTCTCTCTCTCTCTCTCTCTCTCTCTCTCTATATATATATATATATATATATATATATATATATATATATATATATATATCTGAAAGATAATCATTAATATTGATTAAAAGTGATTTACTAATTTAGGAACTTTAAAAATGCTAAAAAGTAACACTATAATTAAATAAACCATTGGAACATTTTTTAAACTTGAATATCATTTAAATTGTATTTAAAAAACAATTAAAATGTGTACTGTAATACCATAAAAAATCAAACTAATATACTATTAGAAAAACACTAATTTGAAAATTTCTACTCCTATATTAAATTGATAACGTTTGTTGAACGTTAAGATATTTTTACATTAACCTTAGAATCTAGAAATTGAATGTGATCTTTGATTTTCATTTCCAATAAAAAACATTTTCTTCATACACAATCGCTATTTGAAATTGCTCTGATACAGTTTTGTGTTAAAAAATTAAACGGAGGAAAATTCTTCGCTATATTAATTTATATCATTAAAGCATTTTATTCCTATCAACGCCTTTATCCTTTTTAATCTTTCAGAAAAAAAGTCTTAATTAAGTGTTCCACTCATAAAAAAAGGATTTTACTTTTTGTTATAGTGTAGTGAACTAGAAATTCTTTGAAATTCAAATACATCTTTTTCTATAAATATGAGTTAAGCTTACTTAGAGTTTTAATGTAAATCAATTACGAAGTAATTAAGAAAAAATTTAAAGGATTGGTAAAAGATTAAACAAAATATTACATTAAGCAAAATTTTATTAAAAGTTCTTTTTTGAAAAAGTGAACTAATTTGTTTTACTATTCATTGAATTTTTCGTTTAATAAGTAAATATTTAAATGAGTGTAGTATTCTGTTATCTTAGTTTTCAAGATATAGATATAATAACCCCATTTTCTCTTTTTCAGTCGTTAGTTACTGATTTTCCCACTATAAATGCTAATTATATATATATATATATATATATATATATATATATATATATATATATATATATATATATATATATATATATATATATATCAGGCCAGTCCACTTGACTCCATTGGCACCACACTAAGCCTTGGTTAACCTCGATACATGACAACTGGCATTGTAGTCCTGAAAGTAACAGGGGTCCAACCCGTAAAACTTCCATAATATAGGAAGCACATTGTCATCCAAAATAATGCAGTAGGCATCGGAGTTGAGCTTGGGAACAAAGTGTCCTAGTCCATACGAGGAGTAACACCTCCAGACCATAAATACACCTCCGCTGAACTTAATTGTTGGCACAATGCATTCTGGCTGAAAACGTTCTCAAGGCAAACGCCAGACCTAGACCCTGCTATCCGAGCGGTAAAGGGTGAACCTTGATTCGTCACTCCAAAGAACCCGTTTTCACTGATCTACTGTTAAATTTTGATGTACTTTGCACCACATTAACCGAGCAGCGCGGTTGGATTATATGATCAAAGGCTTATGGGCAGCAGGACGACCATGTAAACCAAGCAGATGTGCTTCCTTACGGATGGTATTCATTGAAACAATATTCCCGGATGCCTGTTGAAACTCCTCGCTGATGAGGTCCATCGGCTGAGTGTGGTTCTTCTGAATTACTCTGGACAGCACTCGTCGGTCTATATCTCTCAATTTCATTGGTCTCCCGACTCGGGACACGTTCCGACAATCACCGCTTACCTTCCACTTTTTAATCACACAGGCCACTGTCGATTTTGGGTACTTTAGATGTCCCTTAAGGATCAGTCACATTTGTGATTCCCGATAATTCTACCCTTCTTGAAATCATAGAGCTCCGAAAAGCATGGCATCTTGCATGAGACTAATGCTGATGCTGTTTCATACATGATGTATACCTGCGGAGGGCCGTGGCGTACATAAGGACCGCAGATTTCGTCATTTGTATGATTGTCTGTTATTAAATCTACCAAGGAAATGATTTAACTACATGGAAATGTGTAACAAGTGAATTACTGCCGATTTAAATCATCAAATGCATTAATAAAAGGAACACTAACATCAAATTAAGTAAATTAGAGTTTAAGAATAGTGCCCAATAAAATTCAGAGTAAGTAAAATTTATACCAGTTCAATTTTAGGCACAAATAATGACTTAGGCTTACCGAAGTTAGGACGTACTTCCCTCTTTGTTATCTATAATGTAATCATTTATGAGTAAGAATAATTTAATTTATTTGTAATTTTCTTTTATTCTTGCACTGGTTCAGTCAATAGATGGATTATTCGAATTTAGCTAGTTGTTTACAAATTTTTTAATCGTATTACCTTTATTAATAACTTATATCTTTTATCCATTGCTAATTTTTCGTTTATTTATTTTATCAAAGTTTCATCTACATCGGCATTTACTGATATAAACTAAAGTATTTTTAGTTGGAAATATGAATTTTGCTTTAATATTTCTATCTAAATCAATTAGTGAGTGATTAAAGAAACATTTTCAAGGATCTGTACAATGAATAAAATGTGAACATTTATAATCTCCTTTTATTTATGTACTGGTTCAGTTAATAGATGGATTACTCGAATTTACTTAATTGTTTAGAAAATTATTTTTAAGCATATTACCTTTATTAATAATAAATTATTTCTCTTACCCATTGTCAATTTTTCATTTATTTATTTTATGGAACTTTAATCTACATCGGAATTTACTGAAATAAACTATAGAATTTCTTTTTGTAAATATGAATTCTGCTTTAATATTGTATTTAAAATAATTACTGAATAATTAAAGAAACTTTTTCAATGATCTGTTCAATGAATAAAAGGTGAATGTTTATAATTTACTTTTATTCATGCACTGGTTCAGTTAATAGATGGATTACTCGAATTTACTTAATTGTTTAGAAAATTATTTTAAGCATATTACCTTTATTAATAATAACTTATTTCTTTTACACATTATCAATTTTTCATTTATTTATTTTATCAGACTTTAATCTACTCCGGAATTTACTAAAATAAACTAAAGAATTTTTATTTGTAAACATGAATTCTGCTTTAATATTTGTATTTAAACTAATGACTGAGCTATTAAAGAAACTTATTTAAGGACCTGTACAATGAATTAATATGGAATATATCAAATTATTTTTTATATACGATTTTTGTAGGGGGATTTTAATCTCTATTATTTTGTATTCTTATCCTTATTAAAAGTAAAAATTAATTCAGGCTTATCCCCTTTTTTACTTTTTAAGATGTATAGTATTATTTAATTTCCCTCTCAGTTTTATGTATGATTCTGTGATTTGTTAATTTTTAACCTATAATTAGGTAATTTTTAGAAAATTTGGGAATCTCTTTAGAAATTCTTTATAAGGAATTTGTCCTCAACACATTGAATGAATTTCAAATGAAAATGTTCTATAAAAGAATATTTATATCGAACTATTTTTGGCTAATTTGTTCTAAATGTGCATAATTTATATTAGGTTGAATAGATTATAGTATACAGAAGTTAATGAAGTTCTTATAAAAATAAATTAATTTTGCAAAGATAATATAATTAGTTTTTTTGGTATATTCAATTTTTTTTAAGTAAGTGA
>CM063501.1:96329108-96354108 GCA_032207245.1 Pardosa pseudoannulata
TCGAGAATTAAAATTGCCATTATGATAGTCTTTTCAATTAAAAAAATTTAAAACTCTACTACTTCGGAATGGTCTCTTTATAGAACTCTAGCTTTAAAAATAATTATTTATTTTTGTCATTTTAAGCAGAATAATTTTATATAACATCAAAAATATGCACCAAATGTATAGAAAAAATTAAATAAATTTAACCGTCAAGATAAGTTTAGATATATCTGTATCCTAAATTAATTTTCTATATCAATCTTGTAGACAATATGTATTTTATTCTGTAAATACAGAAAATTTAAATTTCTAAATAATTTTTTTAAATTTTAAAACTAATGATACTCAAATTAAAAATTAGACTTCAACAATTAATAAAATAAAATATATCTTCGCACTAATCAAGTTTCTCAGAGTAAAAAAAAATAATTACCTTCTATTTGGAATAAGAAATCAAGTTCTTCCTTACAAATTTCTAGGGTAATTTTGGGAGTAAGCATATTTCTACATTTTTTATAGGGTGTACATATTTCATGTATTTTAAATGAATTCCTCTCTATAAGAAAAATAAATAAATTTTATAAAATTCAAATCTTATTTATGATCTAAGAAAGATAATTTTCAAATAACAGCAAATTTTTTTTATTTTATATTGAATCAAATATAGGCTGTTATAATAACTATTTTTTAGTTAGAGAGGTAATCTTTCCTCTTAAACCTCATATGCAGCTCTTAGTTTAAAGTGGTCCACGCTGTTTTAGTTCCAACTGCAAAGTTGGACTTGGCAAAATATTGTATCATAGCTGAACATAAGGTATGTGAGAAAATTCATTACTTTTTTTCCTCAGTATTGCCAGCTTGTATTGAATGTAATTGGGTAGCAAAATATTAGTTCCAAATCTTAGCCGACAATATTGTTTCTTTAAAATACTATAGGTTCCTCATTTGAATATCCTCACTTGAGGCGCTTAATTTTTTAAATTTTTATAATTTTGCATTTTTCCTAAAAGAGACTAGAAAGTTTATCCCATAGTCACGTGTTGCATTAACCTCAGTAACTTTCAATTTATTTATTAGCTTTTTGTATTTAGTTATTATCTATTTTTAATTTTTATGATATGAATACGAAGTTTTTTTTACACCCTACATGTCAAAAATGATCAATAAGTTTCAATAAATCCAAGGAAAGCATCAATTTTCGATGTACCGGTCATCTTGAAACTGAATAAACTGTGTTTATAGCAATAGAAGGTCCTTTTACTCAGCCCGGAGATATAAAGAAATAGAACAAAAAACTTCACAATTTATCAATTAGTAATGACATCTCATAGAAACTGAACAGTTAACCTGATAGTGTGTAAGACTTATGGTCTAATCTATTTCGTTCACATGTCTACACTAGTCATTATTATTTAAAAAGTACTTTAAAAAGCTGAACTTTTACATATATTTTTATCAGAAAATGTAAAATTCTTTTAATCATAAAGTAGAAACTACTTGAACTTTATAAAAATGGATATAAATTACTGAGCTATCCAAGTTTTAAAGTTAAAAAAAATCTAAAATACATAGTTGCTTAATATTCGAAACTACAACTAATGTCCCTTGATCTTTTTTTCAGATTCATTATTTGATTTTCTTCAAAACATCTATATATTATTCTATTCTCTTATATAACATCTGTTTTCAAAACACATAAGAACGTTAATATTAGTTAAAAAAGTTAAATATTGACCCTGCTTTGAATGGGATTAGACAGCAAAATATTAATAGGAAACAATACTTTCGAATCTTTAAAGTCCTCATAACCTAATTATTGGGTTGTTCGGAAAGTAATTTTGTTTTTTTTGTGGAAATGAAAGACAGTTTTCGTATAATAAACAAATACTTTATTAAATTATATTTTGGCCGTTCTGGTCCAACACCATTTGCCATCTTTCTGGTAGTAGCATAATTCCACGCTCATAAAATGTTTGGTATTTGCTAGCAAAAAACTGATCGAGGTGGTTTTTGACCTCCTCCTTTGAAGTGAAGGTTTTACCATCTAAAACATTTTGGAGTGACCGGAACAAATAATAATCCGATGGCGCCAGGTCTGTAGAATATGGTGGGTGTGGCATTGTATCCCATTCAAGCTGTAAAAGCTTTTGACGAGTGACCAAACTTGTGTGAGGTCTCGCGTTGTCTTGGTGAAACACTACACCTTTCCTGTTGATTAGTTCTGACCTTTTCTGTTGAAGTGCATCATTCAGTTTGTCCAGCTGATAACAGTAGACTTCTGAATTAATCGTTGTGTTATCCGGTAAAAGCTAAAAAAAAAAACGATTCCTTTAAAATCCCACCAAACAGACAGCATCACCTGTTTTGGTGAATATCGGCTTTGGAAATGGTTTGAGCCGGTTCATCTTTTTTGCTCCATGACCTCTTGCGTTTGACGTTGTTGTATACAACCCATTTTTCGTCCCCAGTGATGATGCGCTTCAAAAACGGATCATTTTCGTGACGTTTGAGAAGCGAATCGCAGACGTCAATGTGGCGACACAGATTTCTCTCTGTGAGAACATGGGGAACCCATACATCGAGCTTCGAGGATAATCCCAGACCTTTCAAGTGGTCATAAACTGTTGAATTTGATAAATTTAACCTCAATCCGATCTCACGTGTTGTTATTCGCCGGTTCGCATCAACTAATGCCTTTATTGTGTCTTTATCAGCTTCAACCGGCCTTCCCGAACATCTTCGACATCAAAATTGCCGGATTAAAATTTAGCGAACCAATTCTGGCACTGGCGTACTGTCAACACACCTTCTCCATACACATCGGTCAATTTCTTTCTGCCTTGAACAGTATTTTTACCCTTTCTGTAGTAAAACAGTAAGATATATCGAAAATGCTGCTTATCGCTCTCCATAGTTAAAAGGGCACCAACCAGAAACTACTGTGTAGAATTAATTGGAAGTTTTCACACGCAAGCATTGCTATATGAGCTCTCAAAGCATATAAAAATTATACGGCTTAAATATGAAGTTGGGGGCAAAAAAATACAATTAAATCCTCTGTCGAGAAAAAACGAAATTACTTTCCGAACAACCAATACTTTTTTTTATTCGTTTTCTGAACCTCAATAATAGTATATTAGTTAAACAAAATATTAAATGTTACAGCATGATATCAGTGAAACTTGAAATATTTATTTCCTAACAGTATTTATTTTTTCAACATTCAAATGCTAGTTTTCTCTGAATTCATTAAGAAAGTGAGATTTCTAATATAAATTAATAAGTATATTTAAAACTTTTTGAGTTCAAAGATACAAAATATATACTTAGGATATAGATTGCGGTTTACGGTATACTGCAGTTTGAAAAATTAATTGATTATGAAAAGATTTTTTCAGATAAAACTTCAGATAGTACTTAGTTATATAAAATAAGTAAGTAAAGGAAATAAAAGGTCTAGATTTTAAGTATGGACAAAAGTGCTGTCAAACGAATTCGTCTTCTGTTTCATGATATATAAACTTAGGACTTTCATTATTTGTCTATATTATGCTATCGATAGATTTGTAAAATACAAAGCAGAAAATGATTATTATAATGTAAAAAAGTAAAAGTAATTATTTTTAAATTTCTCTGTAGAATTATAATTTAGGAGTATCCCCAAATTTTTAATTTTTTAATTAATATGATTAATATATTCTCTCATTTTAATGATAAATTTGGAAGCTCTAAAATAAAACAAATATATTAGAAGTTAATATGTGAAATTTATACTTCAAGAACTATAATCCAATAAAACCAATTAAATAAATAGTTCGAAAGTTTTAAAACTGATGAGAAATTTATCGATTTAAATCTTTTCTAAATCGTCTCTCTATCTTTCGTTTACATTCAAAAATTATTTACTAAATAATTTTAAAAAGAGAAAAACAAATAAAATCTCTTGAATATAATCAATAGTTTTCAGTACTGAAAATCTACTTGGAAAATTTACTTATTATGTAATTGTAAGAACACGATTTGTCAGAATGCATTTTATAAACAATATTCTTGGTAAAATATCTGTTTTATTTACACAATTGCTAATTACAGTTAATTAAGTACTTTGCATTTTGTAATCTATAAAATCAATTGAGCTGATTTTTAAAGAAATATTTTTAATACATGTTATATTAGTTAATCGTTAATTATTTTATAAATTATGATATTAAAAGGAAATGTAATTTCATTTTGACAATTTTCAAAACAATATCATACAAATTTTAGTATAAAATGATTAGAAAATATAGGAAATAAAACGATAAGCTGTAGATTGCAAATTGTTAGTACATTTATGCATAAAAATACTAATTTTATTTATTAAAAAATTATAGCATGTTTTTAAATTATTTTAAACATTAACTAAATTTTTAAAAACTATTTTTGATTTATTTTAAAGAAAAAATTAAAAGCATTTTTTTAGTAAGAAATTTTTTATAAATTGTTTTTTTTTTTAATATTATTTTAATAAATAGTTTGTGATTTTTCCAAAATTAGAGCCTAAGACATACATATCCCAATAAAGATAATTAGTGTGTGGTATATAATCCTTTAGTAATATTTTTACCGCAGTCTTATCCTATACGATTAGTAAAAAA
The DNA here is from genome assembly GCA_032207245.1 of Pardosa pseudoannulata. NCBI lineage: Eukaryota > Metazoa > Arthropoda > Arachnida > Araneae > Lycosidae > Pardosa > Pardosa pseudoannulata. The sequence goes on from CM063501.1 coordinate 96,333,731, forward strand.
TATTTAAAAAAATTATTATTTGGAATGAATGAAAACTTTTTTACCGAAATCTCTTATTTTAAAAAGTTAAAAAATTTTTTAAGCCATTTATATATGCCTATTTAATTTAAAAAATACACAGTAAATGAGCTTGAATGTGTAAAAACAAAATTAAAAGTAGATACCTGCGTTTCAATGACTATTTTAAATATCAAATTGACAATTTCTTTCTCTATCATGCTAATATTTTACTTTGGTCTCCTGAAATTAGATTTTGGAGATATACAAATCTGAATAAAATGCAAAAAAGAATCTCGTATGCTAGAGTATTTAAAAACCAACTATAAAATAAGCATAACATTCCCAAAGCGTTTCTAGCTTGCTATACTTTGCGTATTTTGTTTTGAATTATGCTTATTTTAATAAAAATTATTATTTTTTTGTTTGAATGAAAAAGTCCTATTACATTGATAGTCCGAAATCTTTTTTTGGTTTCTTTAAAAGTTCAGGATAAATGGCCACTTAAGTCATTATATGCCTATTTAATTTAAAAAATACACAGTAAATGAGCTTGAATGTGTAAAAACAAAATTAAAAGCAGATGTCTGCATTTTAATGACTATTCTAAATATCAAATTGAAAATTTCTTTGTGTATCATACTAATATTTAACTTTGGTCTCATGAAATTAGATTTTGGCGATATACAAATCTGAATAAAATGCAAAAAAGAATATCTTATGCTAGAGTATTTAAAAACAAACTATAAAATAAGCATAACATTCCCAAAGCGTTTCTAGCTTGCTATACTTCGCGTATTTTGGTTCGAACTATGCTTATTTTAATAAAAATTATTATTTTTTTGTTTGAATGAAAAAGTCCTATTACATTGATAGTCCAAAATCTTTTTTTGGTTTCTTTAAAAGTTCAGGATAAATGGCCACTTAAATAAAAATTCCTATTTTTTAAGCAAAAATTACAAATTTATTTTTAAATTATATGGAAAGCAATTAAACATTTAACTACCTTTTACAAGTTTTGATGATTATTACATAATTTAACATTCATGACTGGTATTGAATGATGTATTGAATTAGGAAATTTTTTTTATACATAATTATTTGATAATCTAACACGATTAATTCATTATTGTACTTTTATACTGAATACATTAAATACTTATAACACATTTGACTGCATATAATGTATTTTATTACAAATTCATTCATCGAAATTGTGGTTGTGTAAAGGCACAATATGACAGAAAGTTAAACTATTAAGTGGTTACGAATAGTTTACTGAACATTTTTTCCATTTTCTAAACAAGGATTTCAGAATTAATAACATTAAACAAGTATCATTGGGGATTTCATTTAATTTCAAAGCCCAAATTACTTTATAATTATCTGGAGTATCGAGTTTTTAATAACATTATCTGTGAATTTAACTTTCACGCCACACTTTCATCCGGGACGTAAATTTAGATTTACGGTTACTTTGCTGGTGAAGCTAATGAAGTTCTCCCCCTAATTGGTCGCACAAATATATTAAATTTTCCAAATGAGGATTTTTATGTTCCAAGTTTTATTTCTCTCCTCTTGTTTGTATTCGCAGAACGTTCATTTCGTTCTCATGATGTCCTTGTACAACAATAGTTTTCTTAATGAACTCGGGGTTTGGAGTTACTTATTAAGGAAATTTTAATCAAGGGAAGATAAAATTGACTGATAAAATAATGGCTTCAGTTTTAAATCCTGCCAGTAAATTCAATTTTTTGCTTTTATTGTCGATTTGCGGTAAATTTATTCTTCTTGCCTGAAGATGGAAGCTGATTTAAAAAAAATATTTCAAAGCTTTAATGTTCATTTCTGGTGCACTGATTTTCGTATTGGAAAATAATTTAGGAAAGAGAAAAATTTATTAATTTTATAACATAAAATTTTCTCAGGGTTTGTTAGTTTTGGTTCAATTTTGTTTAGGTGAGATTTCATTATTAATTGTGACACATGTTGATGTATTAGCCTACAGAGCTGTAAAAAGGAAGATATTGAGTAGTTAACAAATTTTGAACTGGTTAATTTAACATGTTTTACTCTTTCGAAATAATGATTTCAGACTCAAAAATATCAAGTATGCCTTGTTTGGGTGAGAATTCATTATTAATTGTGATGCATGTTGATATATTAGCCTACATCGCAATAAAAAGGAAGATATTGAGTAGTTAACAAATTTTGAACTGGTTAATTTAACATGTTTTTCTCTTTCGAAATAATGATTTCAGACTCAAAAATATCAAGTATGCCTTGTTTGGGTGAGAATTCATTATTAATTGTGATGCATGTTGATATATTACTCTACAGCTCAATAAAAAGGAAGATATTGAGTAGTTAACAAATTTTGAACTGGTTAATTTAACATGTTTTTCTCTTTCGAAATTCAGACTCAAAAATATCAAGTATGCCTTTTATGAAATTCATCTATTTCAATGTCCAAATTACATTTTATTTATCAGGACATCGAGTTTTTAATGACATCATCTATTAACTCACCTTTTCCAAACACTTTGATCTGAGACAAAAATTTCAATTCACGCTTACTTTGCTGGTGGCGCTAATACAATTTCCCTTCTAATTGGCCTTACAAATATAATTAATCTTCCGAACGGAAATTTTATGTTCCAAGTTTTATTCACTGTACTTGTTTGTATCCACAGACTGCTCATTTTGTTCTTATGATGGCCTTGCACAACAATTATTTTCTTAATGAACACGGGATATGTTGTTACTTATTATGGAAATTATAATCAGGAAAAGTATAATTTAAAGAGAATTGCTTGAGTTTATACCTTTCTTGTAATTTGATTTCATTTTTTTTTCATTTTTCACTTGAAGAATTGTTATCTTAAAGGGTCATACAACTGTTAAAGCTACAAAAATTTGGATTTTTTAGAAAAAAATGTATAAGTGAAAAGAAAATTATTTCTAAACATTTTAAAACAATTCGCTTCAAAAAATTCCAATATTGAGAGATTCCAATATTTTATTCGTCTGAAATCGTTCTTTTTTCATGTAATGCACATGTTATCGCAAAATTTTTTTATATTTTTTTCATGAAATTTTTAGAGGTTATAAACAATATAATTTTAATACAATTGTACCTAAAATTTCTTGTAGAATATCAAAACATTTTTTAATGATAAATTTTTAATTTTTAAGGAAATAAAATTCACTTTCTTTAACTATTTTTTAAAAATATATATGTATTTTAAATATATACAAATTTAAGTGCTAAGTTATATTGATATATTATAGTATGTTTTGAAAAAAAAGTCTATATTAAACTTAATTAAATTTTTAGTAATCATACGTATTAGACTTGACGTCATTTTTGTTAAGAAAGTGTCTGTTATTTGAAACTTTCTAACAAAAATAGATTTTTTATGTTTTTAAAATGAATGAGAAATGTGTGTAAAGGTAATAATTTGTTCTACATATGTTTAAAAAATTATGTTTGCTAAAATGGTAGCTTAAAACGTATGATAAAGAGATTTTTTTATATATTTTTTTACTTTTAAGAGTGGTACGACTCTTTAATTTGAAGATGGTTTCCCTGAAAATCTCACGTACTCAATAACGAAGACCTAGCCCTGTAGTCGAGTGTTTTCGGACATTTTGTACACATAAAATTATTAATTCAGACACTGGCTGGCATGGCATGATTATACTTTGTACTCGATTTAGTTAGTAGAATAAAAGAAAAATAATTTATGTTAATTTGATTTCTAGCCCTACAATCTACATTTCTGCTAACTTGGAATATATAGTCCAAAACCTACTGCTTAAATTCGATTCCGAAATGTTACAAACGGTGAAATTCAGTACCGATGAGCAGCACCCTACCATACAGCCATCGTTCAGGTATAGGTATTTATTTAGGTTAGTAATTGGTGTGCTTGATTATAAGTGTGTCGATGTACTTTCCAACGATGGTGAGCACGTGTATACACAATTGTGGACTAAATTTCCAAGAAGAATTTAGGTGCAGCTATTGACTCCGAGTTTTAATGGGGACCCCTGGGGAGGAGTTATAGCTCACGAAGTGTCACAAGTGTAAGCCCAGGCAGGGATGATGCCATGATATTTGTGGTCTTGATCTAAGCATAATGTCAACTTTCCCGAAAGGGGTTCTTTTAATAATCCCACCTGCACAACTGAAGGGGGTGCAGATGTGGGAAAATATCACCAACAAGTGATTGGAACAGAGGAAAAAAGGGGCTTTGAGCCTAGGTGTAAAAGTGTTAAAAGAAAATGGGAAAAGGAATCGATGTCGGGATTCAAGAGTCGCAGGACATCCAGATCCGGTGAGCAAGCCAGAGAGCCCGGGCCAGCAATCGATTCCCAAGCCCCCATGTGAATTATCTGCACGCCAGCATAGGCGTTCAGCAAACCCCAAGCCAGTACCGACATCCAGCCTGTTGACAGTCACAACTTGTTCCCCTGTAATTACTGGAGGTAAACTTAATGATATTCATAATTATTTCCCGGGTCTCACCATATTTTAATAGTAGACATGATGAAGAAATACTATTTCAAAAGTATTGAGGAGTAGAAAAACAAAATAATTACAGGTCATGTTAAATACTAATCAAGTGATGTATTAATTTGTAAATATTGTACATAATAAATGTTTTAGTTTAAATATTCTCCTTTTATTCCATAGCGTATATTTTAGTGGGTTTCCCCTTTAAGAACGAACACTGGTGTTTGTGTTGTAATTACATTACAACAATAAGATTTGATGGACACTGATTTAACTTTTTTATTTTAAATCTTTAACAATATTTTTATTGTACACTTTATTTGTATCTAGAAAATTCTTTAGAGAAAGAAAAACGGATTATCAATTAAAAGTCACCGTGACATGAGATGCTACATAATTATTTGCCACACATAAATTATTACACAGGATTGCAATAGAAAGGAAATTATTAAGTACAGAATTTTAGAATAGTTACGAAAAATTTTTATCCACTTTCGAAACAATGAATTCAATCTTAAAAATATAAAGCATCTTTCAAGGAACTAATTTATTTCAAAGTTCAAATTACTCTTTAATTATCAGGTGGAGTTTTTAATGACATTATCTGTAAGCTTAACTCTCACACCACTCTTTCATCTGGGACGTAAATTTAAATTACCGGTTAGTTTCTACCGGTACTAATGGAGTTTCCCTCTTAATTGATTATACAAAAATATTAAATTTTCCGAATGAGGATTTTCTACTCCAAGTTTTATTTCTCTCCACCTGTTTGTGTTAGGAGAACATCCATTTTTTTTCTCATAGCGCCTTTGCTTAGCAGTAGATTACCTAATAAAATCGGATTTAAATTCTCTTCAAAATGAAATTATAATCAAGCAAAGAAAGAATAGGATAATTGCTTCACATTTATATTTGGGTGTAAAATGAATTTAGTTTCATTTTAGATTTACCTAAATTTTGATCTCATTACCTATGGGTAAAACTGATTTAAAAGTTCCCTTCTGATCCTTGAATGTATTTATAAGGTACGCAAATTATGGTATTTCCTTATTAAATTGGATTTAGATTCTCTATAAAATTTCAATTATAATCAAGCAAATAAAAGGATTCTTAATTGTTTCACATTTATATACTGCTTGAAAAATAAATTTAGTTTCATTTTAGATTTACCTAAATTTTGATCTCATTACTTATGGGTAAAACTGATTTAAAATTTTCCGTCCGATTCTTTAAAGTATTTGTAAGGTTCACCAATTATGATATTTCCTAATTAAATTGGATTTAGATTCTCTAAATAAATGAAATTATATTAAAGTATAAAAGGATACGTTAATTGTTTCACATTTATATCCTGCGTGTAAACTGAATTTATTTTCATTTTAGATTTACCTAAATTTTGCTCTCATTACCTATGGGTAAAACCGATTTTAAAAAGTCCTTTAGATAATTCAATGCATTTGATTTGTTCGACAATTATGGTATTAGAGAAGAAATTAGAAAAAATATTATAAAAATGCAAAATTAAATGAGAAATGAGAGGCATCATTGATATCAGTCACACATGCTTAATTCCTACACACGATGAACCAATAAACAATGCTTGATAAAAATGAAGTTATTTGGAGAAAATACGTATCGGAAAAATATAATTATATTTTTTATTTCACGAAATAAGCAATATTAAAGCAATAAAGAAATTCATTAAAGTAAATTATACAGAGAGAAAACTGTTGTATATGTCATTAAATTTTGAAAGAAATGTTTTTGAAATTTTGCCAAAGGCAGTTTTTGAAGTATGAGAAAGAACTAACAGAAACAGTAATACAAAATTTTGTTTGTTTTTTATCTTCAGAATATCTCTATCGTTTAAGTGTCACATACATGTATATATGCCTCTTAGGTGTATATATATATATATATATATATATATATAATACATATATAATATATATATATATATATATATATATATATATATATATATATATATATATATATATATACATATAATTATATATATTTATATATATATATGTGTATATATATATATGTATATATATATTTATATATATGTGTATATATATATATATATGTGTATATATATATATATTATATATATATATATATATATATAAATATATATATATATATACATAAAAATATTATATATATATATATATATATACATATAATCATATATATTTATATTCATAGATATATATATAATATATATATATATATATATATATATATATATATATATTGCTTATATATATATCAGAAATTAGATACATAATATTATTTTGCAAAAATTCAAAGTGTTTAAAAATATAAATTTTCAGTTTATAAATACAAATAATATTAGGAATATTCTAAAGTGGTTTACAAAATTAATGAGAAAATAATTTATATTTTGATAATTTAATTATTTCCTTCCCAGATCTAATAAATAATATAGGCAAAGAATAAAATTAAAATGATGTATATTTTTAATTGAAAGAAACTATTAAGAAATGGCTAGCAAATTTTATAGTATACCAAAAACCACCGTTAAACATTATCATTATGCTACTATATTATCACATCTGTAAAGATATAATTTAAAATCTTGCGATTAGAAGAGAAATCATTATTACGTTTCAAATGTTCTAACTATATACTTTCAGTACATAATTAACAAATATTTTATCTTTAATGACTAAAATGCTTTTGAAACAGCAATTTTATAAGGGGTTTATTTTAATTAATCTTTAATATATATTTAGGTGTATGAAAGTTATTAGGTTTTCAGAAACTGTTAACAAAATATAATTGCACTATTAAAAGTCAGTCTTAAAGATTGTTAGGGTGATATTAAATTTTCACACATCTAAAGATTCAATCTGGAATGCTGTAGAAATATGAGGAACTCAAAATGTTTTACGAAAAGTTTTAATTGTATGGTTTTAGTGCATAACTGATGATTATTTCCTAATTGATAACTAAAATGGTTAAGAAATACTATTTTCGATAGAGGATTATTTACATTTATTATTTAATCCATGTCGTGGTGGTTATCCACTTGCTGAGCTTACATTGCAGGGGGTTCCTTTTTACATTATTTCAAGCTATCAGTTGTATGCAAATGCTTATAGAAAATTCCCTTGGAGAGATATTAATGGTAGATGGCTCGACAATTTAAAGTGTGTCTGTAAGAATGTAAGTCAATGTAGATGAATAATGAAGTCCCATGACAACACATTTGTCTGAGACCTTTTTTCGTGAGTAAAGATATAATGACTGTGAATGTCGAGACAATAACAGTAGAATGATATACCTTGGGTTTATAGCATTATGCTATCGCCCTATTTACAGGAACTTTTATCTAACTGGAGAGTTAATGGTTTCTACCCTTCGGATCCTCTTCTATAATGTTTAAACGTTTAACCACCTTGTTGATTGTAGCATCAGCACCTTGTGTGTCATATATTATAAGTTTAATGAGGTTAATTTAAGAGATAGAGTCAATATGTCGTTATTTAGGAGTTAACGCTTAAATGCTTTCCATATGCCTAGGAGACATTTTGTAATTAAAATAAAAACAAGTAAAAGCTGAAAAGGCAATACATCATATTTTAAAACGACAGCGTATGTATTTATTGTCTTTTAAATGGGATAAGATATAATGACTTTGAATATGGATAACAGTATAATCATGTAGTTTAATTGTGTAGCATTATTACATCAGTATAACTATATTAATTGTTGACGCACTAGAAAGTTAATAGTCTTCTCCCAACGGGTCCTCATCTATAATGTTTAAGCCTCTAACTATCTTGTTGATTACACCGAGTATCAGTAACCGTATGGGGCATATTTTATAGGTTTAATTATGTTAGATTAGGAGATAGTCAATATGTCGCTACTTAAAGGTTAATGCTTAACACTAGAAGAATCAACATCGGTCAAACTGACCGCTGAATGAATTAAATTTATTTTTTAAATTACGCGTTTTACATTATTTTTTAATGTTTTTAATTAATTTTAATTATAAATTTTAATAATTTACATAAAGAACAAAACTTATTTTTTTCAAGATTTTATATATTTTTTTTAAATTTCCACTTACCTCCTTTTCCACATAGTTTATTTCTGTTCGCAATTTTTACGGTAAACATTTTTTTAATCCTAGATGTTCATTTTAAACATGAAAAAATTAAATAATTTTTCATATATGAAAAATTTATATAATTATTTTGTGAAAAATTTAAATAATTTTTCATATATCACATGTTTCGTTTCTTTTACAATGCCCAATCTGGAATTGATGACTTTTCCTGAATAATCTATTACTGGAATCGGATATTTTTCAAGTATAGTTGTGAAATATAGTTGTAATTTAAGTCTAGTTCAAGTTCAAGTTCAAGTCTAGTCTAAGTTGAAGTTTCTAGTTCAAGTCTAGTTGTAATTTTTTCATATATCACATGTTTCGTTTCTTTTACAATGCCCAATCTGGAATTGATGACTTTTCCTGAATAATCTATTACTGGAATCGGATATTTTTCAAGTATAGTTGTGGCAATTTTGAGACTTTTTTCATATGAATCTGTCTTAATTCTTCTATTAACTAAATTAAGAATTAATGTCTTGTAGTGTTTTTGCTACCCAATCCCTTGTAGGTTACAAAAGCATTTATTCCTGCTAAATCCAACAAATTATAAAACAGATGCAATGATCACCTGAGTGTAGCATCACAACATTATTGAGAGCCATCTTATCATCAAAAATATCCATTCTACATTTAGTTTATTGAAAAAATCTATTGTTTCTGGCAACTTTTTCTTTTTTCTTTAAATTTACATTTACATTTTGGTATAAAGGGCTAAGTACAGTTTTTATTTCCTTTTCCTTGATAAACAGACAGTAACGTTTCCACCTTTTGAAATAAAATAGTTTCATATAATTGGGATTTTAATTTTCTTATTGTGCCACGAAACTCGTATTTTTCTTTTTAAGCCTTATAGCTAGTGATTTTGAAGAAAATTAATTATGTGTTGTCATAGCTGATCTTACATTTAGATAAGGGTTTAACCCTCCGAGTGGAACAAACACATCGAGGAAAAAAAGTGTCCAAAAATACGCTGAAGGTTTACTGCGTCGGTGGCTAAAGTGTTCTATAATTTTTCCTGCACCCTTTGTCGACTAGAACGGAATACGGGAAACCCACACCTCGTCGTTATTGTCCCTTTACTTCCGGTTATAAATAGATATATAAATAGATATTATAGATTGTTAATTTTTAATATGCATAAAGCTCGTCAAGTCTCGAAGATCATTCCATAAGAAACAATGGATTCTAAAAGTAGAAATAAAAATAATCTGTGAGAGACTTATTTGTATTTTTTTTACGAAAGTCGTCCAAGATATTTAAGGGGTGCAATTAAAGGTACATCTTCTACTGCAAACAAAATACTTCGAAATAGAGATTTACAAAGCCACGAAAAGCTATCAGCGTCTTTCTGCCTCAGGGGGTAGGGGTGCATCCCCCAATAAATGTCCGTCAAAGAGGAGTGCAATTTCCAAACAATCGACTTGACCCTGCTGAAAAACTCCATGGGGGAAAGCACTGGGAGAAATGTACATTACATCTATTTTCGGAACGATTTCAGAGGTCTAAAATCGTGCGTTTGGAAGACAGCATCGGTCTGGCGGAATTGTATGTGCGAACCGCTTAGAAGGTTAATCGCATTACCCCATTTTCAGGGAGGGGGAGGAAATAGAAAGTAGGCAGTACTTCCTGTTGGAGAGAAGGAATGAATGAAATGAGTGTGTAAAGTGTAATATTCAGAGAAAACATCTGCTTTTTGAGTGAGACAACATATGGAATCTGGTTAAATGTACTAGCTGTCAATTTGATCGTTCGTGGTTTTTATAGGTATAACTAAAAATAACTTCCTTGATTTTATTTCTATTCAATTCGTAATTGGTACCAATAGATATCAAATGTTTCTAGGAAAACTCAAAAAATCTGACTGTCTAATATAGATAGCTTTTCACGAATTCAATCTAAAATAGAGAAAACGTTCAAAATGGAGCTCTGGTGTTTTTAGTGTTAAACATTATACTTATGCTTTAGAAACGTTTTGTAAAACACCTTTTTAAGTGTTTTACAAAACGTTTCTTTAAAACACTTGTTTTCCTGAAAATAACCATAGAGAGAAATAAATTTATTTGTATTTTAAAACAAAAGTTATGCCTTTCCTTGCTTTAAAATATCTTTTGAAGAAGTAGTATTACAGATGTCACAATAGTAACAATCATCGATGCGATATGAAAATGTATATGGGGGGAATCAGGATCTTGGCCTTTCTAAGACCATGGAAATAGGGGTTACCACAGCCTTAACAGCAAATTACTATAGTTTTATACCTACGGTAAACAATTTTACCACCTCTCACTAGATCTCCTATCTAATAATAATTCATAAAATAACCTAGAAAATTAATAAACGAAGCAAAATGTAGAATATATAGCTGTAAACCAAGCTAAATTAAGGTCTGAATGGAATTATCTCTACGATGCTTAATTTCATTAATATTTACTTTCTGGTACAAAGTAATGTACCATTTATTTGTACAAGCCCATATTTGCTCAATATTTCCTCAATATTTGCCCGGCATTACAGTTCATGTTGGGCCATGGCTTACATAACAATGCAATTTCTAAGTCATTGATAACTTGCCTTCGCTTTCCAATTTGTGATCTTTTCCACTTCCCCAAAACTCTTTTTGGGTCTTCCCCTTTTTTTTATCCTCTGAAAACCTTCGTTTAAAACCTCACCTGTCCTCCATTTTCTCAAATTTATATGTGTCCATGTGTCCACCGTTATATGATTTATGATGTATTTTTCTCTAATCAGTTCTTTGGCGATTTCCTGATTGCTCTCCTCCAAATATTACCAGCTGTGATGGGTCCAAATTTGGCATTTAAGTCCCTTTCTCTCTCAGATTATCACCATGGAAATGTTTTAAAACTTTGCTCACTTTTCATGGATAAGCCAATTTTGACCACTGATGAAACATTATTGTTTAGTTTCCGAGTTACCTTTGTACGCAAGTATTAAAACTAATTTTAAAATCCCTGAATTTGACTAGATTTAACATGATATCTGTACTCAAGTATATCTCATAATTTTAAAGAGAATAATCATAGAATTTTGAAATAACTATCGTAACATATAATTAGACTTCTTTTTCTATTGTAATCCACATTCTATATAACGAAAAGAGATCAACGGATATTATCTTTACAGACATCAAAGTACGTGAGCTGTACAACAATACAGAAGAAATATATCGAAGGATTTACATGAAGTTTAAACATTTTTTAAAATTAATTTTAAATACCATTAATTTTTGCAGAGAATAATTTTCAGTTTATAATGTTTTATCACTTCCTAGTACGGAATAAAATAAGCATTGTACTTGCGAAATATTTTTGTTTATAATAAAATATGTTTGTAATTAAAATGCTGAATTAGACAGGCATCATTAATGCTAATTGTCAACATATGACAGTGCTTGATTTCTACTCAGATAGCACCATAAAACTAAACTAACTTGGAACATTTCAATGTGGAAGTATTATTTATAAAGATGCATGGAACAAACAGAATGAAAAAAAATATGATTAATTGAACAAACGTTGTATACAATATAAATTTCATCCAATTAAACCTAAAATTTCTTGCATATTTATGAAAATATTTTTTAATGATAAATTTTTAATTTTTAAGGAAAAAAAATAACTTTTTTCAACTATTTTTTAAAAATATATATGTATCCTAAATATACACAAATATAGGTTCTAGGTTACATTGAGATATTATAGTATGTTTTGAAACAATAAGTTTGTCTTAAACTTAATTATATTTTAGGTAATTATATGCATTAGACTTGACATTCTTTTTGTTAACAAGAAAGTGTATCTTATTTAAAAAAATAATTTTATGTTTTAAAAATGAATGAGAAATGTGTGTAAACATAATAATTTGTTCTACTTATGTTAAAAATTTGTGTTTGCAAAACTGGTAGTTTTAAAGGTACAATAAATACAAAATGTTCTTTTTTTTACATTTTTCGATTTTCTGAAAATTTTGTTAACTGAATAACCCGGTCGTAGTCTTCTAGTCTAGTGTTCTTGGCCATTTTGTACACATAAAGTTATTAATTCAGACATTGGCTAGAATGATCATAATTATACTTTGTACTTGATTTAGGTAATACAGTAAAAGAAAAATAATTTGTCTTAATTTGATTTCGAACAATAAGTACATTTACTACAATTTTGCTAACGTGGACTATTGCGTCCAGAACCTACTGCTTATAGCTTATTCCGAAAGGTTAAAAATGGTGAATTTCAGTACCGATGAGTACCTATTAATTTAATTGACGGAGAAGGAAATCTTGTCACGTTCAAACCCGATTTTTTATTCTAGATTATATACACAACTAGAAGTTTTTATTCTAGCTACATAAAAATACAGAAAACAAATATTAGAAAATATATAATATAGTACATTTAAACGTTAACTTTCATTATACTGAATTCTGATATTTATGCCATTTTAAAAATTGCATCATTTACGGTACTAAACATAATGTAATTTAAAATCGAGAAAGAAATCGCAAAGCAACTTCATTAAAGAAGGCATTCCTGAAAATCTGGTGTTATTAATGAGTTTCATTTGTCAAAAAAAGTATGTTTGCAAAACTGGTAGTTTTCAAGACATGAGAAATAGGAAATAACTTTTTTTTTACATTTTTCGACTTTCCTGAAAATTTTGTGAACTGAATAATCCGTTCCTAGCCTTCTAGTCAAGTGTTCTTGGTCACTTTGTACACATAAAATTATTAATTCAGACATTGGCTAGCATGAGCGTAATTATAATTTGTAATCAATTTAGGTAGTGCAGTAAAAGAAAAATAATTTATGTTAATTTGATTTCGAACACTACGAAATACAATTTTCCTAACGTGGACTATTGAGTCCAGAACCTACTGCTTAATGTCGATTCCGAAAGGTTAAAAAGGGGGAATGTCAGTACCGATGAGTACTTATTAATTTGGTACCTATTAATTTAACAGACGTAGAAGGAAGTCCTGTCACGTCTAAATCAGATTTTTTATTCTAGATTATATACACATCTAGAAGTCTTATTCTAGCTACATAAAAATACAGAAAACAAATATTAGAAAATATATAATATAGTACATTTAAACGTTAACTTTCATTATACTGAATTCTGATATTTATGCCATTTTAAAAATTGCATCATTTACGGTACTAAACATAATGTAATTTAAAATCGAGAAAGCAATCGCAAAACAACTTCATTAAAGAAGTGATTGCTCTAAATCTGGTGTTATTAATGCGTTTCATTTGTCAAAAAAATATGTTTGCAAAACTGGTAGTTTTCAAGGCATGAGAAATAAAAAATAACTTTTTTTTTACATTTTTCGACTTTCGGAAAATTTTGTGGACTGAATAACCCGTTCCTAGCCTTCAAGTCTAGTGTTCTTGGTCATTTTGTACGCATAAAATTATTAATTCAGACATTGGCTAGCATGAGATTAACTATACTTTGTACTCGATTTAGTTAGTACAGTAAAATTAAAATAATTTATGTTAATTTGATTTAGAACACTACGAACTACAATTTTCCTAACGTGGACTATTGAGTCCAGAACCTACTGCTTAAAGCAGACTCCGAAAGATTACAAACGATAAATTTCAGTACCGATGAGTAGCTAATAATTTGGTACCTATTAATTTAACAGACGTAGAAGAAAGTCTTGTCCATATGAGATTTTTTAATTCTACATTATATACACATCTAGCTGTTTATTCTAGCTACATAAAATACAGAAAATAAGTACTAGAAATTATATTATATAGTACATTTAACGAACTACAATTTTGTTAACGTGGACTATTGAGTCCAGAACCTACTGATTAAAGCAGAGTCCAAAAGGTTAAAAGTGAATTTCAGTACCGGTGAGTACCTATTAATTTGGTACTATTAGTTTAATGGACGTAGCAGGAAATCTTGTGACGTTCACATCAGTTTTTTTTATTCTAGATTATATTCACATCTAGGTGTTTTACACTAGGTACCTAAAATACAGAAAACAGATATTAAAAAATATATAATATTATATATTTAAACGTTAACTTTCATTATCCTGAATTCTGATATTTATGCCATTTTAAAAATTGCATCATTTACGGGACTAAACATAATGTAATTTTAAATCTAGAAAGCAATCGCAAAACAACTTCATTAAAGAAGTCATTCCTGGAAATCTGGAGTTATTAATGAGTTTCATTTGTCATACATTTTAATAACTGCACTGGTTGTATCTTCCATGTGCAATAACTGGTTAGGGAGAAGTTTAGTGGTTAAATTGGATTCAAGCCATTTGCGGTTGGAAAAATAAAAGTTCAAAGTCTGTAAGTACAGCATTAGGAAGAATTTCGTTCAGGAGACTACGCGACAAAACTATTAATTTTAAAATCTATTAAGCCAGATTCAGAGGTATGCTATAACACGATGAAACATTTTAATCTGAAGAGAAGGTAGTTAGAGGTATTTGATATCAAAAGTCTGCGAATACGGACTTTGATTTTAATATTTTCGATTAAATGTGTAATTTACATCTTTTTGAATTTAGATAATATGAGAGGATGAATCTTATATTTTATAATGTAGTAACTGTATTTTAATTTAAGCTCCAATTACGAATCAGATTGTAGCTTCCATTTAGAAACTTAATTCAAAAGTCAAATTTTCTCTTCCAAGTTTCGAAATGATTAAGAATTTTTCTTTTATAAAGTTATATATATATATATATATATATATATATATATATATATATATATATATATATATATATATATATATATATATATATAATCCAGGAGTTATACAACTGCTGTGTTGTGTGACAAAGTAAAGCCTAATCAGCTAGCAGTAATAAAGATACAGTCTGGCCGCATTGAAGAGAACGGCATAAGCCTTATTAAAACTTTATTTTAAAACTGCTGAACTGGAGATCTTTACTAGTCAACTACACACAAAAGATATTCACAAAAATCAGTTTTCTCGAACAGAAGTGCACCCAAAAACGAAGACACATAGTATTTTAACAAGGGACAAGAAACTTACTCAGCAAATTAAACTATTAAGATCAGGAAAATAGTCGAGCCATTTGCCGGCGATATATGGAAAACATGTTGAATAGACAGAAAATTTACATCTATAGGACAGAAAGCTTAGGGAAATGTATCGAAAAATTTTAAGTATAGGACACTCCTTTCATTAAGATATATAGAGGATAGGAAAAAATTTTAATGAATCAGAATGAGAGAGAGGAGGTTTTTAAAGAAATATTAAAGTTAAATAATTTATATATATATATATGTTTGTGTGTGTGTATATATGTATATATATATATATGTGTATATATATATGTGTGTATATATATATATATATATATATATATATATATATATATATATATATATATATATATATATATATATATATATATATATATATATATATATATATATATATATATATATATATATATATATATATATATATATATATATATATATATATATATATATATATATATATATATATATATATATATATATATATATATATATATATATATATGTGTAGTACCATTTGATAAAGATGTCATAATTAATATTACAAATTTACTAATTTCTAAACGTCTTATAAAAAATCAACTAGATAATTTAACTTATATACATCTGCAATAAAGATATGTATACGCATAATTTATAAATTATTTTTCGGAATTGTAAATTTTCTGCAGACACATCTTTACGTTCCTTTGGAAGGGCTTTGAAATCAGTTTCTTTACCTTAAGTATGACACTACCATCTGTTACAGATGTTAATGCCATATTCATGTGACGCACTTGTCATTTGGAAATTCATTTCAGGGAAAAATGTAATTTCTTTGGATTTGGATATGTGTTAGACATTTTTAGAATCTTTACCAACATAAATGACATGGTTCTTGGAGAATGTTAATTATTTTAAGTATTTCCCATAGTTAATCTTCTTTTTTCATTTCCAAATGGATCCTCTTAATCTTCAATCAACTTTACAGGAATACTGCAATGAAATGTTTAATTCACTGTTGAGATAACTGGAGTGAATTAACGCCATTTTACAGTTATTTACTTGTTTTTTCTAATGTGGATTTATATGATTTCAAGTTCTATTGCTGGTTACTTTTATCATAAATCCAAGTCTTGAAGTTTCTTTTTCTTTTGAATCGAGCAACGTTATATATAAAAATAGAAATAGTGAAGAGAAAAAATAAGTAATGTGAGAAAAATGTAAATAAAACAATAACGAAATTGTGGAAATTACATTTTCCACAATTTCGCTATTGTTCTATTTAGAAAGATTTAATTAGTTTATAGTTAGAAATTTCAACTTTTTCATATTGGAACTTTTTAACATTGAATATTTTATCCTTAACTTAACGATAGAAGTTTGTGGCAATCATCTACATACACCCAAGCACCAAAACATTATAACCACTCCTACATTTTGCAATGAACTCGCCTGTATGACGTGGAAGGCACGTGATGAGGTGGAAGTGGTATTAAACTGCTGCTGGAGAATATGAAGAATCATTATTTCACTTACTTCTGTGTGGGATGGAAAAGGCTGCGGATCTAAGTGATTTTGATAGAGGGTAGATTGTAATGGCTCAAAGGCTCGGAAAAAGTATTTTCGAAACTGCACGGCTTGTTGGTTTTTCGCGATCTACATTTGTTAGTACTTATGCAAAGTGGATGAATGACGTTGAAACCAGCAGTAGACGACATGGTGTTGGACGTCCACAAGCTATCAAAGAAAAAGGTCGTCAGAGACTGTCTCGCATGGTGAGGCAAAACCGGACCCAGACAGTGGCTCAGCTGACAACTCAATACAATGCAGGGTAAAGTAGAATAGTATCGGAGCACACGTTTTAGCGGACACTGTTGGATATGGGGCTATGCAGCAAATGTCTCACACGTGCGTCTTTGCTAACCAAGCGTCATCACCAACTGCGCTTATGCTGGACTCGCGACTGGCTCATGGATCAGTGGGAGAAAGCTGTCTAGATAAATCACGGTTTGTCATTCCTCACTCCAATGGCCGTGTCAGGATACGCCGTCTTTCAGGCGAGCAGTTGCTATCTCAATATACAGTAGATTATACACAGGCAATTGGTGGCAGTATTATGCTTTGGGTTACGTTCTCTTGGCCGTCCCTGGGACCCGTGGTTGTGGTAGAGCAGACCATGAATATTACATGGTATCTGATCATCACTGCAGATCAGTTGCACCCTTACATAACCTCTGTTTTTCCAGATGTAAATGGAATGTTACAACAAGACAACGTCCCGTGGCACAAGGCTAAAATTTTGTTTTTAGTGATTCCAGGAACATGATGCTTAATTCCATTTAATGTCTGGCCACCTAACTCACCGGATCTCAATCAGATAGAACACATTTGAGATGACATGGGACAGCAGCTCAGGGTTCAAAGACAACCAATTCGCAATATCTTGGATTTGCGTAACCGTTGCTTAAACATCTGGTACAATTTGTCTCCGGCCATCTACCAAGGATATGTGGCATCCATGCCGAGACGGGTTGAAGCTGTGTTGCGAGCCAAAGGTAGGCGCACCAAAGGTATTGACAGGTGGTCATAATGTTTTGACTCTTGAGTGTAATTTCATTATTTCGCCCATGATCCTAGTATTAGAAAGGAAAAAAATGCTTTCCAGAATGTGTAATGTTGAAATTTTTAACTGTATTACTTCCCGTTATTTTTTATTATTACTATCCCTAATGTAAAATATATTTAAAAAAATCATCTGAAAATCTTGTTTGGGTGCCACATTTTCCTCCTTTAAAATATTTAGTCGGACGAATGATCTACTGTTCCATTCAGCTGTAGAAATTTAAAATTCTTATTAAACACCAGTTAAAGTTTCGAAACCTTTAAAAAAGTGAAAACAAATGCATTTTCTCTTATAAGAAGGTACATTATTTATTTTATACTCCTTCATTTTAAAAGAACATTATATTGATTTTATATCAAATAAAAATTAACTGTAGCCATAAAAATAAATGTTAAATGGTGTGAGCAACCTGATAAATGGAGAAGAAACTTAATGGTTATAAAAGAACAGTTAATAAAATCTTGAAATTAAAAATAATGATTCTTAAAATCTTGAAAATGTTTTAGCACATAATCGAAATTTAAATGTAGCTCAGGATTTTTTTTTTCCTAAGCAAATAATTTAAATTAAATTCAAGTCATGCAGTAGTTAAAAGTTACCACACTTAAGTGGTTTAATATATGAAAAATGATGAAAGTATTTATAGATACTCCGTAACATACGTTTAATTTCATTAAATATTTATCATATATATTATTTAAATTTCAACATTTAAATTCCGCAAGTGCCAAATCTGTCAAATTTTAAACCAACATTCTGAAAGCAATTCTTACTCCAGAAAAAAAGTGTTCACTGTTTGAATTAGAAAAATAAAACAATATTAGTCAACTTGCTTGTTTTATCTCATAACATAGAATTAAGAAAAATTTATTTTAGTGCTCGATTATCTTCATAATTTAGAAGTCTTAATTATAAAAAAATTTGCAATTTTTGATTATTGAATATCATAATAAAATATTATAAATCAGAAAAAAATAGAACACAAAATATTTACCTGCTATACTTAATTTTAGATATAAACTTCAGTAGCCACGATTGTTGAAGAAACTTCTCTAGATATTTTGATGTCTTGTACACACACATCAATATAGATATTAAAAATTAAAATGCTAATGCCTTTTACACTGATATTTCTATTGAAAAACAATTTACTGGTGCCTATAAATATCAAAACAATATTGAGGGCAAAGCATGTATATTTTCATAACCGAACAGTAAAAAGAGATTGTATGTCAGTGTATGATTGTCTGAATGATCTGAAAAAAACTTTTGTAAAAACTTTCTCGTAAAGGTTATACTAGAAAATTAAAATTGCTAACTGAAACTCTGCTTAATAGCTTATTTTACTATAGTAATTAGAAGGACACTGATTTCTAAACTTTTCCAAGCTATACCTTTCCCAAATACGTTATTGTTCAACTTTCAACCTTTTGTATTCTTCCGAATGAACTATAATTAAATTTCTTAAAAGCATTATCATTATTATTTTTTATATAGAAATATCTCCTTTCATATTTTTCAGAGAATGAAATTAATTTTATGAGTAATACAGTTTTCGCTTACCATGTTTTAAAATAAACATTGTTTAACTTTATAGTAAATTGAGTTTAATGTTAAAATGAATCAATTTTCTTTCATATCGAATAAAACACTATACTACAAGTATTTAGCAGGCAAAATTGCAAGGAAATTATTTTTATAGGTAGTTTTATCGATTCTGACTATATGTACTCTTTCAGTCTTAAAACGTTTATCAGTATTTTTCATAGATTCTCTTTGATTTTTGATGATCTTTCAAGTTGTTGTTTAAATATTCAACAGTGATGTATAAAAAGTTCTAACCTGTTTACAAATTTTAAAAACAAAAATAGATTTGAAGTAAGTTTATCAATTCACTAATTTACTTTCTTAACCTCTTCCGGTAAGATTTAATAATGAAAAACTGTGCATGAAATAACCATTTAATTTTTATTTAAAAAACTTGTTTCATTTTACAATTCTTACATATTCTTAATTAAAATCCACTTTTTACATAGT
>CM063501.1:96361608-96364108 GCA_032207245.1 Pardosa pseudoannulata
AAAGTATTCAACTAGTGCCGCATTCTTTTCCTAACCTCCCATTCTTTCAAAATAAAAAAAAGGTTATCTCAGGCCATCCAATTTTTTAAAACTTTCTATTCAACGCCATACTTGAATTAGAGATAGGTACAAAAGTTTTCTTATTTTTATTTTTTTTCTTAAAACTTTTTTTCTAAAATTTTAGAGGTTTTGTAAGGGGGAAAGAAATTCTTTCTCTTACACAAAGTATTTAACAAGCACACTTTCTTAAATTTCTTTTAACTTTTTGTATTTTTTTACATTTTGAATTAAACTCGATCTTGCTTTAAATGATAGATAGTGCTTAACCAAACTGGAATTATCTCTTATCATTAGGCTTGTTTCTTTGCTCTAATCACTTAAATGGGTTATCATAGATTTTTGTTTGTATATTCTTTTATTTTCTCTTTAATAAAATCTTGATAAATCAAGGTAAAATGCGAAACTTTTTATTAAATAAACATTTATACTTTTATGTTTAAAAGATTGATAGAAAAAATTAATTACATATCTAATTACCAAAATATAGATGCTCGATGTTGAATGAAATGCTCTAAATTAAAATTTTTTATCTCTTTTTTTCAAACCATTTATATTTAATCAGAAAATTTAATTAATCATCTTTCTGATATATTGCCTATAAAGGCAACACATAAAACTAGAATTTATTAATACAGTGTTTCTCAACCTTTTAGTATTCACGGCCCAATTTTCAATCATAATTTTCATCGCGCCCCCTCCCCACCGCGTACAATAAAATGTATACAATAATAATGTATTTTGAGCATTATGGCGCTAAACCTGCACTACAAATTAATTTTAAACTTTGCAAATTACCAAGAATACGGAATTTATTGACATTTTGCAACACTGATACTCAGCATTGAAAAAACAATAATCCTATGCCTTTTTATTGCTCTTGCGTCCCGCCATGTCGGGCATTCTCACGGTTTCGCGAGAAGTTTCGATTTGTCTGGAATTTGTCTGGTCAGCTTAAAAGTTAGGAGCGTGCGCAGATGTGAACAAATGTTTTCTCATAGGGAGAAGGAGAAAGTTCTATGACGCCAATTTCAATTCCAGACAATCTCATTCGAGTCGATCCTTCTTATCGCTATTGAATCTATTCTTAATGTGTATGTTATATATATTTTCGTGTAATTGCAATTCACGGTATTAAATATTCACGGCAGCAGACTTATGCAGAATCATGGATAAATTTTTAAGCGAGCATTAGACGATAGACAAGCATCAACAAGTACACAGACGAGCGTGGTTCCGAAAATAAAATCAAGAAAATATTCTCAAGAATACTTAAATTTTGGGTTCACTAGTACTGAAGTAAATGAAGAAGAAAGGCCCCTGTGTATCATTTGCTCAAAAATGTTGGCGGCAGACAGCATGAAACCTAATAAACTTAAACGACATTTGGAAACGCTTCATAGTGAGTACGTAAACAAACCCAGAGAATTCTTCGAATTAAAATTAAAATCATATGAAAAGCAAAAATCATTGTTTAAAAAAACTTTGTCTGTGAATGAAAAAGCTTTAATTGCCTCTTACAAACTTTCATATAAAATAGCCAGATGTAAAAAGCCTCACACCATTGGTGAAGAGCTTATTTTGCCAGCCGCAATTGAGATTGTAGAAATTATGTTTGGAGATAATTTTGCAAAACAATTGCAGTCTATACCTGTTTCAAATGATACTGTTGCCCGTCGAATTGCTGATATAGCTGAAGATGTAGAGTGTCAGCTTTTGTCGAAGTTGCGTGACAAATTGTTTTCAATACAACTCGATGAGGCAACAGATAGTAATAAAGATGCTCATTTCATTGCCTATGTTAGATTTTGTGATGATTTGTCAGTAGTAGAAGAATTACTTTTCTGCAAACCAATAGAACTCAAAGCAACAGCACTCGCATTATTTGCTATCTTAAATGATTTTATGAACGAGGCAAACATAGAATGGAAAAATTGCGTCGGAATATGCACCGATGGTGCTCGTTCTATGTCCGGAAGATTCCAAAGTATTCAAGCACTTGTGAAACAAAAATCGCCACAGTGCGTCTGGACACATTGCATGATCCACAGAGAAGCTTTGGCTTCCAAAGAAATGAGTCCTGGTTTGAATATTGTGTTAACTACGGTTGTAACCGTAGTAAATTATATAAAAATGAGACCCCTGAAATCAAGAATCTTTTCCGCACTTTGTAAAGACATGGGTGCAGTACATTCAGCGTTACTATTTTATTGCGAGGCAAGATGGTTATCACGAGGGAAATTTTTGCAACGTGTTTATGAATTAAAAGAAGAAATCGCCGTTTTCCTAGAAGAGGAAAACAGACCGGAAGCTGAGAATTTTCGCGATAGTTTATTTGTGATGAAATTGAGCTACATGGTCGACATATTCGAGAAATTAAATAACTTGAATCTTCATCTGCAAGGAGCAAATACACATATATTGGATACGAGTGATAAAGTTA
>CM063501.1:96369108-96394108 GCA_032207245.1 Pardosa pseudoannulata
AGACCTGAACCTGATCAAGAACTTCTGGGACCGTTGGATTGCCGATGTATGGGTTGTGCTACCCGTCCAAAATTGGTGAAGGAACTTGTATCTCTACTCCAAACCGAATGGAAGAAAATACCACTAGCTGTACTACAAAGACTTGTGCAAAGTATGCCCCGGAGGGTTCACGCTTGCCTGTAGTGGATTACCTACCAACTATTGATGTTGAATAAAGTTAGTTTGTCTTTTCTATCACAGGTGTAAATACTTATTGGTAGATTGTATATATATATTTATTATTTTATATATTTATATATATATATAATATATATATATTTTTATTTATATAATATTATATATATATATATAAAATATATATTTTTATATATTTATTTATTTATATATTTATTGTATATTTATAATATTATATATATTTATATATATATATATTATAATATAATATATATATTGTATATATATATGTGTGTGCGTGTGTGTATGTGTAAGTACACATGTATAGAATTTAATCTTTGTGTATATTATTTTATAGTATATGTGTAACTATCCTGTTCACATAATGTGTCCTGTAATATTTTTATGTATATCTAAGTTTCATTTTTCATAGATAATCATTGATAAATATAGTTTACTTCTGTTGAAAAAAATTGGTAAGGGTACTACAGTAATGCAACTATAGTGTATCAATATCAAATGATGTCCTTCTCAAAAGTTATGAAAAATTTATAAATATTTATACCTAAAATTGAAACTTTATACTTTCTGAAAAATAGCCTATTTTTTTCTAAACAATTAGTACGTTTAAAGGTTATTTGTGATATCTCAAGCAGAATTATTATATATTTTCTGTTATTCGCCAAATCAAGATAAATGTTACACCGTCGATGTACATCGAAGGGGTCTCCAGGGTGGAAAGGTGTGAATGTTCGTGATCTGTCTGTTGAATGAAATATGTTGGTTGAAAAGTCAAGCACTTTGGACAGAGGTGATTCATTTGATTCAGTTTATAAAAATGGATTTATTTCTGAATCATTTCTGTATCGGGACATCACTTGTCTATTAGTAGACTGTTGAGTATAGTGTAGGTTTAAGTAGGTTTAACACTTTTTTTAATATATTGCAAGTAATGATTTTGTTTAATTTACATTTAGCTGTAACCGAGCGGGTTAGTACATATTTTAAATTTCACTTTAGAAAACTTCATTTTATTGTCATATATATATATGTATATATATATATATATATATGTGTGTGTGTGTATATATATGTATATATGTATATATATATGTAAATGTAATATATATATATATATATATGTATTTTTATATATATATTTATATATATATTATATAGTATGTGTATATATTTATATATTTATATATATATATAAATTTATATTATCATATATATTATATATATATATATATATATATATATATGTATTTGTATATTGTATATGTATATATATACATGTATATATATATATGTATATATATATATAACATACATATTATAATAATATATATATATTATATATATATATATATATATATATATATATATATTATATATTATATATATATATTTGTCAGGTCTAAAAATGGGGTAGTTGGAAATTACGTGAGTTATAAGCGATTTTAAAATGGGAGCTCTTAATAATAAAATAAATGAAATAGGCCCATGCTCGCATAAGCTTTACGAATCATCCGGTCAAGCGGAAAGATATTGGAAGATTTGATTATTAAGCGAACCCATATGAGTCAGTTAATGAGTGGTCATGGAGCTATCAACACCTTTCTACGCGTGTCTCCGCTATGAGCAAATGAAAATGGTTTTCGTTTTGCTTTTAAATGAAACTATGATTTAATAAACTTATTATTATCAAGAAAGACTGTTTACCATTCGCCTTAACATTGGATCACGATATATATATATATATTCATTTATATTTTCCGATCGAGATTTTTAGTACGGTTGCGTATGTACTTGTATTTAACATTTCATGAATATTTAATGTAATAAATATCTAATAAAAATAAATTTGCATTTCGTTTTAACATGAAAATCGTTCTGTAAAAATGACACATAACTTGCAATATTTAAGCAAATAATTTTATTAAACAAATAGCTTCTTAGTAAATCACAGTTCAATAAATTACGAAATATCTAATCTCTTTTCAACGCAAGAATAATCAAAATCAGTTAATGGTATTTGGGATTAAATGCCCGTGAAAATGTTTCGAAAATTAAGTCGATTACATATAACTGAATTTACCCACTTGTATTAGAGTAAATTATGTTTGACGTTCATTATTGCCTTTAAGTCAATTCATTAGTTAAGTGCAATGTTCTGTCACATTGTGCCTTTCTCCTATTCTCTTGAAGCACTAGGCTAAAGTCAGAAATTTTGAGAAAAATCTGTCAAATTCGACGCTTCCTGTCATTTTCTCAATCATAAGTCTTTTCAGCTCACTTCTTTTCATATCCATTCTAGCTGTTTCTTTATGTGAAAGAGAAATTAATATCATTTTGTAAATGTTTAATGACTGACAATATCTTAGTTGTATTGTTTGTATCGTCAAGAGATTTAAAATAAATATGGAGAGTGATTTTAGATAAGTCGTATGTGCATTAATTTCTACTCTCTTTTACTGTTTATATACATACACACACCTATATATGTTTGTAATATATAAAAATTATAACACTTAGAATATTACTCTAATTTTCTTAGTTTCCCTATCTCATTGTTTGATATATATTTACCAAGCCTCGAAATTTTTTATTTAAAGCAATGTCCTATAACATAAAATTCTCTTACCGGTCACCCAACACTAACTATCAAATAAATGCTAATTTTCTGTCCTCTAGTCACATTTTCCAGCTCTCCCAGACGTATGACTAAAATTTTCAATGACTTATGTTCCTTTCTGACTAAGCTCCTTCCTTAAACATGATCTAAACATGTTCTTTGCTTCTTTTGCTGTGAGGCCCAAGAAGTGTTTTCATGCATTATTCTTTACTCTGATTTTGACAGAGAAACATGTTGTTTTCTTAGGTCTTAAATGAATATATGTTCCACGTTGGACTCACTGTTCTTTTATACGTATATATATATATATATATATATATATATATATATATATATATGCGCCGCGTTGCCTACCCCTGCTTTAGAGGATCATGAAGATAAACAAATTATTGAGCGTGTATCAGATAATTCTCATCTCCAGAAGACCATTTTTTTCTACCTCATAGGTAATTCATCATTCAGGAAAAATAATTTACTGATCCCGTCATATGACGGGCTATATACTAGTAAATATCATACAATATAATATATATATATATATATATATATGTATATAAAATATATATATATATCTTATATATATATATATATATATATATATATATATATATATATATATATATTATATATATATATATATATATTATATATACATATATATAATATACATATAATATATAATATTATATATATATATATATATGAATATATATAAATATATATATATATATATTTTATACATATATAAACACACAATATATATATATAATATATATATATATATATATATATATATATATATATATATATATATATATTATATATATTTATATATATATATATGTATATGTATATTGTATATATATATATATATATTTTATATATATATATATATATATTATATATATATATATATATAATATTTCATATATATATATATAAAATTCTGTAATATGTATATATAATATATATATATATATATATATATATTTATATATATTATATATATTCATATATATATACATATATATATATATATATTATATATATATAATATATATATATATAATTATATAGATATATATATATATATATATATATATATATATATATATATTATATATATATATATATATATTAATATTATATATATATATATATTATATATATATATTATATATATATATATATATATATATATATTTATATATATATATATATATCATATATATATATATATATATATATATATATATTTATATATATATATATATATATATATATATATATATATATATATATAATATATATATATATATATATTTAATATATATATATATATATATATAAATATATATATATATATATATATATAAATATATATATATATATATATATTATATATATTTATATATATTTATATATATATATATTATACAATATTACAAAACTATATATTATAAATATATTATATATATTATTTATATATAGTATATATTATATATATATATATATTATATAATATATATATATATATATTATATATTATATATTTTATATATATATATATATATTATAATATATATATATATTATATAAATTATAAATATATATATATACGTAATCTTCATATTTAGAGCTACTCAAATGAAATCATAGATATGATTCGTCAAAATTGCAGTTATTTCACACTTCTCAAAACTACATCCTGAAATGTTAATTGCTACTTGCTTTTTTGTTACTATTTTTTGTCATTCAGCATTCTCATAGTATTCTCAGCAAAGAATGGGGAATTTTGCTTTATACCGTTGTGTGCTCCGTATTCTGCTCCGTTTTATTTACGGGTATCAGTAAAATCTTCACTTATAGCTGTCGGTTATGGGAAATTAAGAGAGCAATTACCAAACATTGCATTTCACTCCAAACATTGCATTTTTACAAAACAACAGGTATCCTTTTCTCTCTAGCGTATATGAGACACGTCCGTCAATTTCTCGACTTTAAGATCGAGATGAATTGTTTTTGTGGATTATCTACCTGGTACATCTGTTGCCTGTCTTGACACAACTGCAGTAAGGTTGCATTGCTAACTAAGTGTAGATAATTACAAAGTATGGGCTTTATTCTAAGTATAATCTTAAAAAAAAGTATTGTATGTCTCACACACACATATAACCCACATAGTAATAGCTTAAGTAATCTGTCCGTCTGTCCTCGAATTTATACAGCTGTTGGACCTGGAAAGAGTAGAGGCATCCATATTGGATACTTAATGAGTGAGGGTCAGCAACGTTCGAAATCCACCTCTTCCCCTCCTTTTCAGCATTTAATGCAATTATTTCAAGTCCTCTAGGCCCTTTCCAGGTTAAGAGCAGGCGATTAAAGTTATAATTTTTCACGTAATAAATAGGTAAACATAACTTTTTACCTATTTTTCATCATTTTTTCTAGCATTATGACGGCATAACTTTAACCATCTCATTTAATCATTTCATATTTTCAATTACTCAAATATCGTCTGCATTATTTTTATACGTTTTATCACTGAACTTAGATAATATGTAAATAATTTTCTTTTATATTTGGTTTAAATATTATACAATTAAACTGATGATATTAAAATATTTTTGACCTTTAAATCGCTCTGAAAATGAATGTAATTACATTTTTGCTAGTTCTTTCCAAAATGTATTTTGAGTAGGAGAGTCAGGTCTACTGTTTAGGACTTGCATCTTTTCGCTGACATTTCTTGAATGCAAATAGAGGAACAAAACCTGATAGCATTTCATTTTGTAAATTTCTATTTCAAATATTTCGTTTTTAAGATGTATCTCTAATTATTTTAAATATCTTTATTTCGTAAAAAAAAATATATATATTAAGACTCTAACGAATTTTTTATTTGTACTTTAGAATGAATGATTTCTTATGGGATAATATTCCAGCATGAAGAGCTTTATGTGTATTAAAAATTAAACAATTTATAATATCTATTTTTATATATCTATATATATAACTGGAAATAAAATTTACATTTAATTTAAATTCCATTCTATCGACATTTAGGAAAATCATAGAATCTTTGATTAAGCTATTTTAATTTTTTTCTATATGTTTTATCTAAATAAAAGATTGGCAAAAGTGATAATTGAAATTTAATCATGATTATTTTTTTTTAATGATTTTATCAAGGCATTAACTACAAGCTATTTACTGGGTATTGAAAATGTAACATTCTTTACTTCATTAAATTATGCAGCAAAAATATTAAGAAAGTACTATAATTTGACGTATAAGAAAATTTGTTATGTTTCTAAATGAAATTTCTGATCTCTGCTCACAATATAGACGACTTTAGAAAAAGGGTCGGCAACCTGTTTGTCCTTAAGACATACTAAATTTTGAAAATCACCGAGGGCGCATATTTTACAGATAATCAACAGGTATAAATAGGCATTAAAAAGAAACAGATTTTTTATAACTTTTTTTTGTTGGTGTCATACCTAATGATACATATAATTAACTATGAAACTTGAGTGTTTGCAACGTGTTTATAGCTGAAACTATTTCTTTTTTATTTTTAAATTCTTCAAAAAGTGAATCAGCAGCTTCTAACATGGCTTCTTTCACTAATTCTCCATCTGTAAATGGTTTTTTTATTCTTAGCTAGCAAATGCGATATTTTATATGACGCGATCGTTGCTGCTTTATGTTGTTGCAGTGGTTTAGTAAAAAAACTTTGCTGGTTAGTTATTGAACATTTTAAAGAAATAATTTTTTTCTTCTAATTTCAGAGTTCATTGGATAGTCACTATCAAAATTGGTATGAACGGTCTTAAAATGTCGTTCAATATTACTTTTCTTGGGAATCGCAACACTATTATTACACAACAAACAAATACACTTCCCTTTGTAATCAACGAAACAATATAGATGTTCCCATTCATCGTTAAAATAATATGTTCTTTTTCTTTTACATTTATCCATGAAGGGTTTTGAAAGAAAAGAATTATTTCGGATTACTTGGTAGTTTTAAATGCACGGTCTACGCGTGGTCTATTCGAAATACGATCACACACTAACAAAAAATACGTGCGTGTTATTAGATAAGCTCAAGGTTAGCAAACTGCTAATCTATGCACAATCCTAAACTCAACTGACTACTTGCTGTATATCGCCGTTTGACAAGAGTAAGTAAATCGCTCTGGCTATCATACATTTACATTAGTCCAGCGAGGGCGCATTAAAAATCGATCGGGGGCGCCATGGCGCCCGCGGGCGCCGCGTTGCCTACCCCTGCTTTAGAGGATCATGAAGATAAACAAATTATTGATTAATCAGATAATTTATAACAAATTTTTTTATATATAATTTATCATTCAGAAAATAATTTATGATGTCATATATTATATAGTATATATCATACAACGCAATAAAATATATTAACATTTCTATACATGATATTTATGCTTGTACAATAAATAACAGGATGGGCGTAAACTGAAATAGATATTATCATATTATAATTTCATTGTCTAATCTACCGAATTGGAAATGATAGTCAGATTTTAAAACGTTTAAGGATTAAGGGAAATGAAATCTGAGTTTATAAATTAGATATGTCTCAGAACTGTGTGTTGGAAGTACTTATCAAACGTAGTATTTATCGTTCTTGAACTGCAAGTAGAAGGACTTCTAGCAATCTAATAAGATGACTAAAATGCAGCTTTACCTCTTTTGATTTACTTATACTGATAAGAGGACACATGAAAATGATAGAGTTGTAAATTATGGGTTATTTCGACATTAATACAGATTATTAATGTGTAATCTAAACATATACACATATGAAATGTAATACAAAATATAATATATATATTATAAATATATAACTATATAAAAATATATATATATATATTATATTATATATATATATATATATTATATATTTGTATATATGTTTTATATATATATACAAATATATATATATAAAATTTATATTTTATATTATAACATATATATATACATATATATATATATATTATATATATATATAATATATATATATTAATATATATATATATAAATATATATATATATATATATGTATATATATATATATATATAAATATATATATTTATTATATATATGTTATATATATATGTATCTATATGTATATTATATATATATATATATATATATATTATAATATAATATATATATATATATATATATATTTATATATATATATTATATATATATATATATATATATATATTATAAATATAAATATAGATTTTAAATATTATATAATATTCCTCATATGTATATTTACATGTATACATGTATATTGTATACAATTAAAAGAAAATATTTTCATAATATTTTTTTTTTATGCTATACACAGTTTCACATCCAAAAACACAATGTCGGTTGGCTGTTATAGGCTAACAAAATTATCGTGGATTCATTAAAATATAAAGGCGTTATCTATATTATATATTATTATATTTATATTCAATTGCTTTTGTATAGTATTAGAGATCCATTCTGCATTAAAAGAGTAAGTTTTATTTTTACTCTAAATAAATTATTCACATTAAATTTCCAAACCTGACACACACACATACATGTTATATATTCCGAATAAAGACACTAGAACGATCAGTGGCTAACATTTCAGCACGAGATCCGCACCCGAAGTTTTACATGGTCTATGTTTATAAAGTGTGGAAATTTAAATTATTTATTATATATTCTCAACATTCTTTTTCTTTTATTAGACATTAGTTATTTTAATATTGTTTTATTATAACTAGTGATAGAACTTTCTTGTTCTTTAAGTTGTGGTTCTACTTTAATAAATTTCTGTTAGTTAGTGTCAACGAAACATCTGACAAATATATTTTTATATATATATATATATTTTATTAAATATTTTATATAATATAATATATATATATATATATATATATTTTTATATATATATATATATATATATATATAATATATATATATATAGATAAATTATATATATTTATTTATTTATATATATATATATAATATATATATACATATATTATATATATACATATAATATACATATATATATATATAACATATATATATATATATATATATATATATATATATATATATATATATATATGTGTGTGTGTGTGTGTGTGTGTGTGTGTGATCATTTATATGCATATTTATTAATATATTTTGTATTGATGAGAATAAATTTAGTTTCTAATGCCACTATATTTTTAATATTTACAATATATTTTATTTAACTTGCGTATTGAAATGTATATTGTTGTTTTAAACCATATTGCATGTAATTCAGTACAACTAAACTAGTTACTTTCCCTTTTTAATCAGATAGTTGTGTTTAAAAAATCAATGCTTATTTTTTCCGTTTTTTTAAACGTTTACCTTATTTTCTTTTCTAGCGTTAAAGATTTTTTTCCGCAAATTGTTTTTGTATGTTTTTAAATTGTAAAATTGTATATGTTTACAAAGAAGTGTTATTAATAGAAACTTATCGATTTTTGATTAGATAACTATTAAATATATATTTTATCAGTTTTAAATTTTCCTCATAAGTCAAATTTTGATACATTTATACCCTTAGCTTTATCAAACACTTTAATAATTGATATTAAATAGGTTTTTCAATTTACTAAATACATTTGTTATTGTAAACAAGGTTTGAATTTAAATGAGCAACAACGAGTTTTTCTTAAGTTCTTAATATGTAATTACATATAAATTTGATATTTTTTATTAATTTTAATTTTTTCTTTCTAGGTAAGAACTCTTATGTTGTAAGACAGAATACTTGAAACATTCCTTTTGGCAAGGTAAATTATGAAATTTCTTATATATACGAAACGAATTATATGGATATAGTAATTCATAAAATTGAAAGTAAAATTTAACTGCACTGCTTAAATTAACCTGATTGAAACTTTAGTACAATTTTATTTGCACCCGTAGAATCCATGCAAAATCTGCATTTTGAAGTAACTACGTCTGTTATTAATGTTTGTTCAGGTATTGCAGCAGTTTATTTAAGACCCTTGTACTTAGAAATTCCTGCCAAAGTATATTCCGTTGGATTTATAATATATATATCTTCATGTATATTTACATATTACAGTCACGTTAATGTAACCACCTGTCCCAATCCAGAATAACCACCATTCACAGAACGGACTGCTACAAGATGTGCTGTACGAGAACCTATTAGGTTACTGAAGGTATTCATTGTGATGATGAGTCATGTCGATTCCATTGGTGGGGTATTTACGCTAGGTTAAGCGGATGAGAATCCATGGTGCAAACAACCCGATTGAGGTTTCACACAGATTCTCGAGTCGGTTCAAGTACGGGGACTTTTCTGGGCAAGGGAGTACTGTAAACTCAACCTGGTGCTCTTCGAACTATGAAAGTACCTTTATGGCGTGTTGCATTGCCCTGCTGTTAGATGCCATCATACTGAGGAAAAACAATTCGCATGATCCGCTAGAATAGATGCATACATATGTTGACCTATCGTTTCTGAGTGGACCCAGAGAATACCAAGAACATTCCTCAGATAACAATGCTACTTTCTCCCGTTTGGATTCTTCCGGCTAATGTTTCAGGGTGTTTGCTTTCAGACGTTTCACTACGTACACAGCAACTTGTATCTGTTTGATGGAGCTAAAACGTGATTTACCCAGAATAGCCACCAGTCTCCACTAAGTGGAATGCACTACAGCCGTGCAAATTCCAGCCTTCGTCTTCGATGAACAGCAGTGAACATAGATACTTTAACCAGGCATCTCTTACGGAGGTTCATACGCAGCAACGTTCACTGAACCATTCTTATGGATACACTGTTAGTAGCCCTTTGATTCATTTAGGGTTGGTCAGTTGCTCAACGCTTGCACGACTATTCGCCCGTATGCATCTCTGCAGACGTCGCTCGCCTCTGTCATCTATAGCCCTTGGTGCATTACATTTGCCATGCAGATGATTTTGGATAGGGAAATTTTGCTATGTACGGTATACTTTTACCATGGCGGCTTTCGCACAGTTTACAAATTTAGCAGTTTCGGAAACGATTCCACCCTTGGCACAAAAGCAAATGATCATGTCCATTTGGACTTCAGATAAATCATTTCGTTTCTGCATGTCTTCAAGAACTGATATGTTTTCCGAATGCCTACAACACATTTTATATATCTACCGAATGTGTTGATGACACGTGCCCTACTGAAATTGGTTATTTAACGTTGACGTCAAAAGTAATGCGTAATGCAGTGGTAGATATGACTCGACTGTGTGTGTATATATGTATAAAAGGAAACAGTCTAGTAAAAGTCATAAAATCTAGTAAGTCCGCTCACATTATTGCGGTTTTTGACATTTTCACATCAAAAACGAGTTTGTTAAGTCAAAACATAACTGAATATTTTAAAGAAAAATTTAGTTTTTAGTTATTTTTTGGGTTAAAGGATGTAAACATGACATTGTAGGATCAGCGGATCTTATGAGATTAATTTTTCAGATGATAGAATTAAACCGATTTTTATCTGTTGGTTTAAATTTTGATTGAATAATTGCCATATTAAAAATTATAATCTATTAAATTATAACTATAAATAAATTAAAATTTATAAAATAAACTTTAGATTTAATTTTAAAGTACATTTTATAACACACAAGTTGAAGAAAATGTGCATAAGTATTGCTTATAGCATACTTGTAAACATTTATTTACTTAAATTATTAGACATATAGCTGATTTTTTGCGTTATATGTTCATATACTGCTTTAAATGTTCATTCTTCAACAATATCTATTTATAATAGTTACTAAACAATTTCAATTTTCTAATTCACAGTTTATTTTGTGAAATATACGATTATAATGTACATTATTGAATGCTAAAGGAATAAATAATTTTTTAAAATGTTTTATAATATGCATATTAATTAAGTTTAAAAAAAATTTTTTTTTTAATCTTTTATAAAGCGTTTGAACCTGTTTATGTGATACCTTAACTTAACGTAAATTAAAACTGTTCTCATCTACTTTCATATATACGAAGTAAAAATGCATAGATGCCGAGTAAAATTCTTCTAAAGCACTTATCAAAATTGCTAATTAAATTAGTAATTTGCTTTATTTATGAAGGTAAAGCTAAGAAAGAAGTTCTTTTTCAGGAATAAATATTACGCTAGAGTTTAATTATTTTTGACACACTAAATATATAAAAATTTCCTATTTTTTGTCTTATTTTAACACTTAGTATTTTCGTATATGGAGTATTTTAAAAATTAAATTTCTTATTTTTAAATTTTATGATAATAAACTAGAAAAGTATTTCAAAAATAAGCATTTGTTTTGAACTTGGTTCAAGAATAGCTACGAAAATAAAACATTTCTTGTCAATGCGGGAGATCATTTAGCTTGGTCATTGTGTATTCGGGCTTTGTAAGGTAGATTGTGTAAAATACCTTGTGTATAATGCCATCTCTAGTTTAAGATGTAATCTGGGGTGTCATAGTTTATGATGTCATGACATTCAAAGAGATTTTAGCGAAGTAAAAAGATTTTTCTTTTTTACTATAATTTTAGGACACTTAAGAGATAAAGGCTTCTAATTTTAAAATCTGATAAAGGTTTTTTTTGGTCTGGAAATGCTGATTTTATTAGTAAGGTGTGATTACAATTCTAGTTAAAATTAAGAAATAAAGGGATTTGAAGAATATCTCAACCAAGTTAACAGAACTATGTTTAATAATATGTAATATGAATATCTATTTGTTTTTAGAGTTATAACAGATGAATTTATTTTTTAATATTTAGAATAAAATTGTTATCGACATTTACTTAAATATTTAAATAACTAAACATTTCTTATTATTAAAAGTATATATATTATATATATATATTATATATATTATATATATTATATATATATATATCTTTATATATATATATTATATATATTATATATATATATATTAATATGTTGTAATTATAAAAAGAAATTTTAAAAAATATTTATATTTTTTTAAGTAATTGTCTATAATAGGACAGTCCAATATATACTAAAATTTAACAATATACTTATGGCATATATTCATATCTGAAATAAACAGTCAAAGCAAATAACATACATTTTAAAATACTTTTTGTTGGTTTCTCTTGCAGTTCTTGAATCATTTTTGGTATGAGATAATACATATATTGTATATAACATCTATAATTTATATACAAATTTTACAAGTTATTTTTCATGAACATCTTGCAATTCCAAAATAATTTGCAAAATATATTTTTGAACGAAAACTTTCAGCTATTATTATGTTTATTTTAAATATAGTAATCTACAATGTTTGAAAAAATATAATAATAGATATAAAATTAAAGATTAAAATATGACAATTTTTATTGCGGAAAATAGATTTTACAACACAATATAATTTGATTTTAATGTTTTTTGTTATATGATAAGCTTGTCTATTTTATATATAAATGTTGAAAAAAACATCAGAAAAATATTTATATATTATAATAATATTTATTTGCTGTCCTGTTTATATAATATGGGTATATATATATAAAATGAGCTTAACAAACTTCTATTCCTTCACGCCTTCCACTTTTGAGAAGTGTCTGAAAATCCCATATATAATAATAGCCTAAGTTACCTGTTCGTCTGTCATAGAATTTATGAAGCTGTTCAACCTGGAATAGATAGATGAATCTATATTGGATTCTTGATGAGTGAGGGTTAACAATATTCAAAGAGAGTATAGCTTATCTTCTCGATCCTATTCGATCCTATTCTAAAATAAATTGGTTTAAATATGCTTTACATCACAGAGCAAAATACTGTCGTCTTTAAAATGTTCGAAATCCGTCCTTCCCTCTTTTCGAGCTTTTAATGTTATTAGTTCATGTCCTATTTTCCCCGCTTCAGAGCAGGCAATTAAATTTATCAATTTATCACACAATTAATAGGTAAAAATAACAATTTTTCTAGCATTATGACATCATTAATTTAACCCTCTAAGCGGTTCGCACGTACAGTTTCACCAAACTGATGATGTTTTCAAAACGTACAATTTTCGACCTCCAAAAATGCTCCGAAAATGGATGTAATATACATTTTTGCCAGTGCTTTCCTCCATGGAGTTTTGAAGTAGGAGGGTCAGGTCGATTGTTTAGGAACTGCATCCCTCTTTGATTGACATTTATTGAGGTATGCACCCACTACCCCGTGAGGCAAAAAGACTCTGATAGCTTTTCATGGCTTTCTAAATCTCTATTTCGAAGTATTTCGTTTGCGGTAACAGATGTATCTCTAACTTCCCCCACTTAAATATCTTGGATGACTTTCGTAAAAAAGTATCAAAGTCTCTCAAAGAATATTTTTCTTTGTACTTTTAGAATCCATTATTTTTTATGGGATGATTTTCGAGACTTGACGAGCTTTATGAGTATTAAAAATTAACAAGCTATAATATCTATTTATATATCTATTTATAACCGGAAGTAAAGGGACAATAACGATTGTGGGTTTCCCGTATTCCATTTAAATCGACAAAAGGTTAAAGAAAAAATCATAAAACGCTTTGGATGCTGATACAACAAACCTTTAGCTTATTTTTTGGAGACTTTTTTTTTCGATGTGTTCCCCTCGGAGGGTTAACCATCTCATTTAGTTATTTGTTATTTTAAATTGTTTAAACATCGTCTGCTTTATCTTCATACTTTTATCACTGAACTTAGATATGACGTAAATAATTTTCTTTTATATTTGTCTTAAATAATAGATTAGGTACATATGTAATAATTTTAAATTTAATCATCGATTATTTTTTGTTGCAAGATAATTCTCAGCCAAAAAACAAACCATTCTTTGAACTGCCTCATAGAGTACTTTAATATTTTGGAAAATTAAAAATTTTACTGATCCCGTCATATGACGACATCCTGTCATATTCCGTCATATGACATGTACTTACTGATCCAGTCATATGACGGGATGAGTAAGTACAGATCAGTAGTACGGGACTAGTATTATATATGTGTGCATGTATATCTGACATTTTTACAGTTTAACATTATAGATAAACAACACATTCAACTTATATGTATGAAAATTAAATTCTGTGTGTAATCTTCAATATAAAACATTCTGTTTTATTGTAATAGCTTATGTTATAGCAGAGAACATTGTTAAATCTAATTATTTTGTATGGAGTAAATATTTAAAATTTTTCGGTGAAGTCCGTTTTCTCATCTCACAATGGCCTTCTGTAATCATAAACTCTGCTATAATTCGCTGACTGTATGACTGTGTTTCCTGTAAGAATACCCGGTTTATACAATGGAGTCATCTTAATGTGAACTGTTTAGGACACCGTTATTTTGATAAAAATAACCGATTGATAACAATAAACGATATGCAAAATTAGATAAATTTACCCCCCCTCTCTTTAATACTCTTACTAAATTTCAAAATAAATTGAAAACACACACCTTATATTTATGTACTGTATATTATTCCTTAAAACAAAAAGAATTGTTTACATAATTAAAAAATAGCTCAATTGTTGACTTTCTACAATTTTTTCTAAGAAACTCATTGATAAATTGTTCGTAATCATAATCAACCTGTCATAACGATTTAAAATTTCGATCTTTTGTTTTAATGTTAAATCATTTCGCTTTCTGGCTTCCATATCGGCAAGCTGCATGTAAGCTGCATAAAATGTGCATGCGCTCCTTCTCAGTTTCGATAAGAATGTGTTGCCGAATTGCTTATCTGACAACCATTGTCGACCATCAGGGTGTGCGTATTTCTGAAAAATTCCAGGAACGGGTAATTTCCCAGTTCCTTCTTCATTCCCTATTTCTCTAGGTTGAAGAGGAGAATTCTCGGAAATTCAAACAACAGCGAAGGGAAAGAAAAGAATGGGTTCCTTCTGAATATATTGTGAATATTCCTTTGCCAGTTAAAATGAGGTTCGAAAACTGATAACATTAAACGATGTAACGATGACAAAAAAGTGGTAATTTTAACATACAAATGAATAGAGAAAATCGGGACCAAGTGATTTCGATAACAATAAGCGATTGATAACATTAACCGCGATCACATTAAGCGGAATCCACAGTAGTGCATTTACTTTGTAAGTAATTTGAAACTCATGTTGGAAATATCAATATTTATTTTTCTTAGCAACCGGTTGCATGGACTTGAATTGTTTTACTGCATCGTGTTATCTGGATGGCTTAGACCATGGCAGAGTATTAACACACTTACTCTTTTTTATTACAATGCTAACTATTAGTTGCAACTGTACAGCTGAAAACTACAGATGCAAAGACAGTGCTATTGCTCTGTATGGGATGTGATGCTAAGTGATTGTGCGTCATTTATAAATCTTTCTTACTACGCATCATAATTGTGTGCCTTGGTGAAACTGTCTCACACTCTTCTAAACCCAGAAAATAATATGTGCTTCAAATAGTAAAATTCATTATTTTAGTTCTAAACCTTTTCCGGATCATATAACATATTACATATTCAAAAATTGATCTTAATTACACTTGAGCTTATATAAAACGGTTTTGTAAATTGTGGACACCCTACAACACTATAATTAATCTAATCCTAATTTTTTCGTAAAAACCTATTTAGATTAAAGTTTTACCAATCACTTAATCGGATACATATGAGAATTTTGGAAGTAAATTTTGGTTTTATAAAGGCCCTATTACAAGTTAACATGTCCACTAGGAAAGTACAACAAATTCATTTTACCACTTTCGTATGCTAGTGATATATTTCCACCAATTATAGGACTTATGACCCGTCAAACCGAATGAAACAAATCGATTGATAGTACAAGAATTGTAACTTAAATAGTGGCAACTATTTATTTACATAGAATGCAAAAGTGATTCATGTCACCATATTTTACAGTCCTTCCATATAGTCACCAGCATTGTGGATAACCAGTTTTCAACAATATGGAAGTCGGAGAACACCTGTAGCAGCGCCTATTCTGTTGATAGTCCGTTGAACCGGTCTATTGCTTCAAGAATCTCTGGCACAGTCCTGAAATGAATATCACAAAGTGGCACCTTCATCTTAGGAATCCAGTCAGAGTCACAAAAGGAGATCAAGGGGAAAAATCTGGGGAGTATGGTGTATGGTAAAGCACTTCCCAACCCCATCGATCGAACAAATCAGTCACAACCTTCGCTGTATGTGACCGAGCATTATCATGCAAAATTATAGGGTCGTTTTGCAGAAAGTGTCACCTTTTTTTCCCAAAGCTGGTTCGATATTGTTCTCCATATATGAGCAGTAATACTGCGCATTGGCAGTCTGCTGAGGAGGAACGGTATGCGTTTGGATGACACGATCAAAGTCTTATTTTAGTTTTAGAGCGCTAATTGTCTATTTGTTTTTGCACAGAGGGCTAATGAGACCGGTACCTACAGTTTAAAAGCCGATTCCGAAACGACTACAAACATCCTGGCCAGCAGCTGGATTCGAACCCTTCGAACTCTGGTTCCGAAGAGCAGCACTGTACCATTCAGCCATCGTTCGTCCACGATCAAAGTCTTATTTTAGACCGCTAGCTAATACAAGGATGAGTTCTTAGTATCACTCCGCATGCGCGTGATGTAGGAAGGACGGGTCTTTTTGCTGAGAGGTAAATTATGTTTGTAGCTCATGTGTGGTATATGGGACATTCTTTAGTTTTTTGCATATTGTTTTCAAAGCAATGTTGCCACTATTAAAGTTCCAACCCTTGTATTTCTTTGTCACTCGAGACATCCGTGCAATTTCTCACAATTAATATCGATTTGTTTAATGTGTGTACCCTTTTTAAGTGCAAAAGTGATCAAAACTGATTAATGCATATACTATATTTAGAGTCCTTAACAATTAATATTCTTTATTACATTTAAGCAGGAGGTCCCAGTACACTTAATAGATGTCAAGAAATTTAAACTTGAACATTATTTAGTAAATTTAACTAAATTTTTTGACTTAAGTTTACAATAATAATAGTACATGCATGTCGGCTTTTAAGATCATTTTGAAATGTTAAGATTTATGAAAATAAATACTTTTGGTATTAAAGTAAAAGAATATAGGATGCATTAATTTAATATTTACAAAAGTTTAATTTCAAGATAATTTATTAATCTGAATTCAAATGTTAAAAGTTTCAGTGTTAACGTTTCCTTGTAACATGATTGCCTCGAAATATGAAAACCTAAAAGTTTCAGAATTAGAATAGTAAGCTTTATGAAGTACATAATACATCAATTATTTAAATATTAGATTCTGACGCTTATAACCCACAAAAGAGATTCCTCCAGGACATTGGAAAATGACCCTTGAAAAAAACTACATAACTATTATTTTTTAGAAATTCTAGAAAAAAAAACTAAAAACGTCAATCATTGAATGCAATATTTACAAGTCTTTAACTACTTAACATTTATCAACACTTTTCATATTCTTCTAATTATTATTTTAAACAAATATCAGCTTTTCAAATTGCATTTTAACAGCTGATTCATAACAATGGAGCTGAAACAATGAACTTTGAATTATTTTTTAATTCCAAATCCGCTTAACACAAGAAAGATTCCCTATCAATCTTTCCAATGCTTCCTTAACTAAATAGTGATGTTCAGAAATCTCATATATTAAATCATTGTTTCATCTCAAGTGCTTCAAAATCTTGAAAAATAAGCATAATTAGATCCAAAAAATAAAATTCTGCTTTAAACATCTGACTTAAATAAATTTAGTCACTAAGATGAAATCTTAAAAAATTGTTCCCAGAATTACAATAGTAAGCTTTATTAAGTACAAAATATTTTAATTATTTAAATATTAGATTTTGATGTTTATAACCCACAAAAGAGATTACTTCTGGGCATTGAAAATGACCCCTGAAAAATATTCTACATAACTATTAATTTCTAGAAATTAGAC
Organism: Pardosa pseudoannulata; assembly: GCA_032207245.1. Lineage (NCBI taxonomy): Eukaryota > Metazoa > Arthropoda > Arachnida > Araneae > Lycosidae > Pardosa > Pardosa pseudoannulata. The sequence continues at coordinate 96,387,964 of CM063501.1, forward strand.
GGAAGAATAAGAACTTCAATCATTGAATCCAATCTTAACAAATCGTTAATTACTTAACATTTATTAACACTTTTAATATTCTTCAAATTATCATTTCAAATAAGCTTCAGCTTTTTAAATTGCATTTTAACAGCTGATTCATAACAATGGAGTGAAATAATGCACATAAATACTTTTAATGCCTAATCAGCTTTCCATAAGAAAGATTTCTTATAAATATTTCCCATGCTTCCTTAACTAAATGTAGCAGTTTGGAATTGGCTTTAAGCAGTACGTCCCGGTCTCATTAGCCCTTCCCTCGTGTTGCCAAAAGTATACCGTGGCGCTCAAAAACCAAACCTTCCTTAACTAAATATTGATGTTAAGAAATCTCGTAAATTACATGATTGTTTAATCTCAAGTGCTTCGAAAGCACAAAAATAAGCATACTTTGATCCAAAGAAATGTAATTCTCTTTTAGTCATCTGACTGCAATGAATTTAGTCACTAAAATGAAATCTCAAAAAATTGTTCCCAGAATTACAATAGTAAGCTTTATTAGGTACAAAATATTTCGATTATTTAAATATTAGATTCTGATGTTTATAACCCATAAAGGGAATTACTCTTGGACATTTAAAAATAACCCTTGAAAAATTTACATAACTATTATTTTCTAGAAATTAAACAAAAGACTAAAAACTTCATTGAATGCAATGATTGAAGTTTTTAGTTACAAATTCATGATTGTTCCATCTCAAGTGCTCCAAAAGCTTGAAAAATAAACATAATTTAATCCAAAGAAATATAATTCCACTTTAGTCATCTGATTTCAATAAATTTAGTCACTAAAATGAAATCTTAAAAAATCGTGCCCTGAATTACAATAGTAAGCTTTATTAAGTACAAAATATTTCAATTAATTAAAAATTGGATTTTGATGTTTATATTCCACAAACGAGATTACTCCTGGACATTGGAAAAAGACCCTTAAAAAAAACTACATAACTATTATTTTCTAGAAATTAAACAAAAGACAAAAAACTTTAATCATTGAATGCAATGTTTACAAGTCTTTAACTACTTAACATTTATTAACACTTAATATTCTTCAAATTATCATTTCAAACGAGCTTCCGCTTTTCAAATTTCATTTCAACAGCTGATTCATAAAAATGGAGCTGAAACAATGAACTTTGAATTACTTTTTAATTCCAAATCCGCTTTCCATAAGAAAGATTTCTGATAAATCTTTCCATGCTTCTTTAACTAAATATTGAAGTTGAGAAGTCTCGTATATTAAATGATTATTTCATATCAAGTGCTTCGAATGCTTGAAAAATACGCATAATTTGATCCAAAGAAATATAATTTTACTTTACCCATCTCTAATTTACTAAAATTTATTCACTAAAATGAAATCTTAAATTGTTTCCAGAATTATAATAGTAATCTTTATTAAGTGCACAAAATATTTCAATTAGATTGTGATGCTTATATTCCACAAAAGATATTACTCCTGGATATTGGAAAATGACCCTTGAAAAATATTCTACATAACTATTATTTTCTAGAAATTAAACAAATTACTAGAAACTTCCATCATTCAATGCAATGTTTACAAGTCTTTAACTACTTAACATTTATCAACACTTTTCATATTCTTCCAATTATCATTTTAAACGAATATCAGCTTTTCAAATTGCATTTTAACATCTGAGTCATAACAATGGACTTTGAATTACTATTTAATTCCAAATCCTCTTTCCGTAAGAAAGATTTCTTATAAATCTGTCCCATGCTTCCTTAACTAAATATTGATGTTCAGAAATCTCCTAAATTACGTAATTGTTTCATCTCAAGTGCTTCAAAAGCTTGAAAAATACGCGTAATTTGATCCAAAGAAATATAATTCTCCTTTAGTCATCTGACTTCAATAAATTTAGTCACTAAGATGAAATCTTAAAAAATTTTTGTTCCCAGACGTGGATATGAATTATTCTCAAATAGCAAATTTTATTATTTGTGTGAGTATTGGAATCAAATAATGGTTATCAAAAGGTAGAAGGCTGTTGTATAAAGAAATCAATAATACTAGATGGGCTTTAATTTCCCTAACGTCTTACAAATGTTCTGTCCAATAAAAAACCTTAATTAGGTACTAGACAAGGATTTTATCAGTATAACTGAAATGGGATTCAATAAAGTATTTGATTTAAAAAAATGCAAGCAACCCCTACTTAAATAATTCCCCATATTTTCCATGCTATTTTAAATGATTTTGATTCGCCGATTTTAAATAAATTTTTGAAATATGAATCAATATACAATAATATGTTTCCGTCTATTTTATTCTTTATGTGGGTTTTAGAAGCTTTAATGCATGAAAATTTTTAATTAAATGACTTCTTTTCCAGCTGATTCCGAGTTTGGTTTTAGTTTCATTTTCTCAAACACGCTAACGTGTAATTAAACTTTTGTAAACTAACATTTAGTTTGTTTAGAACTGTATGAAGTTTGATATATCTTGTAAAATCTCTTGAGCATTCTTTTAATAAAATTTCGATTTCTTATTAAAGTATGGTTAATGATTTAGTTTTCTTAATTTAATTACAATTTTTGGCATTTGGTATGCATTAGGTAATAGCATATAATAATTAATCTTGTTCAGCTATGTCCAATCGAAAATATTTATCGGTCGAATACATGATACGAATCTGAAGTCAACCTTATACAATGGGAATATTTAAATTTGACACTGCTAATACTTCAAACATTTCTTAAACGTTTTTCTAAATTCTTGTTAAAATTTCAAATAATTTCCATGTCCAAATAAATTATAAAGTACGATACATAATTAAGTGGGATTTAAACAATTATTACTTTTATAACTGTAAATTAATCAATATAAAGCTTTTTTAATTTAATTTCTAATTATTTTTATATTTACGGAATAAAAATGTAAAATATAGTGCAGCTTTATGACAAGTCAGGATGTCAGCGCCTTTTCTTGTTAGCGCCATCAGTTGAATTAAACTTAAATTTAATAAATATGAAAACCTAAAAGTTTCAGAATTAAAATAGTAAGCTTTATGAAGTACATAATATATGAATTATTTAAATATTAGATTCTGATGCTTATAACCCACAAAAGAGATTCCTTCTGGAATTGTTAAATGACCCCTGAAAAAAAATCTACATAACTATTGTTTTATAGAAATTAAACAGAAGACTGAAAACTTCAATCATTGAATCCAATATTTATTAATCTTTAATTACTTAACATTTATTAACAATTTCAATAATCTTGAAATTATCTTTTCAAACGAGCCTCAATTTTTCAAATTGCATTTTAACAGCTTCACCCCTTGTCTGTAACATATGTTTGAGGATAACGTGTTATCCTCAACACATAGTAGGAGTTAGACGTATCTTGCCTTGTATTATAATACATCTGCTTTAGTAAGGATTGCGTCTTGCTTTTATTTATTTGATTTATCATTTGTCAGTGTTTGATAGTTTTGACAACTTTTAAACATTAACAGATGCTTTAGGAAATTGTCAGTTAAGATTACTTAAAGGACATACAAACTTAAAGCTTTACCTTTGTAATTCTATTTTGTGCTTTTATATATTTTTATATATAAAAATAAAGTAACTGACTGTAGAAATAATATAACTAAAATTATAAGTGAGGACCATATCATGTGTGCTTAATATTTAGCTTACTGACACAGTGTTTAATAATGACACAGTGCTTTTATTTATTTGATTTATCATTTGTCAGTGTTTGATAGTTTTGACAACTTTTAAACATTAACAGATGCTTTAGGAAATTGTTAGTTAAGATTACTTAAATGGCATTCAAACCGAAAGCTTTTCCTTTGTAATTATATTTTGTGCTTTTATATATTTTTATATATAAAAATAAAGTAACGGACTGTAGAAAGAATATAACTAGATTATAAGTGAGTACCATATCATGTGTGCTTAATATTTAGCTTACTGACACAGTGCTTAAATTTAATTTATATGATTTATATTTTGTGTCTTTATGCTTGATACTGATAGCCATTTAAAAATGAAAAAAAATTCTCTTTATTTTTGTCCGTTATTGTTATCAAATTGTTAGAAAAGATAATTTTTGAAAAGAATATTGTTCAAATAAATTATAAAGTATGATACATAATTAAGTTTCATTTACAGCAATTATTACTTTTATAACTGTAAATTAACCAAAACAAAGCTTTTTTTAAATTTTAATTTCTAATTATTTTTATATTTACGGAATATAAATTAAAAATATAGTGCAGCATTATGTCAAGTCAGGATATCAGGGTCTTTGCTTGTTAGTGTCATCAGTTGAATTGAGCTAAAAATTTAATACTTCACCCCTTGTCTGTAGAATACATTTGAGAAAAACGTAGAAAAAAAGGAAAAAAATTATCTTTACTTTGTCCGTCATTATTCTCAAAATATTAGAAATAGATAATTTTTGAAAAAAAAATGGGAAAATAAATTATGAAGTACGATATATAATTAAGTTTGATTTAAAGAAATTATTACTTTTATAGCTGTAAATTCATCAATATAAAGCTTTTTTTAATTTTAATTTACAATTATTTTTATATTTACGGAATATAAAGTTAAAATATAATGCAGCATTATGTCAAGTCAGGATATCAGCGTCTTTACTTGTTAGCATTTAATAATTTACCCCTTGTCAATAGAATATATTTGAGAATAACGTGCTAAAAAGGAAAAAAAAATTATCTTCATTTATCATCATAAATTCGAGAACAGAAGGGCAGATAACTTAGGCTATTATTATATAGCGGATGAAATGTATTTTTGAAGCACCTGTAGATGAATTCAACATTTCACAGCCAGTATATATTGTCCAATTGTTTATTAAAAGGTTTTAAAATTTTTAAAAGCAATTTTTAAAAGACATAAGTATGCTTCTCTGTAAGTTCTATAAGAACTGTCGATATAGTACGGGGATGGCCAAGTTCCTTGATAGTCTGATCCATTTTTCAAAATTTGAAATTTTTTGCGAGCAGCAATTAAATACGCATACGCGAAAGGTATGCAAAAATGTATTAATTTTTTTTACAGAAATTATATTTATTGAATGTCATTTGAAAGTTCTTCTTCTTTTAATTTTTCAAAGAAATTTTTCAATTGTCGATGATTTTTTGCTTTGGTGCGAATGTAAATTACAACGTGTTACACTGTTTTCATAACATCAGGATATTTTAAATATTTTGTTACGAGTTATTCCAGGTGAATTATGTAGTGAATCGGTATGAATTGTGGAATTTAAGAATCATCTCTTAAAAGGACAATAAGACCAATTTTTTTACCCAACATTGCCGGAGCTCCATCAGTTGTAGTATTTTTTTTAAAATATAGTAACACAAAATGAAAAAGGAACTCGAGTACATTTATCGAGAGCCACAAATAATCCTTGAAAGATCCGCCTGTGATTCGCGAGCCGCAGGTTGTCCACTCCTGATATAGTACATATGGTCCAGATGCATTTCACGGGTTCAATCTACCTTTTAAAGTATAACCAAAATTAGATGATTGCTATATCATTACCTACCGTTTTTGCTAACTTAATTCATCATTTGTTAACGTATTTTTACACATTTGGTAACATTTTGTAATAGAAATGATATGAAATGGTCAGTAAATACAATTTAAAACACATATGCATGATTTTCTTTTACCAAATCTTGAAAAATGATATTTTAGAAAGTGAAAACTGTAAAGAGTTTTTAAAACTCAGTATATTTACAGTATCCTTAGATACTTTTTATTGAGATATAATTTATTTTCTTAAATTTTGTTAAACATGTGAAAATAATCGTATTACTACCATAAAAAAGAATCATCCATATATCGCATGAGTTAGAAGTTCCTTGGCTTGTATTACATTAACTTGTGTTTTACCAAGGATTGCTCCTTTCTTTTATTTATTTGATTTATCATTTGCCAGTGTTTGATAGTTTTGACAACTTTTAGACATTAACAGATGCTTTAGGTAATTGTCAGTAAAGATAACTTAAATGACATTCGAACTGAAAGCTTTTCCTTTGTAATTATATTTTGTGTTTTAATAAATTATTATTATATATGAAAATAAAGTAAACCTATTAGG
>CM063501.1:96404108-96409108 GCA_032207245.1 Pardosa pseudoannulata
TGGATTTGCACTTTGTTTAATTTATCATATATTTTTCATGGATAATGATATGACCCAGTACCGATATTTGATGCAGAACCTTCCACCTTTTGGCACTACGGTTTATGGATATGCACTTTGTTTAATTCAACTGAAAACGTAAAAATAATAATTCAGGGAGATGAGGACAAAAAATACAGTTCACTCTTTTACTGCAATCGCATGAACCTTTAATAACTCATTATAAAAGCAAATGACGAATAAAGATTGAGAAAGAAAATCTTGAGAAAGTGTTTCTGTATGAACCCTTGCTGATTGTAGCTCCTTTGTTAGCCATTCGATGCAATGGTTGGTAGTTGACTCTTAAAATGTGCAATATACAAGAAAAAAAGACATCAATACATTATTGTTCTTTGACTTCTCATATGCTTGAAACACACACACACACACACACACACATATACATATATATATATATATATATATATATATATATATATATATATATATATATATATATATATATATATATATATATATATATATATACATATATATATATATATATATATATATATATATATATATATATATATAACCTGCGATCAGTAGATAATAGAAATGCTCTATTTGCCTATCTTTTATCATGGACACCTTAGTTGGTAATTCGTACAACACTTATATCGATATATATTGTATAAAATCCCCACGATGTATGCTTAAATATTTGTTCCCTATGCACTTCTAAATGGTTAAACATACCTTTGCAAAATTTTGCGAGGTCATTAAGGCAAACTATGAGAAGGGTTTTATGATATCAAATTATTCGTAGGTCAAGGTCATGAAAGAAATACAACTTTTTATTTCCTACTTTGAACTTGAGGACCACGTATTGCATGTTCTAAAGTAATTAAAATCTTATTAGCAACTTATTTTATGGCATTTTGTGTATAATATGTTTTAAAATGAAAGAATTTGGAAGGTATTTGAGGCTATTAACTTTAATTATATAGTTTTATCTATCCTTATTTGGCACATGAGTTCTTTTTAATGTCGAATACGTTGCTTTTCCACATGACACTGCATTCAGTTGATGAAATTACAGAGTTACCGTTCGCAAAATGAAAATTATTAAATGATTTATTTTTGCAACATGCTTAATAATATTATTTATACCTTTGATATCTTTAAATTTTCCTCTCAAAGTCTCTTATATTTACCAGTAGGTTAGAGTATGGATAAATAGCCAAATATTGCCAAATAAATATTTTTTGAACTTAAAGTTTAAAAAAGTTTAAATTTAAATAATATGAGTTATTCATATTATGAAAATGGACACGAAATGTTTTGTTATCGAAAATATCGCACGTAATGGAGTTTAATAAGTAATATATATTTTATGATTTTAAGTTTTTTTTATATTCATTTTGAAAAAATATTAATTATCATGGTGCAGTTAGTTTATTTATAACCTAAAAACAATATATTGCGTAGCTATAATTCTTTAATGATTTCTTATTAACTTTCTAATATTTATTTTCATTTTAGATTTTTTTCAAATTAATTTTTAAAAAATTACTAGACTTTAATAAAGACTAATTATTTTATTTAGGATTTCTATACCAAAATTAAACTTTTAAAATAATATCTTTTATCCAATATTTTCCTTCTTTATAAAGAAAAAAAATAAACAAAATTTTAGCTTTTTAGGAACAGATTATTGTGCGAACTGAACGTAACTAGATTAAAAGAGATAGTTTTCAAATTATTTATTTTCCATTTTCAAATTAGAGCATTGCATTCAACAAGCAGTTAATATCAAGTACTTGAAAATTTTCATCAATATGCAATTTAACAATGTAATAATTTAATTACTCTAACGAACTCGACGTATGTTAGATTTGAAAAATCCCAACTACCCTAATTATATCTGATTAATTTTTTTGCTGATAACTAGAACTAATAGTTATCGTGTATTCATAAATCTTCAGAAGCTAATTACTTATTTTGCAGGATGAATATTTTTCTGAAGTCAATTTGTTCCCTTCCGTATTACATAAAACTGATTTTTGCGATAAGTGCAAAGTTTTATGAAGGAAGTATGAGATACCTTGGATAAGGAATTTTAAATTAATGCCTTCAATAACAGACTGTCCATATGAATTATATCACAATTTTAATTTTGGTTTGTGACTGCAGTCAGAATAAACGATACTCCTTGTTATTTTTCAGTGAATAGTGCATGTAACAGTAACAGTATTATACAGGGTGTCCCAAAACGACCGCATAAACTCTGCACAGCTAGATTCCTCGTTGGAAGTACATGAAAACTGCCGAAAGAAGCGTGCCTGTAAGATCCATAGTTTAAGAGAAAAACACGAAAATCAAAGTATGGCGTCACTACTGGTGCAAGAAAAAACACTATATGGGACTAAGTTTTGCATATCTTTCCAAACGATAATGTTTAAAACTTTCTCCCCGCGACATGCATGCGCTCGTGCCATGAAATGACTTTAACCCCTTCCGGTAAAATGACGAGTCTAGATCGTCATTGGTTTTTCATTCCATACAGCACAATGACGAGCTACACTCGTCATGCGACTAAAGTTACCGATAAATATGATAATTAATTTAGTTTAAAATTTCTAGTGTACTGAATTTAGCAACACTTTTGTTACTTGTGGAAATCCCAGGTCACTATTACATATTGTTTATTTAAAGTTTCTTGGTACAAGTCACTGACAAATTGATGAGTCAGAATAAAAGAAAACCTACTGAGAAATGCCGTGTGTGTTACAAGAATCAAATTAGAAGTGAGACTCCCTGGCGATGTGAACAATTCAGAATTCCTTTGCACTTTGTTTTGAAAAGTACCACTAGCTTGAAGACTATTATCTTAATTTTACCGTTTCTGATACTTAACACTATGTAAAAAGTGGATTTTAATTAAGAATATGTAAGAATTGTAAAATAAAATATATAGTTTTTTACTTAAAAAATAAATGGTTACTTCACGCACAGTTTTTCATTATTAAACCGTACCGGAAGGGGTTAAGCTGCCGAAGAACTTGTATTTAAAAGGCTGAATCTTGAAGGTAACTGTAGTCTTCGTATGGTGACCATGTATGAACATATCAACAGTAGTATATGGGAAAGAAGCATATCTATCGACTACAAAGATAAGATAAATCTTTTATAATGGAAACAAAACAGTTTACTATTTCATTGTTTTAAAATAAAACTTACTGCTATGAGTAACAAACATATTTATCGACAACGAAGATGAAAAGGAAATTATTATGGGAACCAGACAATTTACTTTTTTGTTGTTGTAAGCAAGAAAACTGGGCCTACTGCTACAGGTAACTGACATATCTATCGCTAACGAATATAAAAAGAAGCATTTTCAATGGAAATTAAATATTTTATAACTAGCATATAGCCCGTGATATGACGGGATCAGTAAAATTTTTAATTTTCTAGAATTGTAAAGAACCCTATGAGGCAGGTAAAAAAAATGGTTTGTTTATTTGGCTGAGAATTACCTTTAAACAAAAATAATCGATTACAATTATCACATATGTACTTATCTATTATTTAAGTCAAATAAAAAAGAAAATTATTTATGTAATATCCAAGTTGAGTGATAAAACGTATGAAAATAATGCATAACACATTTAAATAATTTAAAATAAGAAATGATTAAATGAGATGGTTAAAGGAATGAAGTCATAATGCTAGAAACAAATGTTATTTTTACCTATTTATTATGCGAAAAATTGATAAATTTAATCGCCTGCTCTTAAAATGGGGCTTGATATAATGGCATTAAACGCTCAGAAAGGGGAAGGGATGGATTTCGAAAGTTTTAAAGAGGACAGTATTTTTCGCTGTGATACGAAGCTTATTCATATCAGTTTACTTCAGTATCGGATCTATAGTTTAGGAAAAGATAAACTTTACTCGCTTTCAATTTCGCAAACCCTTACTCATCAAAAATCCAATATGGATGTTCTATCCATTCCAGGTCCAAAAGATTCATAACTTCGAGGACAGACGGATACATAACTTAGGCTATTATTACATTACAAGAAGAAAGTTTAAGAATACACAATATGAAATGTTTATGTGACCAGAGACATCGGTAAAGCAATACGTGAATTTAATAAAATAAGAATAATAAAAATTATAAAAAGTTGAAAAAATAATAAAAATTGATTTTAAAAATAATAAAACAATTTTCGGAATAAGAATTTAAAAGAAAAAGCAGAAAATATTAAATTTATTAGACATTAAAAAACTTGGCTGTGTCGGGGATAGAACCGTCAACCCGAGAAGTACGACTGTCAAGTGGGCGGACATTCTACCAAACGTACAACGCCTGAACGTTGTAGGCCAACGAATTAGAGTATATGAAGGTTTAAGTAGAAACAGTCCAGAAATTTAAATATTACTCTCCGACTTTGCCATCCTATCAAGAATGAATTTCGTATAGAATTAGAGGAAGGATAAGACTTGAAATAATAGCATTAAACGCTCGAAAAGGGGGGATGGGTGGATTTCGAACTCGCTTTCAATTTTGTTAACCCTAACTAATGAAAAATCCAATATGGATGTCTGTATCCATTCCAGGTTCAACCGCTTCAAAAATTCGCTGACAGACAACTTAGGCTATTATTATATAGGGGATAATATTGTTCCTAACATGAAAATGAATCTTATTGCTATGGGTAAATAACTATCAATGATACATATTGATAAATATGTATCATTGCTATCCATAACATATTTATCGATAGGAATAATAATAAAAGAAGCGTTTGCTTCTATAATACTAAACCTTCTACTAATTCAGTGATTAAGTGATTAAACTAGATATATTTCTTTAACTAAAGAATATATCTATCACCAACCATAACTTAAATATGTTATTAATTTAATACCAAAACATTTTATTATTTAAGTCTATACCATGATTTTTTATTCTGCTTCTACTTTAGAGCTTAAAATTATAACCGCTA
>CM063501.1:96414108-96419108 GCA_032207245.1 Pardosa pseudoannulata
AATAGAAAACAAAAAAGAAATCTCCTTCATAGAATTCCAAATTACAACCCATGTTTCTGCATTAAACAAGTAATCAGTATCCTGTGCTGAAAAATATTTTCCTCGCGTGAAATTTAACAGTCTAATAAGAGCGAAGCAATCAAACTGAAAATCCCCTGGCTTGGGCAAACGGCCTCGCTTCATATTACCCCATTTCTTTGAAGGACGCCCATAATATTTTCTCTGGTATCCTTCATGAGTAGTCGGCGAAAACTTCACTTCCAACTTAATGACGTTGCTCGCATTTTTACAATACCAAAACACTCAATTTGAGTGAATATACTTTTCATAAATACATCCCAGAACTATCCTAATTATAACGGAATCAATTTTTGCTGATAAGTTGCGCTAATAATCATCAGCTTCTCTGGATCATTAGTATATTAGTGCACGGACGGTAATAACTTATTTCGAAAGCTGTGTACATTTCTGTAAAGTAAATTTATTCATTCACGGTATATATTACATCAAGGCTTGGCGATGAGTGCCATGGTTCATGGAAAGAGTAGAATTAGCTTTCTGTGTATATGTAACAAGAAATTAATGGCCTCATTACGAGAGTGCCCGACGAAATATCCCATTCTCCCATTTTATTTCTTGACAGGTAACTGCGACTAAAAAAGATCATTCAGAAAAGGCTTTATTTCCCATTACTTTTTCCAAAAAGGGTTAATTTCACATTTAGAGTAGCTTTATTTCTAATATTTTTAATAACATTAGTTCTCAAAAATTTTAGTATTCCTGCTGATTACTAGTATGTAGAATTTTATTTTATTATCTTGATGAAAAGTTATTGCTATCAGATAATAAGTAATATTTTTGATATTTTTTTAGGTAACTACTATTTCTAATAAGTGAATTTTAAATAATCTTTCGGTATTGCAGTTCTTAAATAACCAATATATTGAAAAGAATAACAAAATAAACAACGTTTTAAATTTTAACTTTTTCTCCCATTTTATTTCTTGACAAGTAACTTCGACTAAAAAACATCATCCAGAAAAAGCTTTATTTCCCATTATTTTTCACAACAGGATTGATTCACATTCAGATCAGCTTTATTTCTAATATTTTTAATAACATTAGTTCTCAAAAATTTTAGTATTCCTGCTGATTACTAGTATGTAGAATTTTATTTTATTATCTTGATGAAAAGTTATTGCTTTTTGGTGATAAATATTTTTGGTCCTATTTCTAATTTAACTACTGTTTCTAATAAGTAAATTTTAAATAAACTTTAGGTATTGCACTTCGTAAATAACCAATATATTGTAAACAATAACGAAATAAGCAACGTTTTAAATTTTAACATTTTCTTCCATTTTATTTCTTGACAGGTAACTGCGACTAAAAAAGATCATTCAGAAAAGGCTTTATTTCCCATTATTTTTTCCAAAAAGGGTTCATTTCACATTTAGAGTAGCTTTATTTCTAATATTTTTAATAACATTCTTTTTCAAAAATTTTAGTATTCCTGCTGATTACTAGTATGTAGAATTTTATTTTATTATCTTGATGAAAAGTTATTGCTATCAGGTAATAAATAATATTTTTGATAATATATTTTTTATTAACTGCTCTTTCTAATAAGTAAATTTTAAATAAACTTTAGGTATTGCACTTCGTAAATAACCAATATATTGTAAACAATAACGAAATAAGCAACGTTTTAAATTTTAACTTTTTCTTCCATTTTATTTCTTGACAGATAATTGATACTAAAAAAGATAATTTAGAAAAGGCTTTATTCCCCATTACTTTTCACAACAGGATTGATTCACATTCAGATCAGCTTTATTTCTAATATTTTTAATAACATTCTTTTTCAAAAATTTTAGTATTCCTGCTGATTACTAGTATGTAGAATTTTATTTTATTATCTTGATGAAAAGTTATTGCTTTTTGGTGATAAATATTTTTGGTCCTATTTCTAATTTAACTACTGTTTCTAATAAGTAAATTTTAAATAAACTTTAGGTATTGCACTTCGTAAATAACCAATATATTGAAAACAATAACGAAATAAGAAACGTTTTAAATTTTAACATTTTCTTCCATTTTATTTCTTGACAGGTAACTGCGACTAAAAAAGATCATTCAGAAAAGGCTTTATTTCCCATTATTTTTTCCAAAAAGGGTTCATTTCACATTTAGAGTAGCTTTATTTCTAATATTTTTAATAACATTCTTTTTCAAAAATTTTAGTATTCCGAATGATTACTAGTATGTATAATTTTACTTTATTAACTTTATGAAGAGTTACTGCTATCAGGTAATAAATAATATTTTTGATAATATATTTTTTTATTAACTACTGTTTCTAATAAGTAAATTTTAAATAAACTTTAGGTATTGCACTTCGTAAATAACCAATATATTGTAAACAATAACGAAATAAGCAACGTTTTAAATTTTAACTTTTTCTTCCATTTTATTTCTTGACAGATAATTGATACTAAAAAAGATAATTTAGAAAAGGCTTTATTCCCCATTACTTTTCACAACAGGATTGATTCACATTTAGAGTAGCTTTATTTCTAATATTTTTAATAACATTCTTTTTCAAAAATTTTAGTATTCCTGCTGATTACTAGTATGTAGAATTTTATTTTATTATCTTGATGAAAAGTTATTGCTTTTTGGTGATAAATATTTTTGGTCCTATTTCTAATTTAACTACTGTTTCTAATAAGTAAATTTTAAATAAACTTTAGGTATTGCACTTCGTAAATAACCAATATATTGTAAACAATAACGAAATAAGCAACGTTTTAAATTTTAACATTTTCTTCCATTTTATTTCTTGACAGGTAACTGCGACTGAAAAAGATCATTTAGAAAAGACTTTATTTCCTATTATTTTTCACAAAAGGGTTCATTTCATATTTAGAGTAGATTTATTTCTAATATTTTTAATAACATTAGTTCTCAAAAATTTTAGTATTCCTGCTGATTACTATCAAATATAATTTTACTTTATTAACTTTATGAAAAGTTATTGCTATGGGGTAATAAATAATATTTTTATCTTATTATTTTACTTAACTACTGTTATTACTTAACTTTTAAATAATCTTTCGGTATTGAAGTTTGTAAATTACAAATATATTGAAAACAATAATGAAACAAGCAACATTTTATATTTTAACTGAGTTGCACTGATGTGTAACTTACATTAACAATAAATTTTGTTAAAAAAAAGTTAAAATTGGAAAATATATAAATTAAAATAAAATATTATTTTTATTTGTAAATAGGACATCATTTAGATGTATTATATTTAGAATATCATTTAGAGGTTTTTATATTCGTATTATTTTATTCAAATATGTCCATAGCTATTTATTAGAAGTACTTTCAGCTTTGTGCTCATATGTACACATACCAGGATTATTTGAATATTATTTTTACATAATACTACTGAAGAGAAATAATGTTACTTTTAAAGAAACATAAAACTGATTTTATTTTTTATAGTTTCAAATATAAAATATAGCTCTTTATAATAAAGTGTTAACGTTATTTAAACTGGTACAGTTATTATGTACATTTTTAAGGAAACATACGATTAATTTTACCTGTTTTCTTATCTATTGCTTAAACTTTAGCATTTCATTTGCAATATAAGCGAAAGAAATTAAGAGTGGTAGTTCATTAACCAGAATAATCATAGTTTCTTCTTAAAAAATTGCCTTTAGTATTTAAACATTTATATATTTTATTTCTTACTTTTTTGAACGGTATTGATTGAAATTGGTCTCGAAATCTCTGGTTATAGAGTTTACTTATTGATTGAAATTTTTAACAGGTAATTTTGTACTGATATTCATTCAAATGTTGAATAACTTTTCAAAAGAGACTAAATAAACTTTAGGTATTGCACTTCGTAAATAACCAATATATTGTAAACAATAACGAAATAAGCAACGTTTTAAATTTTAACTGAGGTATACTGATGTGTAACTTACATTAAAAATAAATTTTATGAAAAAAGTTAAAATTGGAAAAGATATAAATTAAAATGAAACATTTTCTCTGGATTTAGGACATTTATTATTTATAGCTTCTTAAATGCCTATTATTTTATTCAAATAAGTCTATAGTTATTTGTTAGAAGTACTTTCAATATATATATATTTAAATATTATTTTAACAGAATACTACTGAAGATAACTAAAATATTAATCTTAAAGAAAAATAAAACTGATTTTATTTTTAATATTTTTAAATATAAAATATAGCTCTTGTTAATATGGAGTTAACGTTATGTAAAACTGGTAAAATTACTATGTAAGTTTTTAAGGAAACATTGGGCGAATTTTATCTATTACGTTATCTATTACTTAAACTTTAGCATGTCATTTGCAATATAAGGAAAATAAATTAAGATTGATAGTTGAGTAACGAGAATAATCAGAGTTTCTTCTCAATCTGCATAAAAAATTTCATTTAGTACTTGAATGTTCATATATTTCATTTCCATCTTTTATGAACGGTATTGATCAAAACTGGTGTTGAAATCGGAGATTAGAGCAGTAGGATTTGGCTCCCTTTTGTAATAGTTCTGAGTAGATTAGTTATTGATTGAAATTTTTAACTAGTAATTTTGTACTTATGTCTATTCAAATGTTAAATAACTTTTCCTAAGAGAAAACAAGAAGCACTCTGTCTTACAGTTATTGTTTATTATATATTCTGCTTAATTTATTTTGATATAGTGTCCCTAAAGAATTACAGATCATCGGATTAAGCTGTCATCCCGATTATATAAGGATGAATATGAAATATTTCCTACTATTGAAAATCATAATGGACACATTTGCTTTATCTTTAAACCATTTACAAAAATAACACTTGACTAACGATAAGTTTAACTACTAGTAACTATGAAACCTATAAAAAAACTTATATTTTACATTTTAACCTAAGAGTATTAATAATTATATTTTAAATTCAGTAAA
>CM063501.1:96421608-96434108 GCA_032207245.1 Pardosa pseudoannulata
TAATTTTACCCAGATATATAATAAAGGATTACGAAAGAATGTTTCTATAAAATGACGTAGTCTCTTGTTGTAATGATAATTTATTGTCTCCGTCCAAAACTCCATGACTAACTATTGTACTCTTTTACTAACATCGACAAAAATATTTTATAGGTCAAATTCCATTTTTCAGACACAGAAGACCCATTAAGATTTGACAGAGATTTTCAGCTCTTTTCTAAACATTAGTATATCTTGACTCTATGTTTGTTTGGCTTTAAATAGCATGGGAGACTATAGTCAATATGTTGAATAAGTCGAGGTAATCACCAAATTCAAGAGTCAACTCAAATGACATGCTGTAAAGACATACTGGAAGCAAAATAAGCATGTTGAAATTTTTGAGGTATGAACCAGTAATTACAAAAAATATTTTATAGGTCAAATTACATTTTTCAGACACAGGTGACACATTGAGATTTGACAGAGATTTTCAGCTCTTTTCTAAAGATTAATATATCTTGACTCTATGTTTGTTTGGCTTTAAATAGAATGAGAGACTACAGCCAATATATTGAATAAGTCGAGGTAATCACCAAAGTTAACAGTCAACTCAAATGACATGCTAAAAAGACTTACTGGAAGCAAAATAAGCATGCTGAAATTTTTGAGGTATGAACCAGTAATTACAAAAAATGTTTCATAGGTCAAATTACATTTTTCAGACACAGAAGACGTATTAAGATTTGACAGAGATTTTCAGCTCTTTTCTAAACATTAGTATATCTTGACTCTATGTTTGTTTGGCTTTAAATATCATGGGAGACTATAGTCAATATGTGGAATAAGTCGAGGTAATCACCAAAGTCAACAGTCAACTCAAATGACATGCTGTAAAGACTTACTGGAAGCAAAATAAGCATGTTGAAATTTGAGAGGTATGAACCAGTAATTACAAAAAAATATAGTTTATAGGTCAAATTACATTTTTCAGACACAAAGGACACATTGAGGTTTGACAGAGATTTTCAACTCTTTTCTAAACATTAGTATATCTTGACTTTATGTTTGTTTGGCTTTAAATAGCATGGGAGACAAAAATATTTTGTAGGTCAAATTATAGTTTTTAGACACAGAAGACCCATTAAGATTTGACAGAGATTTTCAGCTCTTTTCTACACATTAGTATACCTTGACTCTATGTCTGTTTGGCTTTCAATAGCATTGGAGACTACAGTCAATATATTGAATAAGTCGAGGTAATCATCAAAGTCAATAGTCAACTCAAATGACATGCTGTAAAGACTTACTGGAAGCAAAATAAGCATATTGGAATTTTTAAGGTATGAACTAGTAATTACAAAAAATATTTTATAGATCAAATTACATTTTTCAGACACAGAGGACACATTGAGATTTTCAATTCTTTTCTAAACGTTATTAAACCTTGGCTCTATGGTTGTTTGGGTTTAAATAGCATGGGAGGCTACAGTCAATATATTGAAAAAGTCAAGGTAATTACCAAATTCAACAGTCAACACAAATGATATGCTTACTGGAAGAAAAATAAGCATGTTGAAATTTTTGAGGTATGAACCAGTAATTGTAATATTTTATTACAATCTGGGACCTTTAGGATGCAATGCGGAATAGTAAAATATTGTTTGGTCGGACGCATTTCTTTTTTATCCTTCTATAAATAACTTTTTTGACTTTTTTCTTTTGACTTTTTGCCCAAAATAATCCTCCCCAAATTAACATCATTCGATTAGACTAATAATGGTTCGAAAGACAAACTATCTCCTAAATTGTGATAGCTAGAGTTATCTGTCAGGCTCTCCTCAAATTTATGAAGCAGTTGGGACTAGAATAGATACAGGCATCCATATTAGATTTTTGATGAGTTAGGGTTAACAAAAATCATAGAGAGTAAAGTTTATCTTCTCCTAAACTATCGATCCGATTCTAAACTAAATTGGTATAAATATGCTTCAAACACAGCAAAAAATTCTGTCATCTTTAAAACGTTCGAAATCCCCCCTTTCCATTGTTAATGCTATTGTTTCAAGCCCTGTTTTCCCCAGTTAAGAGCAGGAGAAAACTTATCAATTTATCACATAATAAATAGGTAAAAATAATATTTTTTCATAGCATTATGACGTCCTTCTCCTCATTTAATCATTTCTTATTTTAAAATTTTTAAATATCGTCTGCATTATTTTTATATTTTTTTATCACTGAATTTAGATATTACGTAAATAATTTTCTTTTATAAATAAATTGGTTCTTCTCTATCTATACAAAATATTTCTTTATTGATCTGAAATATTTCTTTAATCTAAAATATTTCTTTTTAAAATAAATTGGTGTAAATATGCTTCATAACACAGCAAAAAATTATGTCGTCTATAAAACGTTCGAAATCCCACCCATTTTAATACTAATATTTCAAGCCCTATTATCAACGGTTAAGAACAAGCGATTAGACTTATCAATATATCACATAATGCATAAATATAAATAACTTTTTTTCATAGCATTATGACGTCATTACTCTCATTTAATCATTTCTTATTTTAAATTAATTAAATATCGTCTGCATTATTTTTATACGTTTTATCACTGAAGTTAGATATTACGTACATAATTTTCTTTTATATTTGGCATAAAGGATTGATTAGGTACATATGTGATAATTTGAAATTTAATCATCGATTATTTTTTGTTGCAATGAATATTTTATCATCGGTATAAACAAATTCTTCACATAAAAAATCTATGAGTCTATTTCTCGGACTAATAATTATCTAGCGTTTAAGTTATATATCTTTGAAAATTAAAAGTTTATTCGTTTGTGGGCTTGTTTTTAACACATAACCACACGATTTGCAATCAATTCACTAAATTATTCTGGAAAATTAAAAATTTTACTGATCCCGTCATATGATGGGCTATATACTAGTTTTTTTGTATTCAAATTACTTCAATATGCTACTCACTTTAATTAAAACTGCATTTAAAACTTAACTGCATTTTCTGTCACTGTACCAAAAACTTAATTATGTCAATTTTCATCGCCATTTTATAAAAGTAGTTCTAAGGACACAGAACTCAGAAAGTCATATTTCTTTCTAAACGCAACTTTCTAGAATCGTAAGTCCCAGTAATTACTTCCGTTAAATTGAAATTTTTGGTTTACGGCTGCAGCGTTGTATAGATAAGAAACATTTATTTCTCTCTTTTAAAGCAATTTATCCGATTGTACAAATGACACCATCAGAAATATTTTAGAAAATACAGTTTTCCCTTTAGGTATTACTTTTGGACTAGATAAAAATGAGTTTGAACTTTTTTAGGTAATGAAACTAAAATGGTATAAGAAGAAAAAAGTATTTTGATAGTAAGTGTTCCTTAAAAACGTTGTAGAAAAGTTAGATTTTTTTTCACTTATAATCTTACTTGGATCGATATCAGACAATTAATAACAAAGGATTTTTTCTGAAATCAGATACTTTAAAGTAATGAAAATATATTACCTGGTTATAAATGTTCCACTCGTGTTTACTAAATATTTGAGCATGAAATATATAATTGATTTATTTTCATATATTAACTCATCCATAGCCTTATATCTTATGTAACCCGAAAGTAATAATTATATTCCGTTACAGTAATGATAGAAAAGTCATTAAATGACTCAAATTAACCCTTTGAGGACGGGTACATCATATATGCAACTTCTTTCAAACTGATTCAACGAGTTTATTTTAATTATATTAATGATATTTTAAGTAAAACATTTAATTAGTATTTCCTGTTTCCACTAGAGGTAGCCTTATGTTTGTTATAGGTTTGTTATGTGTGTTATAGGTGAACTTATCTATCAGAGATATCTGAATACTAAAGCATTATATAGTCAAATTTAAAAGATGTTGCATATAAGATAAACCCTATTCAAAAAGTTAAACACATCATATTCCTCTTACAAAAGACACCTTTAGATTTCATAAAGGTATTCCCAGCTTCATTGTAAACATTTGTATACCCTGGTACCATGTGGGATAGTCTTACAGAAAACGTTATAGTCAGTTTTAACAATTGAGGAGCTAACCACCAAAACTAACAAACAACTCATCTGTGGTGATGTAAATACTAACTGGGAGTGAAGTAAGCATATTAAGAGTTTTGCAGTGTCAACCAAATTTCCATATTGTCTGTTTTACTCTGACCCATCCGAAGACATACAGCAGCAACTAATGATGACCGTGCCGCGACAGTGACTCCATAAATGGCTATCAAGTCACCGCTGACCTACGAGAGGCCCATAATGGTCCCATTTTAATGTGGTCTAACAAAGTAAGGAGCAAACACTACAGAGGTAATCTAGAGACTACCAGGAAGAACGCTAAGAAAAGGTCACTCAGGTAACCCGGGGTCGTGAAGGGGCACACCTAAAGGAGGTGTGCCCCTGGGAACAATTCCATATTGTAAAGGTGTTTTAGTACATTTGAAATATGAAGCGATCGGGTAAGATATTATTTGGTTAGACTTTCCTTTTAATTAGTCTTTTATACCGCGAATTAATGTTATTTATCAATACAGGTATTTTATACAATTTATTCCTCTCAATGAATACCTGACTTGAAAAATTACATGAAATATTTAGTTCTCTCTAAATGGCGGAATTCTAGAGTTAACACACTGTCAAAAAAATTGCGAGATGTAAAAAAAAATTCTAAGTGGCCTTAACTAACTTCTAGAAGATATGACATGATTATTACTCGTCTACGGGTGGGTCACGGCTGACTCATATATGCACGAAATTGTGTTGTTTCATTGGGTTTTTCATCTTGTTTGGCACAGTTTGTCCCAAGGGTAATTGATGGCCGAATGGTTAGGGTTCTGGCCTTCGGAACCGGAGTTCGTGGGTTCGAATACCACTATGGTATGAACGTAGCTGTTCGGAATCGGCTTTAAGCAGTAGGTCCCGGTCTCATTAGCCCACGTGTGCAAAACAGTAGACCGTAGCACTCCAAACCAAACCCAAGGGTAATTAGCGCTACTAAATTTCGACCAACTACCTTTCAATGAATATAATACGAAGCTCCTAATCTATGCAATAAGAAGTTTTTTAAAATAAATTTCGAATTAGAAGCATGATTTCGGAATTTCACAATTTTAATTAATTGAAACAGGCTGAATAAATTTTCTACTACTTAAAATATAATATTTTAAGCGGAACTATTCACAAAATCGTTTTGCTTTTTGATTTATATACAATGGTGGACTGAATAAATTATAGGTTTTACAAAACACTTTCGAAACAAACAGAGAAAACAAACTTTCGAACAAAAGCTTAACACATTGTATGCGGGACACGTACTACTACGTTTTCTGACGATTGATACTTGAGGCCGGGTCACGTATTAGTACAAGTTAGTGTAACAACATGGTTTGTTTGTGGGTACAACAACAACGGTATATACAGGAAAACGAAGCCGAATGTTCTTGCCTACTACACACATTTTGGAAAAATTTAGATAAAAATTAGTCTTTACATCAGTCGATACTCAACCACAGAAAGGGAAGTTTGATTAAAAAAAACCAATTTAGATTTAATTTTAACTTTTTATTTATCTTTGCGAAAATGATATTATATATAAGTATATTTTTATATTCTATATATATATATACATATATTTGTATTTATAAATGTATATTTGTTTAAATATTTCAATGTAAAATACGAAAAGTTGGTAAAAAAATTAAATGAATTTCGATCTATTGAGATTTAACTGAATAACTAAATTTACGCGCAAAAACGCCGGCTTCAAAAACAATTCCGCTTCGAAATGTACCCGCACAAAATGTGTTAAGGCAGTTTTGATTATTAGAAACGAGAAAGTCCCAGTAATATTCTTTTGCAGTTGAAGATATCGATCCTATAAAAAATACTATTCTATCTTAAACTAAAATTTATAAATCTGGTATTTATTTGTTTCCCATCTTTCTCTCCATGCTTTATTTGAAATTATCTCGTTTCATAATTTACGATATTTCATTTTTAATATTACATCCCTGCCAGGCATTTGAGGAAGAGATATTTCTCTTACATTAATCTTATGGGATAAACCTGGTGATTAATGTTCATACCCTAGAAATTGTTAAGTTATAGCAATAAATGTAATGCTTTGGATTTTCTTTTCATACGCCCGTGGTGTTAAAAATAAATCGAAATGAATTTGTATTCAGTCGAGCACCTTGTAAGAGAATCCTTTAAAAGCTTTATAGCTCAAAAATAAAAGGCATTTTTAATGGAATTTTCACGGAATTAGACTCTTTTTTTTTGAGAAAAAACGTTTATGAAATTAATGCAAAGTGCTCACGTTTAACGATAAAAATGAAAATTTTGCAAATCGATTTAACGTCTCTTGATCCGAACTAGTTATACAAATTTTATCTTAGTATTTCATTAGATATATTTTACTAATAAATTGAAATGGGATTTATTACCATGAATAAAAATTGATCAGAATGGAACCATGGATTCAGAATTAACACTACTAAAGATTTTAATGACTATGTATTTGTATATAGAGTTCACGAGTATTTTCAAAATATCTGTTTGAGATGAGAATTCTCATAAAACTTTAAAAATCATTAGAATATATTTTCTGTTTTAAATCTTTCCAGACCCCGGGAATATTATATAATTCATACACACAAATATATACATATACATATATATGTATAAACTAGCCTAAATAATGGCGTACAAAGTTAAGTGACCTTTCATTTGGAACATAATTTTGTTTGCTGAGTTCGCTGATTTTGCTGTGTTTAGAAATATCTGTATGAGAGTCACTCAGTAAGAAATAGCTGTATGAAATCAAGTTGTTTTACGGTGACAGACTTAAAAGTTGTAGATGGCCAGGATGTAAATTACCTTTCATTAGAAAGTTTACCATACAACGTGTAAAGAAAAATTTAATAATCATTTATTTAACACTAGATTGCCCAAGGAAGTCATTTAGACTACGTTTTGATTTTAATTAGAAAAACAAATATGTATATAATCACACAATTTCTTTGAATTTTGTAATTTTAGTACAATATATAAATGTGTTTATTAATATGTTGTACAAAAAGTCACAAAATTCTAAGAAATTGTGTTATTATATGCATAATTGTTTTTCTAATTGAAATTAGAAAACAGTCAAAATGATTTCCTTGGGCAATCTAGTGTTAATTAAAATTAAATTGCTAAAGTTTCTGAAAATCATTAATATAATAAAAATTATGACAAACGCTAAACCAAGTTAAATATATTAGCAGTCATATATGTTCAAAATATTAATAATTCACATTTTGTACTTAAAAACTAGTTTAATCCGGTTATCAATAAAAAAAAACCCACAAAAATAATGTGTAGTTTTCTTACATTTCAAGTCTGGTTACTAAATTCTGAAATTCTGTAATCACTCAATAATTATAAAGCATTATAAAATTTGTCATAGTATTTAAAATCGCTCCCTTTAGCCTTTTTATGTTACTCTTTTAGTCTTCATTCTGTATGCCTACATACTCTCCTCCGCTACAAAAATTACTAAGATTCTTTGAAGGTCTTCTTTGATCAGAGGTTCGTGTGGTCCATAATTTTTTTCCTTCCTAGGGACATTAATTTATTTCTGCTGATAAAAACATTTAAATATATTCCAGATTTTGTATGAAGACTTGTTTCACTTAGATCTAATTAAGTTGAAGCCAAGTAAATTGAGGACTACCTTAACTTAACACGATACCTGAATAGTAATATAATATACATTTTCCCCTTAAATAATGGTTTTATAAGAAACAAATTTCCAACTGTCACTTATATACAAAAATATAGAAACTCTCAATCAAACCACCAACGTTCGTTAATTACATCACTACTTAGCATCTATTTACTCTTTGGGTCAAAAATTTCTGTAGTTGGTGACACTGATCTCTACAAGTGTTTTTCTAATTCAGTAACTGCAATATGTTTGAAGGGGATATAATTCTTCAGTATTTTTCTTTTCTTGCACACTTTGGTATTTATTTGGGTGATAATACGGTATTTCAAAGCCCTCTTTGTGTAAAGACAACTTTGGACTGAGTTTAATAATTTGTCAGTAATATATCAGTATGTTTCCTTTCTTGTAGAATTTGATATTTTCTGAATAATAAAACGAAATAGCTCTCTTTATAAAAAGATAGCATGGATAATTCCAAAGTTCTCATTATAAAAAGAGAGCTTACGCAAATTCAAAGCTCTTGTTATGAAAAGAGAGTTTGACGTTATTTGTGCTTTGTGACGTAATACATAGAAATTTAGAAATTAATCTCCTAAATAGCTATGAAATTCAGGTGTGACCATTTCGTTTTCTGAATCTCGACGAATTTGGTCCTAGGTAAGTGACTGGGCATTTTTTTAATAATTTCATGTTGTTACGAATGTGTTACTAGCAGAGATAGCCACTTTCTATAATTGGAAAACAGCCACCATTAACACATTGTATGAGGCACACGTACTAGTACGTATTCTGACGATTGATACTTCAGTGAGGGACACGTACTAGTACGTTTTCTAACGATTGATTCTTGAGCGCGGGTCACGTTCCAGTACTGGTTAGTGTAACAACATGGTTTTTTGTGGGTACAAAAATAAAGGTATATACAGGAAAACTAAGCCGAATGTTCTTGTTCTACTACAAAGATTCTGGAAAAATTTAGATAAATGAAAATTAGTTTTTACATCAGTCGATGGGGAACCACAGAACGGGAAAAATTAATACTATATACTACTATATATACTATAACTGTATAAACTATATATACTATATAAATTTATCCACTAAAATATATTTTTGTTTACAAAAATCTATGGTTGGTATTTGTATATTTCTATTTATATATATATCTTTTATATTTCAATATAAAATACGAAAAGTTGGTTAAAAAATTAAATAATTTTCGATCTATTGATATTTAACTGTATACCTAATTTAATCGCAAAACGCTAGCTCCCTGTAGAATTCCGCCTCCAAATGTACCCGCACACAATGTGTGAATATATTTTTCTTTAAAATTTTCATTCTTTTGTTCTAATACACTATTTAATAATAAGATAACAATGGATAAGTAAAAAAATTGCTGGATCTTCAACATTAACTTGCATTAAAGAAGCAATCTTTATACATATATATCTCGGAGGTTGTGTAGTATTTCTAACCTACCATTAGGATTGTAGTATGCATTCATGTCATAATTTGGGACTTGAGGGCCGGTGGATGACCTCAGATTCTTGATGAGGAATTCATTGAGGAAAGTTACAAATCCTACTTCCACTCTCTCCTTTACACTATTTATTGTTATTAAAATTATATTCATCGGCAATTTGAATCATAAAAGGTTGTTGCAATACTTTTATTACTACTTTTATATATAGTAGTTGTTCTAATACTTCGGACAATTTGTTACCCAGACCGAAGGCTGGATGCGAAGCAGCTAGTTTAATAATAAGAAGCATTTGTATTTTTTTCTAGAATAGTGTAAGTCAAATGACATGTATTTTTTTCAAATGAGCAATTTTTCATTTTATCGCAACGTTTTGAACTAGTTTATATAGTAAGAAATACGCAGGAAGTGAGAAAACGAGATACATAGATAGACAAACAACTAACGATGACCATAGATAAGTCTAGTCATCAGAAAGATTCAAAGTTATACACTTTAATAATGTTTTTCCTCTCACCTATTATCGGAACTGTGGATATCTATGTGTGAAGAGTATATGACTATCGTGTCTGTAATCTCGTTCCTAGCCTTTAAACACTCATTAGGAGTAATTAATGATTCTTAATAGGAATCGACTATGTTTAGAGCGATAAGAACTTGGTGATTGA
Source organism: Pardosa pseudoannulata (assembly GCA_032207245.1). NCBI lineage: Eukaryota > Metazoa > Arthropoda > Arachnida > Araneae > Lycosidae > Pardosa > Pardosa pseudoannulata. Next base: position 96,431,517 of record CM063501.1, read on the forward strand.
GTCAGTAAACAAGTACAAAGCATTTCGAACTGTTAATAGTTGTAGGGGCGGGGAACATTTGCACGTACGTCTGTTTCGGACTCAAGGCTAAACAGAATTTTATATTGTGTCTTAGAGAGCATCAAATCCTAAAATTGATGACAGTTTAAAGATATCTCTCTTTGTTCATTTTAAGAGATTCAAATCCCTTAAACTTCATTGAAATATCACATAAACGAATGAGTTATTTAAAGAAACCTGGATTAAATGCAAATTAATTATTAAACAATATATTTTGTCAATTATATAAAATTTTATGTTTTTAAGTGAAATAACTAATTTAAATTAAAATTATCTAAAATTATTAAAAATGATTTATGAAACTTTGTACACATGTACAATAAAAATAATTAGACAGTTAAAAATAATTTTCAATAAAATATCCTAACTATAATAAAATAATTAGAAGAAAAGCAAATAAAAATAACATATAACATTTTTAAAATATGAATTAAAACTTTCTTAAATTTCAATAATTTTAACTAACTTTACTGACTGTTAAAATATGTTACAGATGAATTTACAGATGACTGTATGGTTGATTTAAGAAACATAAAATATAAGAGTATAATTTCAGATTCTGGATTAGAAATTTTATTAATTATCAAATGTGGAAAGAATGATACTGTTAGAAGCAAATATTTGATAAAGTATTCTTTTAAAGAGCAAAATTAGTGATATATAATTAATTTATCAGTTAAATTTCTATAAGAAAAAATTTCTTTTTATTATTTATGTACTAAATACTGTATTTCTGTACATGTGGTGATCCTTTTAAATGTTACTTACATTGTGTTTAATCTCTCATAATGCTAAGGAATTAAACTTCGTGTGTATATTTGTCTATATCTATATATATATATATATATATATATATATATATATATATATATATATATATATATATATATATATATATATATATATATATATATTATATATATATATATATATATATATATATATATATATATATATATATATATATATATATATATAGATAGATAGATGATATATATGTATATATTCATATATTATGTATATATATATATGTATATATAAATGTCTTAGATCCGTGTCATCTGCCACTTAGGGTTTGGTATTTTTATTTAACAATTTTCCATATTTCTAATATTATTTAATCTGTTTGATGTAATCAGGATTAAATGGATATAATAACTAAGTTTACGAATATTTTGGCAGATCATTATTAATTTCTTTATTAGGAATATAAACGTAGTTTATGTTGGCAGAGAATTTGTGAATTTCAGGAATCGAGCTTTTTAATGGTCATTACTTATCGTACTGTCTAGTTGCTGTGGAAATATTCTTCTGTTGGTGTAAGCTCCAATCCATCAAAAGTTTTATAATTGAAACTATATTAATTTTTCAGTAACAGATTCTGACATTAAAAACTGCTTAAAAAGTATATTTTTTCACGTAGATATGTTGAGGTCTTTTCATGGACCAAAGCCAAGTAAATTTAAAACTAAGAAAAATCGAAGTAAAAAGTATATTTAGATGACATTAATGCTCAAGCGACACAGTTGCAACATTGGAAGCACATTAGTTCAAAGATAATTTTTCATAATTACAATGTGATTAAACGAAATGATAAAAGTTCTTATCATAATAAATTGTGTCAGTTAAATATGAAAGAAATCTTGATTATTATAATTAAAGTACCTGCAACGCCCATACAAATATGGTTATTTTATGGGTATTGTAGAGAGCAAAATGTTTTCTTAAATGCAAATTAATGCATACTTGAAAAGACCTAAGTTACACCTTGACTTAGTGATATTATAATTGTTTGCAGTGAAGGCTAATTTAGGAACTGGAAATTTTTTGTTAGTTTATTTTCATATTTCTAGCGTTACATTGTAGTAATTATTTAAAAATTAAGTTTTTTTATGATAAAAAAGAGGCCTATTTTATTTGAAGTAGCAATTCGAGCTCCCACGACATAGGTCTGAAGTTCAATTCAAGGTATGAGCAAGGTTGACACAATCTTCATCCCTTCAGTGGGTAGACAAACTGAGGACCAAGAATTCTTGAGAATTAAACAGTGGGGTTACAGAGTAAGGCTGACCACCTAACCGGAACATATGATTCGAACCCAAGGGTTTTGGGCCTCATTGAAATTGCCATTGTAAGCCTTGCCCCGCTAGGTGTTGTTGTGCCGGGGAGTTTAGCGTTTTTTGATAAAAAATATTAAACATATGTTTTTCAATGTCTTTAAAAACATTTAAAAAATGTAAAATAATTCCTACCTTTTTTAATTTAAGTAAAACAATATAATTTTAAAAGATTTTAGAGCAATTTTCAATTTGTCACACTGAATTCTTTTTGCAATTGTAGTTAGAAAACCAGGCTGTTTTTTAAACTACAATTTTTTTATGTAGTACGGTTATAGTAGAAATTTTAATGATAAATTTTACTTTTTTTCTATAGTTTTATTTTTACTCTTATCTCTGAAATAATACGTATATCTTCCAGCTTGTAGTTTGCCGAACGATCACCGAATGGATAGGGCTCTGACCTTTGGTTCCG
>CM063501.1:96439108-96524108 GCA_032207245.1 Pardosa pseudoannulata
TTTCTACTCTAGTTTTTTGTGCTATGAACTCACAAATCTATCCCACTATCCCTTTTATTCATCTTTTAGTTGTCTTATTCTCTACTCGTTGTCATTTTTATGCTTACTGTTAAAAATCTCTGGATTAGATAGCTTGGCCAGGGAATCCAGTTGTATCGTCATCTTGAAGGTCCAAAATTTAAATATAAAAGATAATGATTTGTTAGGCATTGATATAAAGATGACTGATAATGTATTAAATAATAAAACTATATTGCACTGCAACATAATTAAATTTTTATATGGTTCTTACATATAATAGACATTAGTCACAAATAATTTTCAAAATTTTCAAATAATACTAAGTATTTTAAAGTAAAACTACTCAGGATATTTTTTAACTTCAAACAATGTACTGTTAATTTTTAAAATCCCGTATGTTAAAAATGTATGATATCCCTGAACCCATTTTAGAATATTATCCAATTTGGATTCCTGTGAAACTATATATGGAAAAATATTTCCTGATTATATTAAAGTTAGAAATTTTAAAAATATCACACACTGTTTAATTTTTTTTTTTATAAAAGGCAACATATAAAAATGATATCCGTTTTTAAACGTCTGATGAATTCCACTTTAACAAACAAATGACTACATCTAGTGGCAATAAAAATATTAAATTAAATTTTTTATTTCAATATTCTACATGCACTCGTCATATAAGACAATTTAAAATGTAATGCATGTGTGATAGACCCATTTTTAAAAAGTTACACAGCCTAAATTTCGTATCATTATTACGAATATTTTTTCGATGTTGCAATTTTTAAACGCGTATATAATATCCTAAAGACTGTATCTATTATTTAGAAATTCAGCGTATCTATTATTTAGTAAATCTTTAGAAAATATAAGTCTCGATATAATTTAAAAACTTTCAGATTAATAGAAATTTTGAGATTGAAGATGGTATATAGACCGGTCGATTACTTGTTTGATATGCAGAGAGGAAGAAAAGTAAAAAATTGTTTATTTAAAAACAGAAATTTATTCAAATTTCGAATAAATGATATAAAGACGTATTGCATGGTGCTATTAATAATAAGGATACCAAGTTTAATAGATGTAGGTCACACCATTCCTGAATAATCATGCATACTTACATTACCCTAATCATTTTATATATTGTTAGTATAATAGGCATTTGGTAGTTATCGAAGCAACTCCACTCTCTTTTCTTTATTTAACAGTTCATTCTAATCTTAAAATGTTCTTTCCAACATTCTTTTATTTATCACTAAAAAATGAATACTTCGTTTCCTTTTGAAAATTTTTAGAATTTATTTAATAATGATTTGACATCAATAATGTATTTGGTATTGTTATTTAAAGTAATAAATTTTTTAATAAAATAAAAATCATTCACCGAAGAAAACAACAAAATGCAATTTCCCGCAAAATAATTTTTGAAGTGTCTATATTAGAGACTAAGTTTTTGTATGAAATTGAAAATAAATGACATTCCTAACAGTGTAATCTCAAATATTTAAAGACATGTAACATTTTCAAATTTACTAAAAAACATTAAAACTTTATAAGAAACTGGAAATGTTAAACATTGTTTTTATTATACTAATCATGGTATTTTAATACATCGCTTGAATTAATATATTTATAATTACTCAATAAAGCAGGTAATTAGGTTCTATTTAATATAAAATTAAGATTCTAATCTACGTATTTCAAAAGATGTTTTGCGGGCAGGTTTATTTCTATTATATTTATACTGACTGTGCATGTTTCACTATTGAAAATTAAATCTATCACTTCATATAACAAAGCTAAATATTTTTATAAAGTTAGACCCTTATTAATAATAAAAATAACATTTTATTTTAATGAAAACATAATTTTCTATATAATAATAGACAATAGATCTGAATCAAAAATTGATATTTGTAGAGTTAATACAGCTCCGTTAGTACTGTGCGATAAAAAAAATATACTATAATCTTTCAATAATACCCTAGTATAATCGTTTCATGCACAGTTTAGTTTCCCATTTAGTCATAGAATTTTCAGTTTAGTCATAGATATTTCTGAAAATTTGTTGCAAAATAGATAAATAATAAATGTCTTGCTAGAGCCACTTCAGAATAGATGACATAACATTTTAATAGTAATCTTAGCAAACTGAGAGAAACGTTTTATTTATCCTTTATTACAGTCGAAAACTATTATCGTAATTTATAGATAAAGCCAACGCTTCTAAAGTCATGGATTATAATATCTTGGACCATTCAAGTCTGTAATGACCTCTTTAGTGATCGAACACGTTCAGCCGACATTTCAATAAAAGAAACTTTATCGTTGAGCAATTATGCATTGTGAAATATTACTCACTCATTAACCAAAATCGCGTAATTAACAATTCCTCAACTGCCTAATGAAGGGATAATTTTTCCTCATGGAAAGAGTCGTTAAATTTAATTGGTATCTTTAATACATTTCCTTCTTATTCGAAACCTTATCTGAATGTAAGACATCAGCAGCTCGACTTACACTAAATTTTCGTAGCCCAGTAATCATTAGTGCTATCGTTAGTCGGGCAGTTGTTACACAAAGGAGTTATTTATCTGATCAGGTGTCAAATAAATGTGGTATTAAGGAACAGGAGTTTAATTCGAAATCCGAACATTAACATGTGTTTGGAAGGAATTTTCTGTAGTACACTGGAAGGAGCATTTGTCTCGGAAAAATATAATTTCCTGGGAAAGTATTCAAATAAGCTCTGTGTTTTGTGTTGTTAATTTGCATTTTGTTACTCTGCACTTGAGGTTAAATGTGTATATTTTAATTTAATAAAAGAATGATATTTTGTTAGGAAATTTGCCTAAGTAACAAAATTGATTAAAGGTTTCTAAACATGTTTATAAGATGAGGGATTGTGTTCAAAAATTGGATAAATCTGTAATTTAATGATAGAAAAGACAAATTTTATTATTCTTCACTTTAATTTCGAAGTAAAATTTTTCATTTACATACTAATCTTTTAATCAGATACTACTACTTTCTAATTATTATTTAATTTGTAATTTACGCTTATTTTCAGTTACCTTAATATTTTTCGAAGTTTTTTAGGCCCTTTTCTGATTTTTAAACTTTTAATTTCTGGTTTTAATTAATTTTTAAACATTGTTATTAGACGTCAAATTTTTATTTTTTATTACTGTTCTGATGACCCTGGCCAAAAAATATTTTGTGTTTTCTATCCCTAAGTCTTTCTACTCTTCTACTCTTTAGTTCTTTCTACTCTTTAGTTGATGTGTTATGAACTCACGAATCCAACATCCTGTACCCCTCTTTGATCTTTTAGTTGTTTATATGCTCTGCTCGTTGTCAATTTCTCTGTTTACTGTAAGAAATCTCTGGATCTGAGGGCAGGCCCAGGCAATCCAGTTGCCCTACCATCATGAAGGTCCTGAATGAGATACTACTTAAAATCGATTTTGAAGTTGATTTTGAAATCGACTTTGACCATGAATATAAAACTCAGCTTGCAATAGGGATGGACAATAGTCCAATTATTAAGGGGTTATTTTTTGTTTTAAGTCTATTAGTTACAATTCATGCATATCTGTCAACATTGGAATAGTCTTTGGGTAATAGGTCAAGAGCTAATTAAAAACTTGATCATAGAACTTCCTATCAAACGAAAAGAATGGGCAGATAATAAAAGTAATATATTTTAAATGGGAAAAATAACCTTATTTTATTTTAACCATTAAAATTTTTAATATTTATATTCTAAATGAGAATAATAACCATGCACAGTAGCCATTTGACCTTAATTCACTTCCTGCCAATCCCTTCACCATTGTTTCTGATAAGACAATAATTTCATGATAGGAAAGTTGCAGAAGCTTCGTAAAAGTTGATTTATCTTTAAAAAAGTTCTTCATCCTGCATTCTAGGAAACTTTTGAAGTAATATTAGAATTGGAATTTATATTAGCAGAATATTAGCATCGGAGTATAAACAAAACTTTCTGATATCATATCACAGTTAAATGCAAAATCATCTCCAGTAATTTGCTTTGAAACTTTTGCGTAGTTTCCTGGGATCCTGAATGGAGAACCTTGATTTTAGGAAAATACAAATTATTTTTTTCCTAAAAATGTTATAGAAAATAAAAAGAATAGCACTAAACTTCGAGTCGGGCAGACTTTTATGTATGATGCAGGAAATTTTCGTTCTTCCAAAGCGAATATTTTGCGAAGATTTGTTCGAAAAATTTGCATAATATTTTGTTAGTGTTATATACAGAATATTATGCAGCATATTTTCTCAGTCCAATTCTATAGTTGTACAATATAAAAAACAGTATTTTTTACACTCTGCATTTAAAGAAAAAAATACCTATCATATATGTCGATACTGAGGTGTTGATTTGATCCTAAAACTGTACAACAGATTTTAGATATCGCATATATATCTGCCATATCAAAAGAGTGTTCCATAACAAATTAAAAATGTTATGAAAAGCAATAGAGAAAAAAAACAGAGGGCGAAAGCTATGCTTAGATTCACAGTGATCAAACTGGCTGTTGAATTACCCTAAGGTGTCTCGAGTCTATACCAGAAGTGCTTTAGCAATACTCAATGTCAAGCAATCTAAGAGTGAATTTAACTAAACTTCCTATAAACAAACAGAAAAAAAATGAAGTTGCCCTCCAAACTATATCATTGATTGCATTAAAAACAAATGAGCATTAATTTTTTACAATTAGTTTCTTGTTTTACTTTATATTCAAACCGATTTAAGCAAGTTGTAAGGCGAATTTTTTTTATTAGCATGACAAAGGTACTGTAGCGAAAAAAAATGTTTTAGAACTGGTGATTTAAAAGTCTGATTTGTTCTAAGGCCGAACAGCTGCCAAAAGGTTAGGGAGCTGATCTTCGGTACCGGAGTACGTGAGTTTGAATACTACTGAGGCAAGTATGTTCGCAACCGTTAATAATTGGCTTTAAGCTGTAGGTACTAGCTTCATTAGATCTCGTGTTGCAAAACAGTACATCGCAGAGCTCAAAACCAAACCAAACCTGGTTTTCTCTAAACTTTTACTACTTTCATTTGGCCAATATTTTATATTTAATATATTCCTACTGAAGTAATGATACTTTTATATTGGCATTTTTAAGTGTTATCAGATTTTTCATAGTTAGACAATCAAATAATAAGAAAATAAAAATGTTAAGCATGTATTTTTAGAATCCTATCAAGCGTTTAAAAGGCTTTTGATGCAAGCGAAATATTTGAAAAAAATTATTTTTTATCAAAGAGGCTTTCGAGAAAAAAAATTGAGAATCTGAGTTTTTATGATTAATGAATTTAAAATATTGCATTTTTTAAATCTCACAATATTTTTTTCTGCTATTATACCGAACTAAGCAAGGTTTTAAGAGTATTATCATGCTCAAGTCACTCTATTCATTTAAGTTAGAAGTGACTATCTCGTAAAAATGTATCACTAATCGGTGATTACCTCTATTCATCCCTGGTGTTATAAATAGTTATTTTTTAAATAACGACAAATAGCATGTAAGATTTCATATGTTTGTGGTTTATTTTGTTTACAGACATGTACAAATATTTACGACTGTTAAATTTGTTTGTTAAATTGATAATTCTTTTCAAATTATGCGTTATCTTGGATACCGATAATGTTCAATTTAAAATTTTTAGAGCAGTGACTACTTGTAACAAGAATATAATAAGTAGAAAGCACAATATACAAAAAGAAATGCTTGAAGAGAGATATTGAATATTTCAGCCTTTTTTAAATGCTAAACGTAATAAAAATGCCCGAAACAGATTTTCTCACTTTGCTAAAGAATTTTACAGTGACTAAAATAAATATTATTTTATAAGGTAAAAAAAGCAATAAAATGAGACTTCCTAAATTGTATCCTTATTTCTATATTATTTATTACTCTCTCTCTCTCTCTCTGTATATATATATATATATATATATATATATATATATATATATATATATATATATACATATATATATATATATATATATATATATATGTGTGTGTGTGTGTGTGTGTGTGTATCAGGTTTATTCATGTAGGCAACTAATGACAAGTCTCTTTTCTTTTAAAACCATGCTTTATTAAATTCAGTCCTTTCGTTAAGCTTTGGCTACGTCATAAATGTACTCATTTGTTGAGCTGCATTGCCGACTAACGTAGAGGGTGTTGCCCAGATTCAGATTCAAAGTGTGCCAAAAAACTTGCTTGCGTAAACATTTTTCTTCCTGATGACCTTTCGCAATTAACTTTTTTCGCTGTGTATAACCGCTCGAGGGTACATGTCTCTCTTCTTACGTAATTTTTAAGTAGTTCCACTTATTTTTAAATATAACTTCCTTAATTTTTAATGTCCCATTTTCAAATCCGACATATTATATTTATATATGTATATATATATATATATATATATATATATATATATATATATATATATATATATATATATATATATATATATATATATATGCATATTTCATTTTACAAACTTTTCGTTTTTCTAGATTTTGAATTTATGATACATTAAAACCGTTGAAATGTATAAAAAAATTAAGTTCTACAATTTGACAAACTAAATCAGTATGTAAAGAATAAATAAACAATAAAATGAAGAGAGGGGAATATTTGTATATGATTTTTATTAAAAACTTTTATGTTCTACCTATTTTGAATTATTGTTTTCTACTTATTTTTTTGCAAACTATATTCTGTACCATTCTACCTATACTTTAATTTTGGTCATACATTAAGCCGGACAATTCGTAACTGGTAAATTGTAGTAATGTATGCGTGGGGTACATCCTTAGTTATGAATGTCCATTATAGTTCAAATTAGCCCTATAATGCAAATTTCGAATTAACAATCAATCGTATTACAAAATAATTACGGTAGCGTTCCATTCCAAACCTTAAGAGTAGTTCTTATACATAAATATTTAAGATAGTCTGAAAATTATTCATTTTATTAAAAACACACTGATTTTTAGATTTTGTGTTTATTTTAATATGAAAACTGTTTAAATATATGAAGAATTATATCTATTGTTTTCTAAAAAATCAGTATTAAAATGTCTTTATTCCTCAACATACTACACTTTGTCCTGATTAGGTTTAAGTCATTAATCTTGGTGTAGTGGAGATGTTGCTTTAAAAAGAAAGACAATGAATGTTATAGGAGGATCATATAAAACATTTATTTTTAAAAAGTGAATGGTTTTCGAGGCATTTAAAAGGAAATCTTCGTAGGTACCTCAAATTCCAGTTGCTTGTTCCTGTCACTCTCAATCGGCAACCCCTTTCTCTCTTGCCGGTTGTTCAAACAAATATGCACTCTGTTTTTATCTTAGTTCCTTTGTTAGGAACAGAGTTGCTCTGACATTCATTGCGACAAGAAATAATGTCAGGTTAGTGACCACACCCCTTAGTCTATACGTTACTTGGGGCAGGAATGAAGTTATGTTAGCTAACAATATAAAAACAAAAACAACTCAACAAAAACAATACTTCATAATTATGATTGAGTTTGTATATCTTTGTACTGAAGTCTATACATGTAATCTATTTTCCTTTACCAAATTTAATGTTGGCTTGTTTTGTGTTTTGCAGCGGCACGGGCGGGCTGATGCTGGCGTCGGTGCTCGGCTCACTGGCGGCCCTGGCGTCGATGGCCGTCACCTTGGCGCTGTGCTACCTCTTCTGGAGGAAGAGGTCAGCCGCCAAGGAGGCCAAAGACGAGCTGGAGCCCCTGCAAGTGGGAGGCCCAGCCCAATCAGCCCAGGCCACGCCCAAAGGCGGTGCTCAGCCACAGCAGCAGCAGCAAGGGAAAAGTGTCGTGGAACTCACCAGGCACAACGTCGAGGATAGGCTTTATCAAGGTAACGCTGGATCCTCGTCGCTATCTCTGGACAGGTAAGACACACACACTTTTCTTCATTCTTCACATACTGCTACAATGGCACAAGCTTCTTAACCCTCTAGTAGAGTTTTCCACTTTCATATGTAGACACTATTTGCTTCTTAGTGCGTTTTCTCTTCTTCACTGCTAAAATTGCACTACCCTTTCAATCGTACTAGTGGCGAATGCACTCTAAAAGTCTTTTTAGTCACTTGTAGAAGTTATTTGAATATTCACTACCAGACGCTACTTTCTTGCACCTTATTTTTCATTCGCCTTTGTATCTTACACAAACATCTGGAACAACTTGTTGATTATATATAAATGGGTATTTTAGAACATAGCAACACACCGTTGCAAACTTTTAAATTATAGAAATGCTTTAGAATACAGTGCGAAACATGCAAAGTACGGTTTTGCTTGATAAAAATATATAATATGGTTTAAAAATTTCCATTTTCAGTAAATAGTAATTTTAAAATCTATGCTTATATTTAGGTAAAATTATATTTTGAAACTTTGAAGGATATTGGGCACGACTGAATAGTTTTTTACACCTAAAGTAGGATTTCATTAATATTTTGAAAGTGAGTTCTTCTAAATTAGGACTGAAAGGTTTAAAGCATTTTTACACTGAGGTAGCCCATCATCTGAGGAAAATCTACAGTATGGGAATAAGGGAGTTTATGAGTTTATACTTAGGACATTAAACTTCAATACTTTACTCTTAATTTAAGTATGAAATTATTCTTATATTTGGTTGTTGAAATCTTTAATTTAAAGATACCTTGCCAATTGACCTTCACTAAGCATATAATTGCCACATGCGTGGGTAATTTTAGTTCTTATATTCGATGAAATAATCTACATTTGTCTGTTTGTTTTGTGAATAAGATGATATCTTTGAATAATGAAGCGATGGATACGTCTGACTTGTATGAGTTTAAACAGTAGAATATTTTAGTGACTACAAGGAATTGTTTCTCAGACATTTACAAACTTTTAGGAATTAAAAATTCTTACAATCACTTAAGGGTTGTCAAAGAGAAAGACAGAAGTACATGCTACCGGTTCTTTAGAATCACTTGACACAAATTCTGAAGCATAGGTGACTAAAAATCTGAACTAATTCCTAACGTTTCAGTGAGACATATTTCGAAGGGTAGTCTACCTCTAATGTGCCTATTTAGATGTATAAAAATCGCTTGATGTTTAATCCGAGCCAGGAATTAGTGAAAGTGCTTTAAAGTTTAATTTAGAAGTCACAATGCAACTTTTAAAATATTTTTATACGGAAATATTAACAATTTCTATACGGAAAGTGTTCAGACAAATTGTTCAAAATACAGAAATTTTCTCGATTTCTTTAACCGAGTGCAAAAGATTATCACGAAGTATTTTCTATTTTAACAGGACTTTTCTATGTCCATTGAAAAAATTTAGGTGTCAACAAGACACCAAGAGAAAGACATGTTTCTCTTGAAAATGGAGACTTCGACTGTACTTTTTTAAAGTCATTCTTCACAGGAAAGGGAAAGGAACTGAATGTTTGGTCAGGTGTTTTGGTGGTTGTTAGCTAGGTTGATTGCTAGGTAAACTGTCTTGGTAATATAAATAAGAAATGGGATAAAGTGACTACAGTAGCATCTACATATTCAATATTTCAATGAATATAAAATCGCCATAATGATGGGAAATCTAGGCAAGAAATATAACTGCCACTGAGTTACACTAAGTAGCTATCAGAGAAGTTTAGTGATGCATATTTAGCTCAATTAATATTGGGGAAGTACTGATAAATAGCTGAGCTTCCATATTATTGAATATTTACTGACGACGCCACTGCTATGTTTGTTCTGTTTCAAAAGCTTTTAAAGCTTCAACTTTTAAAAACCATCAGGTATCACACACTTCATCATTACCATAACTAAGAGTTCAGAAGAGAGACAGATTGTCAATAGTATTGTCAATAGTAGTAATTTATTGTAGTAATGGTTAAACTTGAGACAAAAAATAAGAAATGGCACGAAATATTGAAAAATTTGCTTTACCAAGATACGTTTGGTTAATAATGGTCTATTGTCTTTTTATTAACACATACCTTTTACTTTATCAATAATAAGGTACAAATGCTCTTATTTTTATATATTAAAAAGTCTTATTTTTAATAGATAGTTTCCATATTATGATGTCATCATACAAAATGCTGCTGAATCTATAAACAACTCACTCAGAAGGCAATCATTCAGAAAAACTTTGAGTACCTCTGCTTATATGACAAATATGGCTGATCTTTTAAAGTCACACCTGTAATGAAAAAAGCAGTTATTGGATAAATATTTTTAATACAACATCAACTTTTCTATGTTAACTTAATTGCCCACCCAGATTGCACAGTGGTTAGAGTATTACATATCTCCCATCCAATGGGCTTGGATTAAGGTTTGAATGTATTTGTGTATTGCTGAGAAGTTGTCTTACTTATATATTGCTCCTATAATAAAAGAGTCAACAAATTATTGGATTGTGTGGTAAAATGCCGATGAAGGCAAGTGCCCTGCATTAAAAAATGTCTTCACTTACTTCAGTTTGTGAGTTTAAAACATTAAGAATATATCATGACTTTGGTATTTTCGACGTGTAATTTATGTTCGTTAATCACCTAGTAATATAATAACTAAACGTAGTAATATTTACGAACATTTTATCAGTAGTCAAAACAAAAGTAAAATAGACGGATAAAGAAATATAAAAAAAAATTATGAAGTTATAAAATATGCAAAATTATTTCATAGTAACAGTACGGTATAGAAATGTAATTTTTATTTTTTAAAGTATGTTACTGAATATACTCTAAATGTATACCTCTAAAGTGTATACCTCTAAAGATGTGTATTAAATTTTTTTTTGAATTTATAAATGAATAAATTTATTTTGGTCTCAAGATTTGTATTCCTAGGTGCCTTATTCGCAAAAATTCATTGAACCCATGCAGACACATTTATAACGTTCTTTTTCCGAACAGAAGAAAATATTCTTATTGCCCATAGAGATGCATTGAGAATACTGAAAAGGACATTTGTCTTTCCTGATGCTTCATTTTGAAAATAACTCATGTGTTGCTTTTATGTTCCTAATATATATAAACTAAAAAGTGTTATTTTATTTTAATAAACGTGAAACTGAACAAAAACAATCAGATTCAAAATTAAATGACTGCAATGAATCTTGATTACCTGGATATACACATGTAATCCATATTATAATTATTTTCCTGTGTGTAATGAACACTTTTACTTTCAAATAATTGAGACAAATTTAAGGTGTTATACACGGAATAGTGTTTACTATTTTCTGTAATTACCTGATATAGTGTGAATGAAGACAGTCATTTAAAGAAGAAAATGTCAAATTACAAATTTTACTGAATAGAAGAATTTCTTCATCTAAATAACTTAATATTGCCCTTTTTATACAGATCGTATAGCAACATTGATTATTAAATTCGAACGCCAAATCTTAAACTTGCAGCATGCTGTATTATTTCATTTGCACTTTCCACTCCTTGCAACTTAGATACTTTTAGATCTCCTTCTTATTTGCACTGTGACAAAACACTCTTGTCTTACAGAAGGAAAATGAACAAAGAAAATACAATCACTTGTACAAAACTATCTAAAAATGATTATTGTAGAAGGTTCTCATTTTCAGCCCCCAAGGTCAAACAGCTGTAATTTTTCCAAATGACCTTAGACATCTGTAAAGAACCTTGAAGGACTTTGTGAAAGTGGAATTAAGTCCAGCACTGGCGGCCAATACATGTGGGGCGGATTGGATTTGGTGAATGTAAAGTTTATGCAGCTAAGGAAAATTGAGACGTGGGGGGGGGAGAAACGAAATGCGGTTGGCGGTGGAGTCATTAACGTTGCAATTTCTGAAACATTGTGTCTAACCGGTTGTTTATGAATTAAAAGGTGGGAAGAGATGTGGAATTAAATTTCAAAATCGGTCCTAACAAAAAATTGGAATTTTAACATTTAACGCCGTTTTGCAAGTGTCTAATCTATATCGTATCATTTTCAAAGATAAAGAAACGTTTTGTCTTAAAACTAATGTGTTGAAAATTACAACGCAGTAGACATGAGTGTCAACTTTGGATTTAAATTAATTTTGGTAAGGAGTAACATTTTTACGTGTTTTGCAGGCAGCAATACTATTTCTTACGCCGGATATCACCCATGAGTAGAAATAATTGTGTTCCCGCTGCTATAATATTGTAAGATCAGCCATTTCTGATTCCATAGCAATTTGCGAGAGGGAAATTTTCTTGCTTCAATCATCGTTTATGCTTATGTTTATATGTAAACCATGCTCGTGAAACTGAACGATACTAGAGTGAGGCGTAAAACAAACTGGCGTCATACTGGAATGTTTGAGAAATCACCGTGATAAATAAACTAAACGTTTTGAACCTGATGTATTATAAATTGTTAAATAATAGCCATAACTGCTTTTGGTAAGACTTACTGTTTATCGCGTTTCTCTCTTTCATTCTCCGTCTAGTTTACACTCACAAGTATCTACATACATACAGATATATATGGAATATATATATAGAAATCACCGTGTATATATAATATATATATAATATATATATATATATAATATATAATATATATATATATATAATATATAATATTATATATATTTAATATATATTATATATATATATATCTTATATATATATATATATATATAAAATATATAATATATATATATATATATATATATATATATATATATATATATAATATATATATATATATATATATATATATATATATATATATATATATATATATATATATATTTGTTTGTCCTTATTTGTGAAAGAGAGAGAGAGTTAGAGAAGGAAAATGTGTATAATTAATTAAATGAGTGAAATCCTTTATTTCGCCCTAAAGATTATATGGAGGATGTAATTAAATATTGATGTATAATTCTTAGCCATTTTCAATTTCTTCCTAGACTGCGGTAAGGTACAACATTTCAATTCTAGAGTTAAGCGGATAGAGTGAGCCTTTTTTACACGGTCCTGTTTTAATAAACTAAAATACTGATGCCATAATTAAACATAAAGTTACAAGACATATATAAAACGAAAACCATGAAGGTTAAATCAAAGATTTCTGTATAATTTTGCATCTTCTCAGCGGCTGTAAATAAGATGGTAATTCTATTAAGATAAAAAATAAAATTAGATCTTAATAATTACTCGATCTTAATCATATATGATAAAACTATTACGGTTTGACTCACATAAATAATTATATGCACACACAAATATATATACATACATATATATATATATATATATATATATATATATATATATATATACATATATATATATATATATATATATATATATATATATATATATATATATATATATATAGTAAGGGTTAAAACTTTTCAAGGTGCAGTTAAAATTCAGGCTCCATTCTTTAAACCGAGATTCAAGGAATAGGCATTTACTTTTTCTTATCTCCCTCTTCTTCGGTAACTGTCTAAAGTAACTACCGTCCTCAATTTTTTATATTTATCGTAATTGGTCTGGGCTGGCGAGGAATCGTAATCGCTTCATTATCAATTAGATGGAAGAAAGTGCTGATAGCGTGATTTTACAAGAACGTTTTCTTCCCTTCAAAAAATCAAATCAAATTCAATAGCCTCCAAGGTAATTGGATTTTTGTCAAACAAAAAAATTGTAGAAATTGACTATCAACATGCTTAGTTCTTGAAAAGTGAGCAAAAATGGTAAAAAGAAAAACGAAATTTGATTACATTTCACAGCTCAGTAAAAGTCGGTGTAATAAACAGAAATGAACAGGTCGGCATACTGCAGTTGTTATACACAAATCGGTTTCTATGCTTTACTCTTTTAAGTTTTTTCTATATTCTTTAAACTTTTTAATTTCTCGTATGCTTAGTTTAGAAAGATTATTGTAATTGTCCAAACATTTGACGTCAGGTTTGTGATTGATTTTCCCGTTTGGACCAACCGGTTTTTCCGTCTTGGATATCTGCTATTCGACAAATATAAATAATAAAAGCATTAAAAACAATATATAATTATAACATGGCATTTGATAGTTTTTATTTTAGAAGTAAATTAGAAACCTTAAATACTAATTATTATTAATGATATTTTATATTTTTACACTGAATACAACCTTGGTTTATGCCAGTGTCCGATTTTTGTAACGTGAAGACCGCGACCTGAATTTGATGAACAAATATCTGATGTATTTTTATTCTTGGTGCATTTTAAATTTAACCCATTACGAAATAAATAAAAAATATCTTTTGAAAACAATATATAATGAAAGTAATACAAAAGTTGCATTTTTAGGGGGGGGGAGTCTTTCATTTTCTTCCAGAATATTTGTAATTTAAAGTCCAAACGTGTCACTCAGTCCAAACGTGTCATTTATGTGCCATGTCTATGGGTGTCTACCTGTTTATGTATGGTTATGAACAAGATATATAAAGTACGTTTTGACTCAGAGAAAAACTAATCGTTGTCTGTGTACATTATAGCAAAATTGTAGCTTTCTATCAATTTTAAAGTTACTTCTGGCAACCAAAAGTAAAAATTAACTTGAAATTTCCAGTTAGTGACGTAAACGAAATGAGACTGCTATAGTTTGATTGTTTACACAAAAAATGCAAGCCCGTTCAACTTACTAGAAAAGATGATCCAAGTAATGGTGGCACATGCAGAACGAGTTGTGGTTTTAACAACATAAATAAAATAACTTTATACAAAAGTTTTTTAAATGCAACACTTTTCAATATTTATTTACCACTTTTAGCGCCTATAAAATGGAACTAGTACCATCTAACTTACATATGTACTCTGGGACAAATGCTTCCATCAACAAATTCTACTGTACCAAGGGTGGAGTGAAGTTCAAAGTTTGATGAACACAGTCACTAATCTTCAGTAGCCGTTATTCGTATTTTTGACTTAATAGAAACATTTATCAGTAACCTGTTTATACATATTAAGACTTTATGCTTTACTTAAACATATAGCCAGGGTTGTAACATTCCGTAAACAATTTTTTAATCTGATCTAAAAGATTTAACACATGATTCTCAAGTTCTTAGAATTAAACATAGAAGAATGTGTTGGATCAAGAACTGAGGTTGAGTCACTGGGACCTATTAGCTTAGATAATGGAAAATAAATTGATACGCAATCATATGGTTTGTGTTAAATATGATATATGAAATTTCCTCATTTTGTCTTGTAAAGAACATGGTGCTTTTCATAATCACGTAAATGCGGTATATAATTAGAAATTTTCATGAATCTAAGTTAAATTCACAACAAAGCATTACAACATCTTATGTTCCCTAAAGGTAGTAGAGTAGCAGTTACCTTGGATTCATCTAGATCTATAGCCGAACGATGTCCGAATGGTTAGGGTGCTGGCCTTCGGAACCGGAGTTCGTGGGTTCGAATCCCACTATGGCATGAATGTTCGTAGCCGTTCGAAATCAGCTTTAAGCAGTAGGTCCCAGTCTCATTAGCCTTCGTGTTGCAAAAAGTAGACCGTAGCGCTCCAAACCAAATCATCTAGATCTATATCGAACTAGGGGAAAATATCCTACTTTTGAATGATTTACATTTAAAGATTTCTTTAAACAAACTTCATCACATGATACAGGAACAGTATTTATAAGGTAATCAATTCTTAAATGTTTAGAGATATTATGAGAAATATATTTAGTTTTAAGTTATTTATAATAAATTATGACACTCTCTTTATTTTTTGAAAGCAAATGAAGATATTTCATCGAAACATTTTAAAAGAGGTCATGGATTACACAAATGAAAGTTTCACCCTATCATGTGTAAAATGTGTTTTAAAAACTTTAAAAGCGAAAAACTCAAATAGAACACTTTTCTTCGTAGGTTACCATTAATTTAGAGAAATCGAATGTAACCAGAATAATACAACCATCTTAATGCAGATGTAGAATGTAGTTTTAACTATTCCGCCAATTTAATTTAATTTCCATCCCTAGATTCTTCATTAACCAGTTATTATCTCAAGTATTTCTTTATTTTTTATATTTTTATATTCATATTTATCGAACTGACTCATCGAAAAATCGTATTGCTTCATTTTCAACTGGATGGAAGAAAGTGCTGATAGCGTCATTTTACATAAATCTCAGTTCTCACATAAGAAATAATCGAATAAAGTTCTAGTGCCTTCAAGGTAATTAGATTTTTGTCAGAGGTGATAAAGGTAAGAGAGGAATTGCTAATACTCTCAGTGCTTGAAAAGTCACAAAGAGTAAAACAAAATCGAAATGCGATTTCATTTTACAGTCCAGTAATAATTACGGAAGTCATAAGTAAAAGCCAATAGCTCTACTTAGTAGAGATGTTATACCTCTTTTCGCTGATTAAAGCGTTTTGCTCTGATAAAATATCGTAAAAACTGTTCCTTGTAATTGTCATTATTTTTTATCTTGAAAGGTGATAACAATTATTTGTTATATACAATCTAACAGAGAACAACTAGAAGGGTATTTCCGTTAATTGGATAAAGAACCAAAGCTTCAGGTTCTTCGAAGTTTTTGTTGATTTATAAGATTAATAAATAAAGAGTATCCTATTCAGTTTTTGGAACTTACATAAAAAATTTCATTTAATATAGTTAATCAACTCTAACTTAAAACTACTAGAAAGTAATCTAAAAACAACCAGAATAATTTAATCTATCTAAATAAAAAATAAATTGAGTATGGTTTCTTTTTCAACTTCAGGTATTATTAAACTAATTTATTAAATAACTTTATAAAATAATTCAAGCATTACATCTTTCTTATACAAATGTGGCAGGAAAAGTACCTTAATCGTACTAAGCAATCGCATTAAATGACATTACTTTCATAAACTGTACAGCTTATATTGAAATAATACCTCATATGGTAACTCCTGGAAACTACCCAAATTCTAGAACTAACTTAAAAGGGTATAAAAAGAGCTTAAAATCTTAGTTAATCTTTAATCTGACCAATTATAGTTTATGATGTCTAAAACAAACAGTGTACTGAAACTCACAGAGCACAGCTTCTCCTACAGGATTTAAATATATGATTGCTTTCCTGGAGAAATAGTATCACTTGGTCCGAATTCAGTTCCAAAGCAAAGAGAGTTGATATAAAGGACGAGTTGAAAAGCAAGGTGCTAAATCCAACAAACGATAGAGTTAAACTTATAAACAGTTCTTATTGACATAGGATCGTAATTAAATTCTGAAGAATTGTTACAACACTGGTCTCTTGAGAAGCGTTCACTGCAAATGAGTCGTACCGATTAATGCTTCCGATATCTACAAAGCGAAAACGATTACAAAATGTGGAGCAAATTTCTACTAGTATAAGGCAGGATTAGCACATAACAATAATTTCCAAGTAAGCGTGGTAGTATAGAAATAATGTAGCACAGCAGGAAAACGACATACATCTAAGGTAGAAAGATATTAAAATTAATCTTGGTACAGGATAAAGTTTTAATAAGAGAAATAAATTATGACAGAGTTTAGTTTGGTTTGAAGCGCTACGGTCTACTGTTTTGCACACGAGGGCTAATGAGACCAGGACCTACTGCTTATAGCCGATTCCGAACGGCTACGAACATCCATGCCATAGTGGGATTCGAACCCACGAACTCCGGTACCAACGATCAGCGCCCTAACCAATCGGCCAGCGTTCGGCAAAAATTGTGACAGAGAAAGTGTGAATGGAAAATTAAGATATCACAGAAAAATAAAAGAAGTTTATAACGTATGTTATTTATCGGACTTTCAAATCAATCCAATATATCCTGGTTATGTAATAAAACAGAACTGGAACAACTACGATCTGGGACATAGTAAAATAATGTATTTCCTCTCTACTATTCAGCTGTAATTAGTTACCCTATATTTGAAGCAAATATGAAATAACAAATCACCTAATTTGGCATAATGTATACCAAAATCATAAAATTAGGTGTCATTTTGGCTTTTTTCGGAAATGAGATCCTTCTTTCTGATTATTTATAAGACTCTTATTTTTGCCTTAGAAGTTGTACCAACTGTACCAAGCTGCGATTCAGAGTTACATCATACCGAAAAAGGAAGCTTTTCTTTGTTTTCCTTTAGGAGAGAGAATGTAACTGATGAATGAACAATATGTATTCTCAATGACTGATATGTAGAATGTACTGATAAAGTAGAACAAATATTGCTTTAAAGGAACAAAAGAAGATTCTTCATTTGTTGTGATGTTCTCGCCATACTTAATCATATGTACTTGTATTTATTGTAACAAAATCATCCTGAGTTTAAATTACCTATTTAAACAGATAGGTTGCTAAAAAATAGGGTATTAATTTCGAAATTTGTCATATTTACAGAACTTAGCTACAATTAGAAACAAATTGTTTTTCAAATAAGAAATAGTAAAATTTTAATAATGTATTCTGTATACTTTGGATGATACACCTCGGAACCGTGAGACCTTATACATGTATGGTAAGTACACACGTATCAAATGCAAAATATAATTCTTTAATTAAGATTGTATTACAATTGCAGGTAATTAATAAAAGTAAATTTCCTCGATATATAATTCATTGAGATTTTAGCATTGGCAATAGTCATAAACAAAATGTATAAACGTTTTCTTTGTTTATTTTTATATAATCTATTCAATTGTGACCAATGAAAAAGTGAAATTTAAAATCAAGCAATTTCATTATTCAAAAGATTATTTCCAATAAATGAGAACTTCCTCTTATTACATTCACCATTACCAAACCGCAAATATTTGTAAAGCATTTTATTGTGGGATCACAATATAGGCGACCAACGTTACAATAAAATAAGCAACCCCTAAAAATTCCTAAGACGTGACAACACAAAGTAAGAAGAAAGCAATTAAGAAGAGACCAAGAAGACCCCCAGGCTTTGCTTGCCACTCCAGAGGTATTGTTTGAAAAATTGGAGGAACATTGCTACCACGGACCTATTTTACGTTCCTAAACTGCCTTTAATGTACACGATTGATCTTTGGCTATCTCAAGCATCGAACTGATGATGCATGAGATTGATGCCTTTCAGCCTGACCTACCATGGCTCCTTATTATTTAAAAAACAGAATATTACAAAATGGGAAGACAAGTATACAATACTTAAGTTTTGAAAATATTTAAAAGTAAAAGTATATAGATAAGAAACTGATTTTTGTCCCTTTTAAATTTTTATTGCTAATAAGACTTTAACAAAACAAGATTCATAAAAGTAGGTAAGGGAATCATGTAATTTCTATTCAGTATAAGCAGGGAAGAAATTCAGTAAATGCAAGGTTTTCGATTTAAGGTATTCTAATTTCATATGATTGACATACAGCTCTTTGTTATCTTTTTGTATACTTTTATTAAATTCTAAAATATACTCATCCCTGGTTTCCCAATCTTTGGCTGTTTTTCATAAACATCTCAAAATAAATAGGATACTATACAATTAATACAATAGAAAATACGAACCTATTTTAGCTGGCGTCTTTGTTCCAGTTCTTTTTTCAGAAAGATATTTATAACAGATGTATCAATGCCTTTAAAACTTTAAACTTTCACTAAAAGCACTGTAAATTGCAAACATTTAGAGAACATTCAGAAATTTATCCAGCATAGTATTAAATCTTCCTTCATATCACTACTGACTGCCAAAACACTTGGAGTGTTTCATAACGATGATTTTAAAATTCTACTAATCTGCAAAGAATCTTTTCAGCCAAAATTTTCTTTAATTGGACGAATAAATAAAAATCAGAAGAATTGAAGGATATGTGCTACAGAACGTCCAGTATCCGTTGTCTCAACCAACCTAAGGTTTGTTTCGATGCATGGAGTTCGTCTTAAAGTTTTCGGCAACAAACACTGATATTCTTTAGACTTAAAACTTTTTGTCAATAAATCCTCTTTATTTTGTGATGAATATTAATCTGATGAAATCCATTTCATTTTAAAGTTGTGATACATGCATGTACTTCAAACTTTACATATTCTACGATTTGACACACCAGGTTTCAGTAATGCCGATTTCGCAACGCAGTTGAGTCTTGTACAAAAGAACAATTCAGTCAAATTTATTACACTTCTAAAAGTATCGAGTAATTTAATTCGAGGTTATTGCACATGAGTGATTTTTATAACTGTTATCTGTACCTTTATTAGAAGACCACCCTCGTATACTGTAATAATAAATAAGCTTAAAAATATTATATTGTCTTTACTTCATATTTACATCTTACATGCATTAATATTTCATAGTTTTGCAGAATACTGCAGAAAACGAAAGTTCTAATTTTTTTCTGATATCCATGGAACACGAAGTATCCAGAATAGCCAATATTCTATTTCTTTTAGTCATATACTTCATCATAAGTAATTAAGTATAACATCGATACAGTCTGCCAGTGGGGAAAACAGTTCATTTCAGCATAATCAATTTTAGTCTCAAAGTGGGTTTCCAAGCTCTTTTGTTAAGAGATTTTCTCGGCACGGACATGATACATCACAACAATCTATCATGTTTTTGTCAGAAACCATCTTTTGAGGGCAATACATATTAGATCACATGAGCTCTAAAAGAAAATGACTTTAGGCAGTTTTTACTTTGGAATTGAAATTTGCTGTAAAAGGATGGAACATTTATTGCAACCATATATTGTTGATGCATATTTTTAAAAACATGCTGAAAAGTGTTCACATGCTTAAACATTTAAATATTTCAAAAGGAAGTTTTGTACAAGTCATCCTAACTGTTGTGAATAAATATTGATTACTTCATCTTAATCATATAATCTAATATCATACTTCTTCATTTAAATCATAAACTTAATTCGATTTCCATTTATTTGTTTATGTATTTACCAGACGTATTACACATTTACTATTAGTCTATTCCGTGCTCACTAATGCTTCGACAAAATAGCTAATTGTTTTACAGCAAAATACATTTCATTATATTTATTATCCACTAATGTATATATACTCTTTCCTTTCTACTTCAAACACTTATAGCTGTTTTTGGAGATATCTTAGAGATAATATTTGTATTCATAGTCCCTTCACTCGCACGTTAAAAAAGGAAAGAAGCTAGACAGCTTTGTGAAAGAATTAACAACATCTATATAAAATCAAATATCTGATTTCAATTCCCAATATCAATATATATATATATATATATATATATATATATATATATATATATATATATATATATATATATATATATATGTTACTGTGAATGCCCGAAATTGGAGAATGTCGACATTCACCGGTGAATGTCGACATACACCAAATACCTCGGTGAAAGACAGAATGTTTGATTATATTCTTACATATTCGGACTATCACCGGTGTATGTCGACAATCCGTATGCATTGATGGTGAATGTTGAAAAATAATTTTTTTTTTACGTTTTTAAATCATACTTTATTATTAAAACATATATATGTTAAAATAGCAATTACCATGAAGGAATACTCCAAAGTTTCTGCATCCATTCCAAAGGAAAATACAGAAGAGCTTCAACCTATTACACCTTCTATCAAGCCATGACTAAACAGCAGAAGTTTATTTCTATTAAAAAAGCGGCCGCAAAAGATAATCTAATGCATGCAACTAAAATGTTACAGACATCAAAAAGAAAATTTCGTCCTGCTCAAATGGATGACACTGTGTGAATACAAGTCCCTGATGTCGACCGTGGTCATACAGATGCTCGAAATGTATTGGCGGTTGTTGTTGGAATAGAAGACTCCGACTTTTATAAATAAGTAAACAAAAATGGTTCGCTCAAGCAGCTTTATACCAATAACCAGTTTATATTTTTGTAAAGAAAAGTTACTCTCCATAGATGAGATTTCTTCTCAAGAAATATCGCACTGAGAGAAGCCGCTGAAGCTAATTTGGGACGTGGAGGGCATGGCTATAAACGCTGTCATTGCAAAAAGAAATGTTTAGTTACTAAATGCCATTAATAAATGTAAGGGACTCTTGTGCAATTCAAATTGCTATAGTAGTATAAATTGTTGCAACAAATAAGATAATATAACGTCAATCACATAATTAAGTTAATTATTGGTATTATTTTCTGTTCTAAGAGTGTTCGGTTTGTTTTATGTTCAACAGTTACATGTGCTATTACTATAAATTTGACTGTATTATGAAGAAGAAAATATAAATATCCGACATGTTCGACATTCACCATTAGTGCATGGTGAATGTCGACATTTACCAGTGTAAGTCAGAAATAAGGGTATTTAGCAAATATTTCGGACATACACCAAACGACTACGTGAATGTTGACATTCACAGGTGAAAGTCGACATTCTCCAGATTTCGCTCTTTCACAGTAACATATATATATATATATATATAATTGTTAGATCTGATTAACTTACTTTTGCAATTGTAATCAGAATTTACGTTTAATTATGAACAAATTATCAATTCATTAATTTATACTCTACAAGTAAACACATTCAAGGTATTATTGATTAATCTGATTACATTTTCGTTAGTAACACTAAGCGATAGTAACAGTAACTATGAAAGTTTCAGTAAACTGCTAAAATAGAAAGTTAAAAAAAGGCTAACAGAGAATGAAATAAAAAGTTGGATTGATTTTCCTTTCACACACACATACAGAAACGTATATACATATATATATATATATATATATATATATATATATATATATATATATATATATATATATACATATATATATATACATATATGTATATATATATATATATATATATATATATACATATATATATATATATATATACATATATATATATTATATATATATATATATATATATACATATATATATATACATATATATATATATATATATATATATATATATATATATATATATATATATATATATTATACATATACATACATATATATATATATATATATATATATATATATATATATATATATATATATATATATATATATATATATATATATATATATATATATATATATATATACATATATATATATATATATATATATATATATATATATATATATATATATATATATATATATATATATATATATATATATATATATATATATATATATATATATATATATATATATATACATATATATATATATATATATATATATATGCAGTATTTAATTTTACATTTAAAGTAAT
This sequence comes from Pardosa pseudoannulata, assembly GCA_032207245.1. Lineage (NCBI taxonomy): Eukaryota > Metazoa > Arthropoda > Arachnida > Araneae > Lycosidae > Pardosa > Pardosa pseudoannulata. The sequence continues at coordinate 96,462,413 of CM063501.1, forward strand.
ATTTCAAGTGAAATTGATGTTTATTCTATGAAAAATATCTAGTATCTATGATGTTTTAAATAAAATAATATCGAAAAACATACGCTATAATATTTGAAAGGAAATTTGTATTTCTTGAAATATTTTTCAGTTTTTCGCAGATCAGCATATTTTCAAACTATCTATAAAAGAAAAAAAAGGCTTTATAAGAAACACCTCAAATTTCATGAAAAATTTTTGGTTTGAATGCTCTCTCAGAAATAGAGAATTCCATTTATTCAGACCAGTTATAGTATAGAATACTTCAAATGCTGAAAATCTTTTTATTCGTAGTGTTAGGAAAAATCAAGAGGATTTTGGTGTTTTCCTCAAGTTCTATTCTCTGTGCGGTTTACTTTATCGTGAGTTAAGAATTGCTTAGGCACTTAAAAAGTAAAAATAGTGGATATTCTTCACTCGACTTTCTCGTATACTTTTTGTATTCACCGAAATACTGTTTTGTAAGCTTTATTTCCGTTTCGTGAAGACGCTTTATTGTTCTGTTTCTTTTTATTTTCTTTTTCACTTTTTATTTTTGAGGATTATTACTGTTTTATCTAAATATTTTATATATTTTTGAGTTAGGCATATCCTTGCTTTTTTGTTAACACTGTGATTAATTGTTCCACATAAAGTTTCTTGAATTATGTAGAATTTCTATCTGTTTTCCCTAATATGAATGGTCACTGTGGTATTATTGAAAAGGCTGTAAGTTAAACTTGCAAATCTTAGACATGTTCAATGTATTTCCCTCCAACATCAATGCGATTTCTGTGCATTTTTTTATATGCAAGTTTCTTTGTAGTTCATTTGTAGAATTTCTATCTGTTTTCACGTATGTTAATGGTAACTGTGGCATTTTTAAGAAGGTTGCAAGTTAACCTTGTCAAATCTTAGACATGTTCAATGTATTTCACTCCAGCATCAATGCGATTTCTATGTATTTTTTTATATGAAGTTTCTATGCAAGTTTGTAGTTCATTTGTGGAATTTCTATCTGTTTTCACTTATATTAATGGTAACTGTGGTATTTTTAACACTAGATTGCCCGAGATTTCTTGTATACCTATATTGCCCAAAAACAGGCAAAATGACTGCATTGTGAAAAAATAGCAAATATGTAAAGAAATTTGTTTAAAATTAATTTTTAATATTATATAATAAAGAAGAGCGGAAGTAACTACAATTATTCATAAACCCATTTATATGTTATAGAAAAAGTCACCAAATTCTAAGAAATTGTGTCATTATATTTCATAATTGTTTTTCTAATTGAAATTAAAAAACAGTCAAATTGACTGCCTTGGGCAATCTAGTGTTAAGAAGGTTTCAAGTTAACCTTGCCAAGTCTTAGACATCATCAATGTATTTCCCTCCAGCATCAATGCGATTTCTATGCATTTTTTATATGCAAGTTTCTATGCAAGTTTGTTTGTAGTTTATTTGTAGAATTTCTATCTGTTTTCACTTATATTAATGTTAACTGTTTCATTTTTAAGAAGGTTGCAAGTTAACCTTGCCAAATCTTAGATATATTGAATGTATTTCCCTCCAGCATCCATGCAATTTCTATGTATTTTTTTATATGAAGTTTCTATGCAAGTTTGTTTGTAGTTCATTTGTGAAATTTCTATCTGTTTTCACTTATATTAATGGTAACTGTGGCATTTTTAGAAAGGTTGCAAGTTAACCTTGCCAAATCTTAGATATATTCAATGTATTTCCCTTCAGCATGAAAGAGATTCCTATGCATTTTCTCTATGCAAGTTTCTATGCAAGTTTGTAGTTCATTTGTAGAATTTCTATCTGTTTTCACTTATATTAATGGTAACTGTGTCATTTTTAAGAAGGTTGCAAGTTAACCTTGCCAAATCTTAGACATGTTCAATGTCTTTCCGTCCAGCATCAATGCGATTTCTATGCATTTTTTTATATGCAAGTTTCTATGCAAGTGTGTTTGTAGTTCATTTGTAGAATTTTTGTCTGTTTTCACTTATATTAATGGTAACTGTGCAATTTTTTAAGAAGGTTGCAAGTTAACCTTGACAAATCTTAGATATGTTCAATGTATTTCCCTCCAGCATCAATGCTATTTCTAAGCATTTTTTTTTGCTATAATTGTTTGATTTGTAGAAATACTGTTTATTGTTTAATTACTGTTTTTTTTATGGGCTAAAGGAAATCTTAGATAGCATGTATTTTAGAAAATGCGATTCTAAGCATTTTTTTCAAATAAAATTTCAAGTATACAAAACGATAAAATTTATAATGAATACATAGTTCGACTTTTGTTTGATATTTGAAAATCGGGTTATTTAATAAATCTCTGAACTTAATAAGATGAGATCACTGAATAATGTCTTGCATACAACCGGAACTGCTGCACTCTGCCGTTGCTGGATTTGTGACACTAGTTATCTGTGTTGTCAGGAACACATACTAATAAAACGGTTTGGAGGCATTTGTTTGTTATTTGCGTTCTTTTTCTTTGACAGGTACATAGACTATCGACCTTGGAGTTTTTTTTCTGTTTAATCCGAGTGGAACACACCGATTAAAAAAAAGTCTTCAAAAAATACACTAAAGTTTATTGTGTCAATGGCCAAATCTATGATTTTTTACTTCACCCTTGTCGACTAGAATGGAATACAAATATCGTTACTGTCCCTTTACTTCCGGTTATAAATAGATATAAATAGATATTATAGATTGTTAATTTTAATACATATAAAGCTCATTAAGTTTTGAAGATCATACCATAAGAAATAATGGGTTGTAAAAGTACAAATAAAAATATTCTTTAAGAAAATAATTTATAATTTTTTCAAGATATTTAAGTGGTGTAATTACAGATACATCTGTTACCGCAAACGAAATACTTCGAAATAGAGATTTACAAAGCCATGAAAAGCTATCAGCGTCTTTGTGCCTCAGGGAGAAGGTGTGCATCCCTTAATAAATGTCAGTCAAAGAGGGATGCAGTTTCTAAACAATCGACCTGACCCTCCTACCTCAAACACTGGCAGAAATGTACATTACATTCATTTTTGGAACGTTTTTGAGACATCGAAAATTGTACTTGACAACCGCTTTGAAGACATCATCGGTTTGGCGGAATTGTCCATGCGAACCACTTAGAGGGTTAAAAAAATCCCCTGCCCTAGTGATACTAACCCTTCAAACCGTTTTTATTTTGGTATTTTTTCCGGTTATTATGAAATTTATTGTTTATACGGTAATTGTTTTGATCACCCGGTATTAATTATCACTGACCAACATTTTGCATATGGCCGACACATTTTTTTAAATTATAGCTGACATGATTCCTTATGTGTTTTCTTTACCCAGGAGAGAACTTTGACCTCTACAAAATTCGATGAATCACCTGAATACATTAGAACGAGTTCGACTTTTGTTTACATATGTAAAGTATAGTTCCCGTTATTTTAATTCATCTTTAATATAATAGAAAATCATAGCATAATAATGCTCTCACGTCGAATCTATATATGTAATAGACTAATACGTAACCGCTGGTTAAGACCAGGTAATCCTAACGAACAATAAAATAATGAGGCCGTCATAACACCCACGCAGGGGAACGAAACAATCATCGGAATCTGCTCACAGAAACTACAAATACTGCTTATATAACACTGGGCTAACTAAATACAAGAGAAAATTTGCATAAAGGGGAAAACAAAATAAATGCAGCACAAATTAAATAAATAAAGAAAAGATCATGACAAATGGTGACCAGTACAATTAAAGACTGTGTTTACAATTTCAAAACGTCGGAAATTGGATATATGTAACAAACTAATACTTAAAAACTGATTAATTCTAAGTAATACTAACAATTTCTAATCATAACTTTTAAACTAAGCGGAAATTTTTGTGTCTTTTTTTAAATGCTTAGACATCTCAATCTATAACATATATTTTTCTCAAAAATCGAAAATTTTGAAGATTTAAGGGTACTGAGACACCTAAAGTGAAGGTACATTTTTAAAATTCATCAATTTACTAAGATATTTTGTTAGCAATTACAATGAAGGTAAAATATTTTGATTGATGCTCAAGATATATAGCAAAAAAAGAAAATTTTCTTTCTGAGACCTTGAAATAGTCTTTTTCGCTATTACTGTTCATAAATTGTTAATTTCTGGTATATTCTTTTGTTAGCAGACAAGGCTTAACAAAACGTCCAAATGAAGTACCTCACGCGATGTAGCTAAGTGAAAGTGACTGAACCCACCGAGTTTTAGTTTTCGATGAAGCAGTTCTTCATTTATAACTCCAACGTGAATATTTAAAGATTTAACTATCACTAATTTCCGTGTTTTCTTCTCTGTTAAGAGAAGATTTATGCGTATAAAATATTCATAAGCGAAATCACATTGAAAGCTTTTTGTGGGTAGTAATAAATGAAAAAGTCCTTCCTACACAAAATCCTGACCCTAAGTTTTAAGTTGAAAGTTTCCATAGATAGTTTTTTAGATTAGTTTGACTGGATATTTAATGTATTCAGTGAACATGGTGCTATTCAGGCAGGTAAATTATTCTATTAATAGTACCTTGGGTTGTGAGAAGCTTCTGTTTGAATGTTTCAACCTAGGACTTAAACAAACTAAAAAAAGTTTTAAAGTAGTTAGATTTATTTAACATTTAAGTTCTTTTAATTCATAAAAAATCTTATTAGTTATATTATGCGTGTTTATAAATGCTTGTTAGTTCTTGTCAGAAGTCATATGGGAGCTTTCAACTATTCCTTGGTATACATCTGAATATACAGTAGTACTTACATATTAATTTTTAAACATTAATTATTTTAAGAGATTAAAACTGAAAATTTATATGCTATTGACTTTAGGTTAAGACCTCTGAGAGGACTGTATATAGACCCTTACTGCTGTAACCGATAAAAAATAAACAATAACATTGATACCCTAACTGAAAGATAGGAATAAACAATCTACATCACACTAAAACGCTGGAAGTGAACCACGGTAGCTCAGTCGGCAAAGGCATCGATCTCGTAACTGAGACGTTGCTGGTTTGGAACCCAATCTGACCTGAGAAACTCAGTCCAAAATTGTTTTTAATAAAAGATGGCTTTGGAACTCCGTATTATCATCCATAAAAATATCAAAGGCTACACGAAAAGAAAAATACTGATGAATTATATCCCCTCCAAACATATTGAACAAACATATTACTGAATTAGAAAAAGACTTGTAGAAATCGGTGTCACCAATTGTAGAAATCTATGCCTCAAAGATTAAATAGCTGCAACATATTGATGTAATTCACAAAAGTTGAGAGCCTTAGTAGCTCAGTCGACAAAGGCAAAGATCTGGTAACTCAGAAGTTGAATGTTGGGAACCCAAGCCGGCCTAAGATCAGCTATGTTCGTTAAAGGTGTCTGGAGTACATAAAGTATGTTCGTGGTCACAGTGTCCTCCAAATTCTTAATTAATACCTCTGGGTGTAGAAGACCAAGTTTATGGGTCTTCTACTTGGTCCCTGTTTCAAAATTAAGAGGACCTACTTGAGAGAAGTCGTTCTTTCACCTTAATGATGCTCATTAAAAAACAAAAAGAGCACTTCTTGACCATAATACGAGAGCATGCAGGATCAATCGTACTTTGTTTGTCCAAGTGAAATGAGAAACAAAAACAACACTGGAAGTTCTTTGTGCTAAATAAATAGAAATCTGCTGAACTAAGAAGTGAAGAACTATCTGTGTGGATGTATAACAATTAAAATAACTTAAAAGTGTAAAAAAAAATGATTTGATAAATTTTTAAAAATTAAAAATTTGATTTGATCAGTTTTCTAGTTACTTTCTAGCTTATTATTCCCAGAGTGTAGTTCTCTAAGCTACTGATAGGTGGAGTTAGTTTCGGGTTTTTGGGTGGCCGGTAGAGGGCTTGCGATACTTAAAAATCTGTAAAAGTAGCTACACCTGCAAGGGAGAGGGCGTGTTGGGAACATACTTGGCACCGAGTAGCTTCAGTTTTGCTGGTTTCTAGCTTATTTCCAGAATCTTTTAGTTAGCCATGCTACCTACAGGTGGCTTTTTTTCGGGTTTTTTAATGGATGCTAGAGGGCTTGGGACACGAAAAATCTATAAAAGTAATTGTTGGTAGTAAATATTTGTAGAATATATATCTATTTCCTTTATGCTACAGCTTGAGATATCTAAATGTGAGTAAAGTACTATTTATATTTGTAATAGTGAATTTCATGTTAACGTTAGTTGATTATTAAGACCATCTGAAAAACCTTTCATACGAAGTTAAGTTAAGGCTTAATTAAATATTGTATATGATGTTTAAACTTAAACAAGAATTAGATTTAAGAAACTGTAGGAATTGTCTTTATTTTTTCACGAAACATAAACCGGTAGCAATTATAGCAAACCTTATCCAGAAATATTCAGAAGACTTAAATGCGGAGGAATAAAAATATCCTAACATGCATATATACTTATTTTCAATTTATAATGCAAATAAAGCTATAAGGTTAATAATTAGTTAAAATTTAATAATTTAGTTTAATTTTATTTGCATTTTTTAAATGTTTATTGTTAAACTCAGACACAAGTATAGAAAAATGGTTTCTAGAAAAATTTAAAATTAATTGTCACGAACTAAAAATGCTCAGTAAACAGTGCAAAAAGTATCTGCTATAAAATCATTCTTTTGGGCGTTTTTTCTAAAAATGTAAGACGATTATCAAAAAAATATTTCGTACTTATAAGCAAAAAAGGTAAATAATGACAGCGGAAATTGGTGAGGTAGTTTTCAGTGTTTCACAGCATATAGCAATTAAGAAAATAAGCAATATATTTTGTAAAACTGCATATCGGATCTTTAAAAGACTTGGAGTCAATAAATATCAAAGGGTACAAGAAAGATAAATGTTACTCTTGATAGCAATTTTATTTAGATGTATAATATGGTATCTTCCTTATGTTCACATTAAACAATGACTGCCAATTTTCTTAACCGAAAACAGGTATACAATTTACTAATTTTGTTTAACTTGATTGAACGCACTTGTTGTTAATTATTGAAAAAAAAAAACGAAATGAATGGAAACTTGATGAATAGATAAACATAGCAGATAAAGAATGATCGACAATCAATACACGGAATATCGAACACGTGGTTTCATATTGTGATGGTAAAATAGCTCCCACATATACATGAAAAGACCGGATGTAAGATAATTAACTATAGCTAAGCTGATCCTTTCATTAGCAGAAATTTATTTCATTAATTAAGGGTAAACTTTAAAAAGAAATGGGACGGTTAAATGCTAAAATTAAATTATTCACTATGATAATTATAGTTAAAAGTTTAATCCGTTTTATAATTTCAGAATTTAATATAACGAATATTGCATATCTTGCCTTCATTCATAATAATTAAATAAGTTACTAACTATACTATTAATCTTAAAGATTAATAGAAAATTTAGCCGTCCAAAAGTCAATGATAATTCATTTATTGTACGACTGAAAATAAGCGATGGAGTTAATAGTATAGCATTTTATTACAAAACTATTAAGTATACTTTAAAAGTTATTATGAGTTTCTGAATTTAGAAATTAACGTAATTAACTATCAGTAAGATAGCAGAAAAAATGGGATAATATAGAATATTTTTATTCAGCCTAGAAATAACTACTAATTACATTTTGTGATTTAATAAAAAATTAAAATATTTAATTGTGATAGAAAAGATAATATATATATATATATATATATATATATATATATATATATATATATATATATATATATATATATATATATATATATATATATATATATATATATCACTTGAAAAACAATCATTTTAGTACAAGGGAAAATATGTTAAGTACGAGGGTCAATCTGAAATGTTTGAGGTGCAACTAGGTTTTTAGTCACACTTACCAAAATTTAGGTGTATTCAAAGTAGTCTCCTTCACATCAATACACTTTTGTAGACGAATTGTCTACAGATTAAATGCCTCAAGGCATTCATTTCTTGGGAAAAATGAAAAAATGCATTTATAGCCACATTAATATCTTCTTCTGCATGAAAATTGCTTCCACTTAAGTTCTTTTAAAGAATAACCAAAAGTCACACATAGCTAGATCAGGTGTCAGATTTGTTACAATTGTTTTTGCTTAAGAAACTCAACTTAATTCAGCTGTATGTGAATATGCATTGTCATGGTTAAGCATTAGTCTCTTAACATTCACTTCTTGTAGAATTTGTGGAAGACATTTAGTGGTATACCAGTTTGCTGTTACTGTCTCCTGCTTGAATGAAATACTTATGAAGAAAACGGCATATATTTCAGTGGCGTTGTCTTTTCATTCGGCTTGGGATCATCTTTAAAGACCCATACTTGCTTTGTTGACGCGTTGGAACGTCAAAAAACGGTAAGTACGTTTCATCACCCGTTACAATTATAAATGATGCGGTGGTCACCATCATTTAGCAATTTAAGATTCTGACTGATTCTGACATGCTCCCCTTTTTGGTGCTCAGTTAGGTTATGGGGAATCCAAACTACTTTTTTCATAAGTAATTCTTCATTAATATTTTGTAATTGTATGGCTGCGGATCGAATGTTAAGTTCCTTCTGTATAATTTTATAGGTAGAGAGATTATCATCTATTAACACTTTTCATATGGCAGACACATTATCCTAGATTACAACCGACGGCGCCCTTTGTGTGTTCTTCATCCTGAAGAAAATTGCGAATTCTGCTAAATTCTTTCAACCATCTGAGTACAGTAGCACGAGCTGGAGATTCATCACCAAATGCCAATTTCAACCGTTGAAAGCATTCTTCTTGATTTAATCCTGCTTTAAAATAGTAGAAAATCATAGTGCTAAAATGTTCTCGCATCAACTCCTTTTTCTCTTCTGTTTAAAATTTATTCTACGCTAAACAATTTGAAGTAAATCAGTAAAAAATAGTCTACTGTGTTAAAATGCTTTGTATTTTAAAATTAAACCATTATTTATTTTTTTTTTTTTTTGTAAATTCTCTTCTGCCCGTATCCTCAAAAATTTCAGAGTAACCCTCGTAATAAACCTTTCGGTTTATTTATGAAATTTATCTCAGTGTCAGATATAGTCAATTTACTTTGATATACTCTATACAAATGCTATAGATAGTTGAGAAATGCAAATATTTTAAACAAAATATTCAAAAGCTGCAAATTGTAATTTACAATTTTGAATACAAAAAATACGGTTTTTATCGCATAAAGATTATCTACTATTATGGCAATTTGATTGCAAAACCAAGCATATTAGCTAGACTGGAAAACTTTGCCAATTATTGTTTTGCACATAATAAGTAATTTGTTCAACCTCTAGAATTAAGAATTATTAATTTGCTATATTGAGTAAGGCAAATAGATATGATCCTCGACACAAAATGCCACCTCTGGTATAATATTATAATTACTTGTTAATAATATTTTATAGTTTAATAATCAGATTATTCAGTTTAATATTTTTTATAAATAGTTTATATAAGATTATAATGAATATCCAAATTCAATTGAGAAAATAGTTTGTAAATAGATACCCTGCATCTTTAATTTATTCGTTATTTATATCAGGCATGTTCATTTTTTTTCTATGTAGGATGTAATTAACCCCTTCCGGTAAAATGACGAGTCTAGCTCGTCATTAGTTTTTCATTCCATACCGCACAATGACGAGCTACACTCGTCATGCGATTAAAGTTACTGTTAAATATGATAATTAATTTAGTTTAAAATTTCTAGTGTACTGAATTTGGCAACACTTTTATCACTTGTGAAAATCACAAGTCACTATTGCATATTGTTTACTTAGAATTTCTTGGTACAAGTCATTGCCAAATTAATGAGTCAGAATAAAAGAAAACCTACTAAGAAATGCCGTGTGTGTTACAAGAATCCAATTAAAAGTGAGACTACTTGGCGGTGTAAACAATTAAGAATTCCTTTGCACTTTGTTTTGAAAAGTACCACTAGCTTGAAGACTATTATCTGTATACCTTATTAATGTTTTGCTTTGATATTTTCTTAATTTTACTGTTTCTGATATTATTTAACATTATGTAAAAAGTGGATTTTAATTAAGAATATGTAAGAATTGTAAAATGAAACAAGTTTTTTAAATAAAAATTAAATGGTTATTTCATGCACAGTTTTTCATTATTAAATCATACCAGAAGGGGTTAAAAGTGTACCTACTGTTTCAATTAGTTGTTAAACGACCACGAACGTCCAAGCTAACAGTACAATATATTAATAAAATGGATTATTCCAAAATTAAGATTTATTAATTTACTAAATGAAATCTACAAATAAATGTGATATTTTAATATCAAAATGATGCATAAATCTGAGGTGATAGCTATTTCTAATTACAGAAGATATAATGTTTAAAAGGAGTTATAAAACTACTACGAACTTCCAAGCTAAGAGTACAACATATTAATAAAATTGATTATTCCAAAATTAAGAGTTATTAATTAACTAAATGAAAACTGCAAATAAATGTGATATTTTAATGTCGAAATAATTCATAAACCCGAAGTGAAAGTTACTGCTAATTATATAATGGTACTTATTAATAGACTTTCATGATCTGAGTTTAATAACAAATTTCTCTCTGAATTCTGCAAACAAATTTGGTTCTGCAATTGCGAAATGCAAGTTTTTAAACTACAGCATGTATATTTGATTTGTGACTTAATAATGACTTTTAGTTCCCTGTTTTAATATGATTAGTTTACTGCATAGAGTTTGCAAATAAACGCAATATTTTAATGGTAATACATATGCTTTATCTAAGCTAAATTAGTTGCTAATTCTATTACGCAGCTGATTAATGAAGTAACATGTGCAATAATTTAATGTACTTAGATTTCTATATAAATTGTGCAACTAGTTCCACATAAATTTATATCAAGATAAAATATTACTAACTTATACATATTATTTTTGGAGTTAATTAAGAATAGGGTTTTTAAATAAGTTTTTACAGATGCTTGTGAAATTTTTATATTTAACAGTTTATTAAATAAACTATCAATAATTAACACCAAATTCAAAAATTGAAAAAAACTTTTTAGTTTTTAAAAATAAAAAAATTACAAATAGGACAAAATTAAAGTGCTTTATGACTATATTTAAATGCAGCGAAATATTGTTAAAATATAAACTACATAGCTTTAGATTTAATTGTGTACCGTACTAATTAATGTTATCTAAACCGAAAAAAATATATAATTTCATTCAATATTTTTATTTTAAATAGCATAACTGTTAATTTTAATTGTCAGATAAAAGATAAAGGAAATTTTTAGAGATACTTTAGATAACATTTTTTGATTATTGTGTACCGAACAGGCTAACAATATGAATATTTATTCAGCATAATAGCTAATAAAATGTATTTAAAAATGCAACTTTTGGTAAGTTAAATATCCTGAATAATAATTAAAACCCAGAAAATTATCAATCGTGGGAGCTTAGAGATCCATTATATTTAATACAGGTTGAAAGATAATGTGTAAGGCCAAGTCTGTAATTTACTTCTTTAAACTGTTGACCTGTCATAAAAATGTTTATTTCTGATATCATTTATATAAAGTTGGAAAATTGGCTAATTGTATATTTAAAGGTAGTTAGCTCCCGCTCAAGCGGTTACAACGGGTGAGAAACTATGAAAACCGCACTCAGCTTTCTTAATGAAATCAATCGGAAATGATGATTTAAATTTTGCAAATTAAATAAATTTTGAATCCTTCCTATGAGTATTTTACGTGAAATAAACAAACAAGCCGGTGACTTAAGAGCACGAAACCCTCATTTTGTATACACTTTTTGTTTTATTTATTTATTTTTTTTTTTCATTACACTATTAAAACCTATGGTTGCTATTACATCAATAAGAACGGCAATACCTTCCTTTTTGTTAAGTTAGTGACCAACAGTGACAGGGGTAACTGCCTGAAAATCCCCTAGCGCTTCCTTCAGTTACACACTTAACGTTTAAATAAAGGGTGGACCTATGGTGGTAACATCCCTATAAAATTAGGCTGTAATTTCATTTTAATCCTGGTTTATTCTCTGTTCAGAGAAATTTCAGAAGCCCTTCCTGACATTAAACTTTTTTCCTGTATGTGTGTATGTAATTTGTTTTTGATTTGAAAATTCTGGACAAATTGTTTTGGTGTGCATGCACACGAATAAAAAAACTTTTGGGGTAACTCAGTGTCTGTTCCGAGTGCTTAAATACACTATTGATTTTTCAAACCAAGAACTTATATTTTATAGGAAATATCGTGTGTATCACAGTAAAGAATCTACAAAGAGAAAAATTAATAATTTCAATCAAATATCAGCTTCTTCATAATTCAAATACTATCATTGTTTCATATATAAGATTTAACAAATTATAGTTACAATAATTAATTCTGCTAACACTTCATGATGTTAATCTTGTTATCCTCTTTTTAAAAGTATAGTAAATAAAACTTTATGCAGTGAATTAAAAAAAGCATTTTATTTCATATTAAAATTCAAGTAATATAACCCTTAAGCGGTTCACACGTACAATTCCGCCAAACCGACGAAGTCTTAACGTACAATTTTCGACCACCAAAAACGCTCCAAAAATGGATGTAATGTGCATTTTTGTTTAGTTCTTTCCCCCATGGAGTTTTGCGGTAGGAGGGTCAGGTCGATTGTTTAGGAACTTCACTCCTGTTTGATTGACATTTATTGAGGGATGCACCCCTACCCCCTGAGGCACAAAGACACGGATAGCTTTTCATGGCTCTATAAATCTCTATTTCGAAGTATTTCGTTCGCGGTAACAAATGTATCTCTAATTGAACCACTTAAGTATATTGGATGACTTTCGTAAAAAAATATAAACAAGTCTCTCAAAGAATATTTTTATTTGTACTTTCAGTAGAATCCATTATTTAACCTTTATCGTATATTTTGGAAACTTTTTTTCCTCGATGTGTTCCAATCGGAGGGTTAAACAGAATAGTAATAAAAAGAATACATAACTTTTGATCCTGAGAATTCATGTAATACATACTGCCCTGATTAAAAAGCAAAGACGCACTCTCTTTCATTCAAAATAAGATAAAATTGTAGATTATTACTTTATTTACTCTGCTGCTGTTATTTTCTCCAGAATCCATTTGAGTGGGAAGAGTCTCCACCCTAAAGGTCTTCCAAAAATCGAGAGCTCACATTCATGTGTTATGTGAGAGTAAACAAGAAGCTCCCACTTAGCTGTAACCAAAGATATCAGCAGGGAATTAAAACTGAATCATTACGTCATCAAAATTCAGTAACATAATTAGAACTGTAACTTCGTCATATGAAGCATACTATTCAATATCTAATATTATAAGTCGTTAAAACTGAAAAATTGCCTTTAAAGTCTAATTTAGCCAGCTGGAAAGTGCCCTGCATCCGTAAGCTCACGCTGTAAATTAATGGCTGGAAATTATGGTATCTTTCAAGACATAACATGCAAAGCCTGAACTATCCATTTCATTGAATTTAACCTATTTAATACTTGAATCCGACGAATTAATCCTAAGTCTCGCGGGCACCTCTCCCTCCTCTCTCTAAGAATCTCCGGCCAAAATTAAATCAGCCCAAACAATGACATTCGTCTTTGTAGACTTCCCCGAAATTGTGCCATACATCATTCCATTTTATAAATTGTCTGCATGAATTTAATTAAGCCGCGAGTCTTTCTAACGTAATTTACGTAGGAAAATTTCCGCCTAGTTCCAGAGCATTAAGTGGCAGTTGCTGAGGAATGAATTATAGAGATAACGAAAGATCAAGCGCGATATTATTCACTTATAATTAGGAAAGGCAAAAACTATTAATGACGTATTTGTGTATGCATTTAAGAAACAAGGCACATCTAAATGGGCCAAAGGTATGAAATCTTTGAGATCCTTTAACACAGATAATAAACTACTATTTCAAAATCCGATACTAACATGTACCTTTCATTGTTAAAGAGTTATAAGTTAAATTTTATAAGTTGTCTGGATGAATTTTAACTTTTATCTGATTGTTTCAACGCTTAAAAGTAATTTAACCAATTTCTTTGTATACATGACAATAATTTTGTTTTAGTACTCAGAATTAGGATTTTAGTTTTTTAAAACTGCAAGAAAAGACTTAGTGTATGAGTAAAAATATAATCCCAAGAGATAGAATTTATTAATTATACTTGTGAAATGCTAGAATTATCTTTTCCTACATATTCAATATTTCAGAATATTTATTACAGATTTTCCGTTAAGTCAGCATATTTAAGGTAAATTATTTCGTTAGGATATAAATTCCAGAATACGGGGACCGTATTAATACGCAATTAAAGGGGTAAATGTTTTTACAAAAGAATGTATTGAATTGACAATTTTAGTAGAAAGTAATTTTTATTTCAATAAAATATTTTATTTAGTAAACTGTAGTGGTCATATCTGACTACTTCAACGCTTAAAAGCAATTTAAACATGTTTCTTTGTATACATGACGTTACTTTATTTGCTCTGTTGCGGTTATTTTCTCCAGAACCGATTTGAGTGGGAAGAGTCTCCACCCTAAAGGTCTTCCAAAAATCGTGAGCTTACATGCATAATTTCAGAGTAAACAAGAAGCTCCCACATAGCTTTGACAAAAGATATCCGTAGGGAATTAAAACTGAAGGCATCACTTCACCAAAATTCAGTAACATAATTAAAATTGTAACTTCTTCATATGAAACATACTATTCAATATATAATATTATAAGTCATTAACACTGAACAATTACCTTTAAAGTCTAATTTTGCCAACTGGAAAATGCACTGTATCAGTAAGCTCCCGCCGTAAATTTATGGCTGGAATTAATGATATCTTTCAAGACATAACATGCAAAGCTTAAACTATCCATTTCATTGAATTTAACCTATTTAATACTTGAATCCGACGAATTAATCCTAAGTCTCGCGGGCACCTCTCCCTCCTCTCTCTAAGAATCTCCGGCCAAAATTAAATCAGCCCAAACAATGACATTCGTCTTCGTAGCCTTCCCCGAAATTGTGCCATACATCATTCCATTTTATAAGTTGTCTGGATGAATTTAATTAAGCCGCGAGTCTTTCTAACGTAATTTACGTAGGAAAATTCCCGCCTAGTTCCAGAGCATTAAGTGGCAGGTGCTGAGGAATGAATTATAGAGATAACGAAAGATCAAGAACGATATTATTCACTTATAATTAGGAAAGACAAAAACTATTAATGATGTATTTGTGTGTATGAGTTTAAGGGACAAGAAACAACTTAAAGGGCCAAATATATGAAATCTTTTAGACCCCCTCCCACAGATAATAAATTATTCCTCCAAAATCCGATACTAATATGTAAATTTCGTTGTTAAACTGTTATAAGTTTTTTATTTTATCGTGTATCTGATTATTTCAAAGCTTAAAAGTAATTTATCCAATTTTATTTGTATGCATGGCATTAATTTTGCTCTAGTATTCAGAATTAGAATTTTAGTTTTTTTTTTTTTTAAATTGGACGAAAATTGTTGGTGTAATAGTAAGAAATATAATCCAAAGACATAGAATTTTAGTAATTATACTTGTGAAATGCTAGAATTATCTTTTCCTACATATTCAAAATTTCAGAAAATTTATTACAGATTTTCCGTAAAGTGCATATTTAAGGTAAATTATTTCGTTAAAATGTAGACTACAGAATACGAGGACGGTATTAATACGCAGTTCAAGGGGAAGATGTCTTTACAAAAAAATGAGTGCCTTGAATTGAAATTTTGAGTAGAAAGTAATTTTTATTTTAATAAAATATTTGTTTTAGTAAACTGTAGTGGTCATATCCGATAATTTCAACGCTTATAAGTAATTTAACTATTTTTCTTTGTATACATGACATTACTATATTTGCTCTGCTGCGGTTATTTTCTACAGAACAGATTTGAGTGGGAAGAGTCTCCACCCTAAAGGTATTTCAAAAATCGTGAGCTCATACGTATAACTTCAGAGTAAATAAGAAGCTCCCACTTAGCTTTGACCGAAGATATCCGCAGGGAATTAAAACTGAAATCATCATTTCCCCAAAATTCAGTAACATAATTAGAATTGTAACTTCTTCATATGAAACATACTATTCAATATCTAATATTATAAGTCATTAACACTGAAAAATTGAAAATGAGCGTCAATTCAATTTTTAAGTTGAAAGTAATTTTTATTTTAATAAAGCATCTGATTTAGTAAACTAATTTATGGTATCTTTCAAGACATAACATGCAAAGCCTGAACTATCTATTTCATTGAATTTAACCTATTTAATACTTGAATCCGACGAATTAATCCTAAGTCCCGCGGGCACCTCTCCCTCCTCTCTCTAAGAATCTCCGGCCAAAATTAAATCAGCCCAAACAATGACATTCGTCTTCGTAGCCTTCCCCGAAATTGTGCCATACATCATTCCATTTTATAAGTTGTCTGGATGAATTTAATTAAGCCGCGAGTCTTTCTAACGTAATTTACGCAGGAAAATTCCCGCCTAGTTCCAGAGCATTAAGTGGCAGGTGCTGAGGAATGAATTATAGAGATAAGGAAAGATCAAGCGCGATATTATTCACTTATAATTAGGAAAGGCAAAAACTATTAATGACATATTTGTGTATGAATTTAAGAAACAAGGCACATCTAAAAGCTACAAATATATTAAATCTTTTAGATCCCCTCCCACAGATAATAAATTACTCTCCCAAAATCTGATACTAGTATGTAAATTTCGTTGTTAAAGAGATGTTATATATTTATATTTTATATATTTTATATATTATATATAATTAAGATAGATAGATAGATGATATAAGGGCTATCAATATGTATATATGTATAATGTATATATTTGTATATATATAATATATATATATATACTATAATATATATATGAACTTTATTATGTATATATTTTATATAATAATGTATATATATATGTATATATTTATATATATATATATATTTATATATTTATTTATATAATATATATATATATATTTAATTTTTGTTTACAATGATTAATTCTGCTAACATTTCATAAGTGGACTTTATGGAATGAATTAAAAAAATTCTTTTATTTCATAGTAAAATCCAAGTAACCTATTTTAACTTTTATCTGATTATATGAACGATTAACCCTCTGACTGCTTATCCTGTGATTACCACGGGCTACTCAAATGTAGCAAAATCTGCTCATCCGGCTATTTTCACGGGTATTTATGTTTTTTCCTATATTGAGGAGCGAATCATGCCTTTTCACCGCCTAACTAGTGAAATAAATTCTATGCAATATTAGACGCATAATTATGTAATAAATATAATTACACGAATAGAACTATAGTTATATTAGATACCAGAATTATTGTTATGTTATGTAATAAATAGAAATTAAGTGTAATTTAATTGAAATTTATTTAAAAAGAAATTTTTGTGGTAACATATGAAATTATTTTTTTCTGGCAGCTTAGTTTCTCATAATAAAAAAGTATATAATGAAGCCTTTTCTAGAAAGAAAAGAGAATATTTCAACTCTCCAATATATATAGATCTAAAATATGCAAAAAATACACAACTTTTGAACAATTGTGGTTCAGAAATTAAACAGTCAGAGGGTTAAAAGTAATTTAACCAATTTTCATGTACGCATGACATTAATTTTGCTCTAGTATTCAGAATTAGGATTTTAGTTTTTTAAAACTGTAAGAAAAGCGTTAGTGCAATCGTAAAAAATATAATCCGAAGAGATAGAATATTAGTAATTATACTTTTGAAATGCTAGCATTATCTTTTCTTATAATTCAAAATTTCAGAATATTTATTACAAATTTTCCGTAAAGTCAGCATATTTAAGGTAAATTATTTCGTTACAATGTAGATTCTAGATTACGGGGATCGTATTAATACGCAGTTAAAGGGGAAATGTCTTTTCAAAAGAATGACTGTCTTCAGCTGAAATTTTGAGTAGAAAGTAATTTTTATTTTAATAAAATAATGGATTTAGTAAACTGTAGTTGCCATACCTGATTATTTCAATGCTTAAATGAAATTTAACCAATTAACTTTGTATGAATGACATTAATTTTGCTCTAGTGTTTAGAATTAGGATTTTAGTTTTTCAAAACTGCAAGAAAATCGTTAGTGTAATAGTATAAAATATAATCCAAAGAGATAGAATTTTAGTAATTATACTTCTGAAATGCTAGAATTATCTTTTCCTACAGATTCAAAATTTCAGATTATTTATTACAAATATTCCGTAAAGTCAGACTATTTAAGGTAAATTATTTCGTTAGATTCCAGAAAACGGTGACCGTATTAATACGCAGTTAAATGGGAAAATGTCTTTATAAAAGAATGAGTTTCAATTCAATTTTTAAGTTGAAAGTAATTTTTATTTAATAAAACATTTGATTTAGTAAACTGTAGTGGTCATATCTGATTATTTCAACGCTTAAAAGTAATTTGACCAATTTTCTTTGTATGCATGACAAGAAAATCGTTAGTGTAATAGTATAAAATATAATCCAAAGAGATAGAATTTTAGTAATTATACTTCTGAAATGCTAGAATTATCTTTTCCTACAGATTCGAGCTGAACGATGGCCGAATGGTAGAGCACTGCCCTTCGGAACCGGAGTTCGCGGGTTCGAATCCCGCTGCTGGCATGGATGTTTGTAGCCGTTCGGAATCGGCTTTAAACTGTAGGTCCCGGTCTCATTAGCCCTCGTGTGCAAAACAGTAGACCGTAGTGCTCCAAACCAAACCAAACCTATAGATTCAAAATTTCAGATTATTTATTACAAATATTCCGTAAAGTCAGACTATTTAAGGTAAATTATTTTGCTAGAATGTAGGTTCCGGACTACTGTGACCGTATTAAAATGTAGTTAAAGGGGAAAATGTCTTTGCAAAAAAATGACGGCCTTAAACTGAAATTTTGAGTGGAAAGTAATTTTTATTTTAATACAATATTTGATTTAGTAATTTGTAGTGGTCATATCTGATTATTTCAATGCTTAAAAGTAATTTAACAAATTTTCTTTGTATACATGACAATAATTTTGTTTTATTATTCAGAATGAGTATTTAAGTTTTTTTAAAACTGCAAGAAAATCGTTAGTGTAATAGTATAAAATATAATCCAAAGAGATAGAATTTTAGTAATTATACTTCTGAAATGCTTTAAAAAAAAAATATGACTGTCTTCAGCTGAAATTTTGAGTGGAAAGTAATTTTTATTTTAATACAATATTTGATTTAGTAATTTGTAGTGGTTTCGTTTAATAAATTGCAGTGTGACACGCTTATACACTCATGTCCATAAATTAAGGATAATTCAGAATCACACAGAAATTGAGCTCTAAAATAAAAATTTCACCTGTAGAATTATCACACACATCTTGAAGAAGAATATGCAAATTGCAGGAAACCACCAGATGGCGGGGATAGTACGTCACAATGACGAGAGTGTATGAAAGGGGTATATAAGGAATGGTAGCAAAGAAGTAAAATTGTTCACAATCGCTTTAAAAGCCTTTCAGTGCAATAACCGCATAGTTATGGCACAAAGGAAGCATTTGGATGATTTTTTACGTGGTAGAATTATCGGACGACTGGAATGTGGACGTACCCAGCTGGAAGTATCCGAGGAACTTGGAATCGCCCAGAGTGTCATCTCCAGGCTTTGGCAACGATTCAAACATGATGGTAATGTGAGTAGATGTTACAGCACAGGTCGCCCCCGAGTTACTACGCCGAATGATGACCGGTATTTGGCAGTTACTGCCAAAAGAAACAGACGGAGCACAGCATCAGACCTGTCTCGTCAGCTCTCTTCAGCTACCGGTACGACAGTTTCAAGGCAGACTGTGTACAGACGCTTAGGGAACATTGGTCTATATGCTCGTAGGCCTGTCAGATGTGTTCCCCTTACCGCAACTCACTGTCGCCTGCGATTATGCTGGGCTAGAGAGCATGCATGGTGGACACCGCAACAGTGGTCTTGTGTGATGTTTTCCGACGAGTCCAGGTTCAGTTTACATTCTGATTCTCGCCGGACTTTCATATGGAGAGCGCCAGGTACCCGTTACCACCAAGAGAACACCATTGAACGACACCGTTACGGTGGTGCAGGATGGCTCGTTTGGGGAGGAATTATTCTTGGTTCCAGAACTGACCTGCATGTTCAGAGTGTAACGATGACAGGCCACATCTATCGGGATGTCATTCTGGAACAACATGTACGTTTGTTTCGGGGCGCCATGGGTCCTGAATTTCTGTATATGGATGACAACGCCCGACAACGCGCGACAAACATTGTAGACGAATGCCTTCAATCGGAGGATATCACCCGTATGGATTGGCCAGCATACTCACCGGACTTGAATCCAATAGAGCATGTGTGGGACATGCTTGGCCGACGAATTGCAGCCCGTCAACCCCCTCCCAACTGTCTATCGGAACTTCGGAGGGCATTGCTTGATGAGTGGTGTAATTTTCCCCAAGATCAGATTGATAATCTGATACTCAGCATGCGTAGGCGTTGTAACGCTTTTATTGCATCGTCCGGGAGACATACTCCGTATTAACCATCATACTAACCATGTTCTACTGTTTTCTGTAAATAGGTTCTTTTTTGAAATTTGCTCCAGGGAGTAAAAATCGCAATTTTTATTAATTATGTCAAACATATAGCATCTTTTTTGCTCTTTACCTTTTGTTTAATAAATAGACTTTACAAATAAGTCAAATTTGTTTTGCTTTTGTCTCTTTCATTGCCTGAACTTCATTATCCTTAATTTATGGACATGAGTGTATGATAAGTTATTTATTTTCATTTAACAATGTAAGTAAAAACTGAATATTTTAAATTACAATTTAATGCTCTTTCTTTAAAAAACTGTTTTTTAAACATGAATATAATTTGAACGAATTATACAGAAATCTAAACTTATTTTTAAGTATGTGTAGGAAAGTTATTGTGAAGTTAGCGATATTTTCAATATCAGTAATTTGAGAAGAAATTATGTTTTACAGATAATAATAAAATTTTAGATACTGGCTTTCTTTGTGTGAATAAATTAACTCACAAACTCAAAGATAAATAGTATGTACGAAATTTGTTTTGTGTGTACGTCCTATTTATAATTACAAAATATATTCAAGAAAATTCTGAAAATTGATTTTTGTTACTTGAAATATACATTAAAACTTAGAATTAAAACAAAATTGCTATATAATTCATAATACTTCTTCTTTAATACTAAGAATTAAATGAATTTGTCATTCTGTACAAATATTGAAAAAGAAATCTGGGAACTACATATTTTAGCAAAAAGATTCTGATTTCAATTATAGAGCAACAATTCATTATAATTAAAAAAAAGCCATATACTCTTAGAAAAAAGAATAAAGCTTATATAATCATAATTTAATGCATGCAAATTGGTCGGAAATATGAAAAAGTTTTGTTACCCTAAAAATGCGAAATTTAATAAGAAAAATATGCAATTTTTACTATTAAATAACTACTATTTTTACTGTGTTTTTCATTTTTAAATTGATCTAGTTTTACTCTTATGAGCGACTAATTTTGCCTTCGTGTCCAGAATACGGTTTTTAATTTAAAAGACTACAATAAACTCGCTTGTTTAAAGCTAAAGTCCAATCCAAAGAAAATGTCAGTAATGATTTAAAAGTGCTAAATTATGTAGTTCGCTGTTAGTGATTGGTTTTAAAACCTAAGAATGATTTTTGATTCCTTTTCATGAAGCTTATGAATTGATCTTAATTTTGGGAAACTAAAAACTACGAAAACCAGTCAGCTTTCGTAGTCCAACTTGAATTTTGTGTTAATTTACAACAACATTAAGAGACATAATACTTTATGATAATTATCTTTAAGATTAGTGTATAATGATTTTTTTTACAATATGTCTAATGATCATTTAGCTTTTAAAATATTTATTTTGTCATTTTAAGTCCTGTATTTTTATAAATAACAAAAGATAAGTAAAACATATACATAACGAAAAAATTGTAAAATTCACTTAACTTAGCAGTTTTTACAATGTGTATATTCAAAAATAATTTTATATATAAAGTAAAATACCTCTTAGTTTTGTATGACTAAAACTCTTATTTGAATTAAATCTGTTATTTGAATTTTTTAAAATAGCCTGTAGCATGCATTGAAAATAACTCGTATTAACATTATGAATTTCATTGAAAGAAAATTATAATTAGCTTATATTTGATACAAATATTACTTTGTAATTCAAAATTTATTTTTCAATTAAGAGGATTTCTATTATTTTAATCTTACGCATATAGTTTTTTTAAAATACATTACAACGAAATTAAATAATTATTTCTTTATGAATTTAAACCTTTTTTAATAATGTATACCTATTTTTGATAATCCTTATTAATAAACATTTTATTCTAAGCAGATCATATTTGTTTTTCATTTTACATTTTATGTTTCTGGAATTATAAGTGTGACACTCACAAAACTATACGAAATTTTTCATACATAAAAACGTATACTGTCATTTAACTATTATAACAGAGATGAGCCGGCAAAAGTAAACTCTTATATTAATCAGAATACAGTTTTCTTCTCCAGAAGAAATGTTAGATTCAATGCAAGCGAAGAGAAACTTTTATAATTTCTGCTAATAACTAACTGAGATTAGGTACAGAGCAATAATTCTATAAGCAAAGAGTAATAATTCGATAATTATATAAAGAAGTTTCTTTTCTACTTAATGGTCTATCTAGTAAAGCTAACAGGTAATATAGATGTGTTCCCGGATTAAGCTATTAGGCCATAACACTTACTCCCTGGCGCCAAATTTAATTTTCACTTTATGTACTTTTCATAACTCCTTTACGCGACATGTCAATGCTGTAATTAAACTGTCTTTCACTCAACTTTTGAACTATAATGGTCTCTGATCATCCTCGTAAATCAAATTTTCTACTTATCCATTCAGAATGGGATATAAGCAAATTAATTTAATGTCTGTAGATGAATAGAAATTACCATACGATGACGGTTTTTCAGAAAAATGCAATGATTAATATTATTAAACATATAATAAGGATTATAATCTAGTTTTCGTTATTGCATTTTCTAACACGAAATTCATATTAACTTAATAATATCATATTTAGTTATATTAAAAACTACCAGATATGTTTATAGTTTAGGTTATCGTAAAAAAAAAATCGAACCTTTTTGAAAAAAAAATCAATAGATTTCTCACTTTATTAATATCTGTAAATATATTATATTTCAGCAGAATTTTACATAACTGATACAAAAATCCATAAATTTGCTTAATATGTTTTAAAGATATTAATTTCTTGCATAAACTTAAAACAATGTCTAAAAATAAATAGTGGTATCATAGATCATATTAGTTTTATTACAGTTTTGTGAATATTAATTTAAAAAATTAATATATTAAAAAATATAATTTTTTATAAATTAAAGCTTTGTAAATTATAGATTAATAAATTTAAGCTTCACTGATTTAATTAAATAGATGTGAAATTTGAAATTTAGAAAAATTAGAATTTAGTTTCCGAAGAATGAAATTGATAAAGTTAGTTTATATGTTTTATTATTTATAATGAATACATAAAATTTTGATTAATTGCAAGTAATATTTCATTAGATTTTTTTCTCGGTAAAAGAAAAACTATAATTTTGTGGGTTACTATAAATTAACCAACCAACTAGTGGATATTTCATGAAAGGTTTTACTGATATTGATGTATAAAAGTTATCAAGTATGTCTTAGTGTTAGCAGTGGTAGAAAAATAAGAGATTTTGAATAACTTTCTTTTAGTAAAAAAAATTTTTGGTCAAATCAGATTACATTAAAATTTAATTTTATTCTGACATCAAATCCATAAATTAACAACTAAATGTTAAATAAGTGGTATACGTAGTACATGAAATTTTTACTTTGATGTTCATATAAATAGTGTAAAAAAAATAGTGCAATCTTCCAAATATTAAACTCAACATTTTCATTGATCTTCACGTTTTAGACCTGAGTCCAAAATTATCATTTATGAATTGTGTGTATGTGTCTGTGTTAAAGTGTGAACTTGGTAACTAGAGTAAGTTCAGTCTTTGAGAGAAACTAAATTTAGAATACTTATAGTATAGCAAAATTGATGTTACCCATCACCTTTTTGGTTATTTCTGGCAACCGGAAGTAGCAGGTGAATTTCTACTTCCGGTTATTATGTGATTTCCCATGCTGTAAATTAGGTTAAAAACAACGTTTTAACGTAACTAAAAGACTATATTATTAATGTGATAACGTTTATATATTTTATATAAGTAAGAAAAAAATCATGACAGACAAAAATAAATGCTTATCTTTTATATAAGTGTACGAGTAAGTGGAGTAGGAGCTAATGCAAATTTTTTTAATTCATGAAATCTGATAAATTAAAAACGTCAAATATTCTGTTATTTTTATAATGATGGTATGTAATCATTAGATAAAAACCGAATATTTATATGTTTTAGTTTAGAGAGCAATTGTCAAGACTTTGATTCACTAAACCTATCATAACAAGAAAAAATTTAATCATAAACGATCTAAAATTAGCTTCGTGTCGCAAGTAAGTCATTATAATTTATATAAACCACTGAGGTTTTGAGATTAGTTTTTAATCGAGTTTATATCGTTGCATTTTCTAACACTAAATTGACATTTACTTCAGAAATTTATGGAAAAATTAACAGTTTGCAACAAGATGTTAAGCAACACATGTTTTGTAATATATTGTTTTTAATTCATGAAATTTGAGTTTTATAAACATCAAATCTTCAGTTATATTTAGAATCGTAATATAGCATGTCCATGGTTAAACTTCTTTACTTTAAAGTTTCCTATTGTTGCAACTATTTTGCAGAAAATTATAGATGATGTGTAGGAAGGGAAGGGCGTTCTTGAGATAATAATAATAACGATAAATAGGTAAATGTTTTACTACCAGTTGGCATTTTTGGGGGATTACAAATTTAACCAACATTTACTCCAGTTACAAAAATTATTACAAGAAGACATAAGGGTCCTCTTTTTAAGCGACCTTTAGAAATCCTAAGATAGCTTGTTCTAGAGTTGACCGTAGTGTATACGAGGAAATGCTGAAAATAAGTCGTGAAGTGATTTTTTTCAAATCAGGTATAGTTCAAAATAGCTATATATATCCAAAAGTCGCATGAATAGCAGTCTTAGAATCCGGGTGGCTACACATTAGGCTCTGTTACGGCAGTATGCCTTGGAAACCATACACGCAATCCCCGCTGAAGCTACCCTTATTTATACTGATGGGAGGAAAAGCGAAGACTCTCGTTCCGGTAGTGGTATCATTAAATTTACAAATGGAATTGTCAAGATAAAGAAAAGAAATTTCGACTTCAGTTCGGTTTTTGAGAGTGAGCTTATAGCCATCGAAAAATGGCTAAGTGCTGTTTTGTCCTATACAGATCTTAGGGCTGTATGAATATAGACTGATACTCGTACCGCCATCCAATATCTTTCATACTGGCGAATATTTGGTGATAGGGCTGGAATTGCAATTCTAGGCAAACTTCAGCAGTTCTCGTCACTTTGTGAAGTGCACCTTTAGTGGATTCCTTTGCATGTTGACATATGTGGGAACCAGATGGCAAACGTTCTGGCGAAGGAGGGTTCTGAAGAACCATTATGGTTACCAATTCACTGACATATATTGAACTGTATTCCATTAGAAGACATGCTGACAGGCAGATTTGGCTCGTCCCTCTGAGTCATTCCTGGTATTAACCCTCTAAGCGGTTTGCACGTACAATTCCGCCAGCTGTCACAGACAATTTCCAACCCCCAAATATGTTCCAAAAATAAATGTATTGTACATTTCTGACAGTGCTTTTCTCCCGTGAAATTATTAGGTAGGAGGGTCAGGTCGATTGTTTAGGAACTGCACCCCTCTTTGACTGACATTTATTGAGGGATGCACCCCTACTCTCTGGGGAACAAAGACGCTGATAGCTTCTCATGGCTTTGTCAATCTCTATTTCGAAGTATTTCGTTTGCGGCAACATATATATCTCTAATTGCACCACTGAAATATCTTGGATGACTTTAGTAAAAAAATATAAATAATTCTCAAAAAAAAAAAAAATTTATTCGTACTTTTAGAATACGTTATTTCTTATGTGATGATCTTTGAGAGACTTGACGAGCTTTATGTGTATTAAAAATTAACAATCAATAATGTCTATTTATATATATATTTATAACCGGAAGTAATGAGACAATAACGAGGGTGGGGCAAAGGGCGAAGTAAAAAATCATAGAACTCTTTGGTAACTGACACAATAAAACTTTAGCGTATTTTTGGAGACCTTTTTTTCCCCGGTATGTTCCACTCGGAGGGTTAAGTAGATTTTCCTCGAGAATTCTTTTGATTGCGGTAGATATGTTCAGACAACACTTACTTTCGAAAGAGGTCTCAAATTGCACACGAATTGTCCTAAATGTCAAAATGAACAGGCATCAACGGCACATATCCTTAAGTGCCTGGGGTTGTCTCTTGAGGACCTACACAGGTCTTCTATGCTTGTTTTCTATTTTCTGAAAGTAAATGGACTCGTGGACCTCGTATAGTATATTCCTAGACCTGGAGATTATAAAGAGAGAGAGAGTCATTAGGAATGTAGATGACGATGACAAGTTCTTATGTAAACTGATTTTTTAGAACTTCTTAATGTCTGGAGGTGCTCCATCTTGGCTTTTGGGTAGAGCTAGTCAGATTTGATAAACCAAGAACTATATCTATTCTGAAAGACAGAATTTCACGACATCTTCTCAATATTTTCCCAGATGCAATGTTGTCAATTGTAGAACATGATATCTTACGCTTTCAAATGATAACTAAAATGTTGACATTGTGTTGAATATGTGTTGCTATAATACACTTTGTTAACAAGAGTGAGTGGCGGATAATTTATTTTTTTAATTTTTGCAGAAGCTCTTGATTCTACATTATTGGCTTACATACATAAGAGATGCATGAGATTGGAGCCGTTAATAATTACAAAAAGATAAAATACCAAAAAAACTTCATAAAAACTACAATAAAAACAAGAACATTAAAACACGAACAATGATATATTAAAAACATTAAAAAAAATCAATCTCTGAATATCGACTGCATGATTCTTTTGCCTCCCAATATTGATTGTAGAGATTCTCCCTTTTCAAAGATGGGCACTTTGAAAGGTGATTTTTGTCCATTTCAAAATTTTGTTTTCATAGAGTTTGTAAGTGGCTGTTATAGATGTTTATGCAGTAAAGGTGTTTGACAAAGCAATCGTGACCGGTCTTCAGAGGAAATGCTACAACTGTGATTTATCTGAGAAAATCTGGGATCTCACAAATCAGCACTTTATTACTTTACTAACGATGGTGAAACTATATGGTGAAACACTTCTCTAATGTAATTTTACAATTTCAAATGGTTGCTAAATTACATTAGAGAAGTGCGAAGTAAACTTGGAGACACCAATACCGAAAAACAGTATTCAATTTTCTATTGTCCGACTTTTTTAAAAAAGTAGATATGAAATTTCTAACAGAAAAATGAGTAATCAGGCTTTTGTTAAATCCGTTGACCATCAGTTAATGCAGTCCATTTAAAAAAAATAAAGACTAAAGGATTTTAGGCAGATTATTAGTTTCACTAACTTAAGAATTTTCTTGCATAAGAGTAGATTATCTTGTAAATTTTCTACCTTTAATATATTGTCATACCAATTAATTAAAATCTGATACATGTATTCTAATATAAATTTTACAGTTCATTCCTCCAACACATAGCAATTTTCTAAAAAAATAACAAGGACTTTATTTTAAATAAATTTCCTTTAAATATGCCACAATCAAAGATTATTTATTCAAAATCTTTCAAAACGAAGGACATTTATTTGACTTCTGATTGGTTCAAAATCCTAAGGCATGTTAAAAGTCTAATATAGTTTTCAGAATTTATTTTATTAAAAATTTCGCATATTTAAAATTTGAAGTGATGGAAAGACAAATAAAATCCTTCTTTTACAATGCATCTAAGAAATTAAGCAACGTAGGAGATTTTTATTTATTTATTTATTTATTTATCCTTTGCAAAAGTATTTAGCTGGATAAGGCAGCTGTCTGGGAATTTTGTACGTGCCAAGAATATCATAGCTTGTATTTCTTTCATTGTTTTTATTTATTCATGACAGGTTAGGGACTCACTAGTAAATAAGAAGAAATTAGACCAGATATGATCTTAACTTTCAGTATTAAAGAGTGAGTTAGCCTATAATTGAGAGTATATAGTAACAGTTCTCGATTTATTTGTACTCTTATCTTTCTTCAAATCAAAATGATGTCGATTTTTGTTTTTGTAACCCAGCTAGTTTTCTTTGTTCTTGTTACGAGATAAAAGGAGTGTTTGTTTATATCCCTTAAACCGATGAGAAATGATCCCAACCTGATCCCTGTTTACTACTGTAGTTTTGTTCTTTAGTAACAGTTGAAAACAAAAGTTTTGTATATTTTTGTTACCAGGAGCTTGACAAATGTAATACGTTTTGAACATTGAAAATAGTTGTGAGCTGTAGAGATTTATACTTAATATTTGGTAAATAATACATAATCATAAGTAGAAATTTCAGTGAACATGAACTTAGTACTTGCATAATTAGAGGATGAATTTAAAAATAATGATATATTAATATTAAATATAAATAGGTAAAGAATACTTGATTAAGAGAAAACAAGATGACTTATCGTTTATCAAAATAACAATAAAAATTTAAGAGAGTAATAATTATTTACCGAGCTATGAAATGTCATTTGTATTAAACCCATTTACATTGGTAACAAATTAAACCATATAAATTACAATGTGTTCAGCTATATGTTTTAAAGCAATAAAAATAATTTAATTGTTAATAAGGTACTAGTCTTCTTATTCCTCACTTAATAAATGTCCCCCATTCGTTTTAAATGCTTTTAAAAATTCAGAGGAAATTAAAGGGAGAGGAAACGAACTCTAATCCTCTCTTCGTATACTGATCGAACGTAAGGTCAAATCTATTTACTTGGTTGCCTTTTCACTGAGAACTTTGGAGATGTATGAGAGTTACTGAATCACAGAATAGGGAGAATATGAAATTCTCCTCTCTGATGATTATACAAATTGAGAGGAATCTTTGACATGGCAACAGACTTACCTTACACCTTTAGAATATGTAGGTCGTAAATGATAATGATAAATACAGCATGTAAAATACAGTGTGTTCAGCTATATGTTTTCTAGCAATGAAAATAATTTAATTGTTAATAAGGTACTAGTCTCTTTATTCCTCACCTAATAAATATCCCACATTCGTTTGAAATACTTTTAAAAATTCAGAGAAAAATATAGGGGGAGGAAACGAACCCTAATCCCGTCTTTATATGCTGAATCTATCTATTTGGTTGCCTTTTCACTGAGAATTTTGGAGGTGTATGAGAGTTACTAAATCACACAATAGGTAGAACATAAAATTCTCCTCTATGAGGATTATTCAAATTGGGAGGAATCTCTGACTTGGCAACAGACTTACTTTACACCGTTAGAATAGATAGGTCATAAATGGTAATGATAATTTCAGCATGTAAAATACATTGTGCTCAGATACATATTTTCAAGCAATAAAAATAATTTAATTGTTAATAAGGTACTAGTCTTCTTATTACTCACCTAATAAATGTTTCACATCCGTTTTAAATACTTTTAAAAATTCAGATAAAATTAAAGCGGGAGGAAACGAATCCTAAACCTCTCTCTGTATAATGAATCTGTTTATTTGGTTGGGTTTCCACTGAGAATTTTGGTGGTGTATGAGAGTTACTAAATCACAGAATAGGGAGAATATGAAATTCTCCTCTCTGAGGATTATACAAATTTGGAGGAATCTCTGACATGGAAACAGACTTTTCTTACACCCGTTAGGATAGATAGGTCGTAAATGAGTTACAATAAATGCATAAAAATACAGTTTAATTATACGAAATATGATTAATTAAAACCTAATTATTTTGGAGGACACTTATTACTTCATTTTAAATTTAATTTTAAGAGTTTTCTAGCATTTTGTCTACAGATTTTTATTTTAATTTAACTGCCCATAAGACAATTGTAATTTTTTTTATTAATGTGGTTTTTGTAATAATTTTATAAGTTATGTTGATGTTGTTGGGACCTTTCTAACTTGTAAAACAAAGCTAACATGGATAATAAATCTTGTTGTTAAGCATCAAAGACAAAAAAATAAAATGGATAAAAGAGTGAATGTTTGATCGACACATAGTTTGTTAACTTTTTTTATGATTATTAAAAATGCCATTTGTAATTGTAGCAGAAGTTTTTTAAAATTAATAACATATGTGAAAGTGATTACAATGTATTATATGAAAAGTATGTACTCTTAAATTGCAGCCAAAAATGTTACTTTTACCACACTAAGCAAATAATAGATTTTGATAAATTTGTATGTTAATAAATAACTGTGAGATATTGTTTCTTGTTGCAGTATCACATGGTATAATTTTAAGTATACATAAACTGATATAAAAAATTAAGAGGATTTTAAACATGTGGTTGATTATCTACAAAACTGTTGGTCAGAATTAAATGAAATCTCGTTTGCATATAGACAGATGTAATGCAATAATAATAATAATAATTCACGATTTACAATATACAAGCATAATCGTATGTAAATTTATCACAGCCGGAAGGTATGAAGCAGCGGTTCCGAATTGTAAAAAAAAAATGTTTTACAACGTGAGTGGATGTCACTTTTATACATGTACACTAACCACAATTGTGATTTTATACTGAAAATAAGACAGAGTTTTTGTGGTAAACAGTCCCAATTGTAGAGTAATTTTATTTCCACGCTATGACAGAATCCAGAACAGAACTCTACCATGCTAAACAGACGGTCCAAAGAAATGAGCATAACACAGACAGCAGGTCTTTTTGCAAACAATTATCTCTCGTGCAGTTATCTGGAAACAGTAACTCTTGAAACTCGGCTTTCTATGGCCATATACATAAAGTGTCTGTAAAACTCCGAAGATAGCTTCGAAGCCGTAGCATGCCTGTTACGCCTTACCTTGATTGTCAAATAGCTACCTTTTTCCACGTGGTTGACTTGCTCGACTTGCCCATATTTACTCTGTTATTGCCCACATGTTCGCGATAAAGTATCCGGAACTGTTACTATAAATTCAGTACAACACTGGTGATACATAAAAGCATCCTTCAGCATCAAAAGCAAAATAATCAGGTAGATAAAAGATGAATCTTTAACCAATACAATAATACTGAATAGTTTATACTTATCTGGGCCTAAGATTTACCTGATTTTACCCTACCCACGTTTAGCTATTACATTTCCTAAACTCTGGTTAGTTGGTATTCTGTTAGAATTTGAGTTTAACAAAGAATAAAACCAAGAAGTTCCCACATTTTTGTTCAAATTTGTAGATATTGTTTCTACTTTCCGGCTAAGATGGATATTATTCACAATTATGCATTGCATAATAACTGTCGAACAGTTATTTATTGTATTATATCAAACTATGTTCAAACAAAATTTCATTAAAATCTGTCTCGTTGTTTTATATACTATCAACCAAATCAAAAAAATTCTCTTAATTTTAGACGAATGTATGATTTGCGAATGTTTTACGACACTGGTCGGAAAATTACCGCAGCCTGATTTTAATCAGGCCTACAAAAGAAAATAACTTATCGATATCTTGATTAACCCCTTGCCTTATGAATCGAGCTACGATTGTGTGTGCTACTTTCGATGAAAGCTTTTCTCATACGTCGTGATCAGAAGCGGTTTCATCACTAACTAAATTTTGTATAAGTTTTTCTACAGGACAAACTACAATGCTATCTTCAGATGTATCCAAATAGGTATCTGTTTCAGTTTCTAAGGTGTAATCAGGAGAC
The DNA here is from genome assembly GCA_032207245.1 of Pardosa pseudoannulata. Lineage (NCBI taxonomy): Eukaryota > Metazoa > Arthropoda > Arachnida > Araneae > Lycosidae > Pardosa > Pardosa pseudoannulata. The sequence continues at coordinate 96,494,650 of CM063501.1, forward strand.
TTTCCAGCACCGTTATTAGTATCAATTTTTCTTTTTGCATTAGGTTTTTTAAGAATTTTTGAAGCATCAAAAGTCAATTATTTATTGTATATGATATAATACTATATTGCAATCACTCCTAAGATTAAACAACCAACTCTTATATTGCAACTATAACAAACAATAACGTAAAAACTAAAACTTTATCGCCTAAAAACAATATCATGTCTGATACGAGCTTTTTCACTTTTGGCAAGGAAAAATAATCCCGTGTCTGACACGAGCTTTTCATTTTTGGCCAGACAGAATCCTCACGTGTGTGATATGAGGTTCTCATTTTAGGCACGCATTATTATCATGTCTCCCATACGTTGTTTTAAGGCAAAGGGTTAATGTCATTTAATCCAAAATTTGAATAATGACCACACTACGCATTACTTGTTTTTATGCAGCAACAGACGAAATGTCAATTGTCTGTTGTATAGACTCTATGCGACAGTGTATTCTTTTAAGGGGCGCTATATAAAATCCTAACACAGGTCATAATGATTATTTTCAAGAAGAATAAAGAACAAAAAATGTTTACTTCGATTAGTACATTGAAATAATGTAAAATAAACCAAGATTTGTCGAAACGGCGATGGCATAGATTACATTTTTTCCTGCAAGCTTATATGTTTAAATCAAACTTCTGATTTGTCCGAACTTTTTGCTTTTTTCAGTCTGCAGCTCCTAACAGATTTCTATGGCAGTCCATTAAAGTTTGGATTGCAAATGAACTCTACGCAATTCACTAGGTAAGATTTTCATCGTTTTGATAGAAATCAAGAAACTATTAAGTGGTTAAAAACGACTATAATTGTTTTTAAAATCTATACAAATATTATGCATGAAATGTGTTTCTCAATATTACCTTTTTATTTACCTTTCATATAAGTATCTTAAAAATACCCATTCGTGTTTGTGACTTGCTCTTCCTTACCTAAATATCTCTACGACCTGACCTTGCTTATGGTGGCTCACACATTTTAAGGTATCCGTCTACGTTGAAAACGTCATTTTTTGCCCCAAAATCATAACTTTATTTTATTTCTCTATTGTGAAATTTCAACTTTTAGACTTCTAAATCTGCTTTTGTTTTGTTTCTACGGCATTTTAAAGAAACGTTATACCTATTTAAACACCAGTGACAGCTGTTAAAACAAAACGGAAGTAGCGGTTTCGAAATCGGAAGCTGTGAATTTAAAGACGTTTAGAGAGCATTTTTTGGACATTTTTTTAAAATTTTCATGAAGATTAGCTTAAACATTTTTTCTAGTATTTTTAATCACTAGCAACTTGGCAATTAGAATGTTTTGAATCAAGAAGGTTTGGGGAATTTTAAACATGTATTTTAATTTTTTTAATAGTTAAAGTTGCTTTCATAAACTTCAAATGCGTTTTTCTCTGAACGGTATTTTTAATAAAATGTTGAAGCTTGAAATGGGATTTCTTAAAAAGTTCTTAAAATATTTTGTTGAAAATTATTATGAATGCTTTTGATAGCATTTACTAGTGAATGACCTAAAAGCTTTAAATTTGGATTTTTTTAATGGTGTTACACTCATAGTTAGATATAAAGGTAATGAAAATTTCTTTAAAAATTCAATGTGTATGATTTTGAAGGAACAAAGTTTTTTACTATATTTATATTAAGCACATATTTTATTATTAGCACTAGTCCAGTGTATACGGTTATAAATAGATATATAAATAGATATTATAGATTGTTAATTTTTAATACACATAAAGCTCGTCAAGTCTCGAAGGTCATCCCATAAGTAATAGTGGATTTTAAAAGTACAAGTAAAAATATTCTTTAAGAGAATTATTTATATTTTGTATGAAAGTTATCCAAGCTATTTAAATGGTGCAATTAGAGATACATCTGTTACCGCAAACGAAATACTTCGAAATAGAGATTTACAAAGCCATGAAAATCTATCAGCGTCTTTGTGCTTTAGGGAGTAGAGGTGCAACCCTCAATAAATGTCAGTCAAAGAGGAATGCAGTTTTTAAACAATCGGCCTGACCCTCCTACCTCAAACATTTACAGAAATGTACATTACATCCATTTTCGGAACGTTTTTAGAGGTCAAAAATTCTACGTGACAACCGCTCGGAAGACATCATCGGTTTGGCGGAATTATACGTGCGAACCACTTAGAGGGTTAAAAAATAGACCTTTTGAAAAAAACCAATTTTTTTACCAAATTTTTTTTCATTAGAAATTTTATAAAATCTTCACCAGGAATAAATTTTTTCAAGTGCAATTCTCTATGATAATATTAAAAAATGTAAAAATGTAAAAAATGAACTAGTTTCTACGTTTAAAGAAAAAAGTTCTCCGAACGTAGACGGATACCTTAAAGGAGTCTTGGTGCATGTTTGTCTGCTTTTTTTTAGACCGCAAACCTTTAAATATTTGATAAATTTATAGTAATATATATGAGACATCTAAAATTTGTATCAGGTCTTATTTAAATTACGAAATATTCAGTCTGATTCACCGCAAGTAGAAATATAGAAAAACTGAAAAAATAGACTTTCGAAAAATTTTATGTTATTTTATGGATGCATGGCAGCTTCATTTTATACCTAAATAATAACTCAACTTAATCTGAATTGAAATCAAATACTGGAGAAGGAATTAAGAATTAAAAATTCTGTTGATATAAAAAGTTCACGATCTAAAGGTGATTTAAAAAAATGACGTAGAAGAAAGTTTAAAATATTTTCCAATTAAAAATAACCTCAGTGCTTAATTATCTGAATATAATAAATTAAGCAATAAATTAAGGCTTTTATATTCAATACAAAGTTTCAAATCTTTCAGATCGTGATATAACATAAAATTAAAAAAATAATCATAGTAAGTGTTCTATATTTTTATTTAAACTGAATAAAAAGGAAAAGTATTATAATTTTATAAGAGTTGAAACATATTTTGAGTATAAGCATATATTTTTTATTTTTTAAAATATTTAAAGAAGTATAATCACTTAAAAGAGATAAACTTCCAGCATGCATTAAGACTTTATTCATTAGAAGGCAGGACACCCTTAAAAAGTTTATCCATTCCTGATCTAGGATATGAGATGGCGTAGTAGTTACTTGTATTATATTATTTAAAGATGAAAGACAAAAGGAATATGTAACTCTAAAAACCACAACATGTACTACAATTTTGTTGGTTGGAACAGACGTTCTCTCTTTGTAAAATCATCCTGTAGCGGCAGACGAGTATTCTATATCTGATAATTTTGAAAATTGAAAATTGATGTTGTTGTGGTGTAGTACATTGCATTGTCATTTCGAAGACATTGATAACTCCAAGTTGCTTTACATTGTTTTTAATTATAGTATAGTACCACTGTTCTATATTACAATGTTCAAAATTAGAAGAAACGACAAGAAAATATGCAAAAAAAGATATAAAAATTAAAAAGTAAAAGGAGCACTCCACGCCTAAAAAAATTACCAATGTCCAAGAGAACGCTGCATTCTTTACCTTCCTTCTTTCGACTCAGACAACCCTACACTTTTTTCATTATTCTGTTCGTTGTTCCATTGTCCTTTTTACAATGCGTCCTTTTCCGGCTTTGCCCAGAAGGACCGGGACTCCAAGGATGGTCCTGAATCGCCTCCTGGAGACCAATCACAATTTTCCAAAACTTGGTGAAGTTTAAGTGCACTTATTTTCTCTGGCCACACCACACGCTTCCTGGAGTTGCGAAAAAAACTTGGGCATTCTACCCACAACGTGTGAGTGTGGCGAGCAAATCAGTTTCGCAAACCTAAATATAGCTGCACTCTCACAGATGTGATTATCCAGCTTTTTATACTGAAATACAAATATAAAATACGACTGCTTTGATGGCTTTAGGCGCAAAAATGTATAAACGTGGCTGAACTGTGGACATAGACTACTAAGACTACTAAGGAATTGAATTGACGACTCTTCAGACCTACTTGCTCTCCACCTTATTCTTTATAGTTCTACTAATCTTGCAAGAACTGGAGTACTACAGATTCTTACCGTGAACAAAAATGACTCTTCTAAAACTAAGTCAGTGCCAGAAATCTTGCAGATACCATGATCTGAGGTATCTCTTTCTAAAATGGCTTTTAATGTGTTCATTTGTTAACTTCATTGACCCTCATTGTTCTACATTTCTATTCTCTAGAACTTCTGAAATAAATGTGGACGTCTATTTTTACTGGATCACTGTCTGGAATTAAGTTCATATACATGTTAGAAATTGCTACAAATATTATATCAGAAAGAATGCAGCTAAAATTTCATTTAGTTGCTTTTTGTGACAAGTTTCTCCAAAATGCTTCTGATAAATTCGTTTTACCGCTTCTTACAGTGCAAGAAGTAAAAGAAGAGAAAAAAGAAAATCGGAAAACCCATTTTTTTATCGTTTGCAGGCTTCATTGACAGTGGGCTATGCTTTTTTTTATGGAAACAGTTTTTGTGATGATTTGTCCAGGTGTTTCCAAATGATTTTGAATCCTTTTATGTATACTTCCTTCTGGTTTCAATTTCTTTCAGTTCGTTTGGATCATACTTTTTTTAATTAATGGAGTTATCTGTAAAGGCTTTCCTAACATGAAATGACTTATCGGCTTCCTTTTGTTTTTAGTGCAAAGATTATTTTCTTATAGAATTCTGACCTCTATTATCGACGAACGTATTTTCAGTAATTTCTATGGATTGCAGCTCTGTTATCGCTGCAATAAATATGTTTATATATGTCATATTAAAATCGCTTATTTACATATTTTAATATAAATTTAATAACTTTTGTTCATAAATTACTTTGGAATTGCTTGGTAATTCTGATTTGTCCCTCCTGACAGGCTATAGACTTAATTCAGCCTCTCTTTGACCAATAGTAAACACGTTCTTTTTAGACATGATTTTTTTTATCACGTTATCATATGTCCTTAGGGAATATTCGTAGTCTTTTTACCTCAAAAATTTTCTTTTTCCACGGAACAAGGTTAATAAAAGAAAAATATTTTAATACTTAAGAAGTTTATTTTATTATTTAACTGTAAAAACATTTGGTCGTACAAAAAGTAAAGCTCACTCCCAAATATGTCTAAATATAGTAAGACAGTCGTAATACTTACTGAATATTCATAGCTATGAGATCAGAACTTCTTGTCAAGATGATGAATTATAATGGTTCTAAAAAATTAACAACACAAGCAGGTTATAAGTAATATTTTCAAGCACAAAAAAATGAAAAACTCATTGAAGTGCAAAGAGTTTATCAAAAATAACGTAAGAGATTAGAAAAATTACAAAAATTAAATTGTTGCTTAATTCTAAAAATATTTGCAGAATAGTAACCAAATGTTGTCTAGACAATGAAAACCTGAGCAAATTTCTAATATTATCTTACTTAAAATTATGTGCAAAACATATTTCCACACATCATTAACAATGCTGAATTTTATACAAGATTTTTTACTGATCCATCGTCATCAGCGTACTCTAAATTTAGAAAAAGATGTGTATAAATTTCTGCTTTTATTGTTGTTATTCATTAGACTTTGACAGCTTCTTATATCCTCATTCTTTTATCTCATATTTTATTTGACGTACTTGGACATAGTACATTAATACATACACAAGCACACACACATATATACATTAGTGTATATGTATTTACTTGAGGATCATAACATTCCAGGGATAATAGGACACTAAATTCACATCGAATGATTATTTTTGTCTTTTAAGCAACAGAAAATTAACCTTCTCCCATTATATCTACCTGTATACTTCTAATTCTTGTCATTTCATGCCCTCAGCTCATGAACACGTTGACTGCCAGACGCATTTTCGATGGTTTTCCCAAGGCACCAACGTGAACTTTTCATTATGCGATGGATAGGCTGAAATATTATCTGTAGCAGATAAAATGAGTTTTAAAATCATTCTTGAAGTAGTTTGCGGAGTCGTGATCATTGGCTACTCCCACGGAACTGGTATATCGGTGTACTGGTAATGTATATCGATAAAGTTAATGTCTCATTTAAAGAATACTTAATGTAAACATTTTTTGAAATAAATGCAAGATACAAAAACATGCTATTTTTTAACATAGTCGTCATTCTTCCTAATGCTTTTAACACGTCATTTTGACTGTCATGTGGGTCACCGGTGACCGTCAACGTAGTAAATAATAAAAGTACATAATTATACTAATTATGGATACTGATAAATTTTTCGATAATATCATTTTATCATAATAGTTTGAAGAAGGTAATGCAATATAGAACATACAAAATAATTGTATTAGTACATGACAAATATACATTTTATCAGTGCATATTGCGTTGAGTCGCATTGAAACATTCAAGAAAAAACAAAACGTGAATCAACGAAATGGGAATAATATGTCACCACTTTTTTAGTCCAATTCTTTGCTCTAGCTCTTCTTAGCTGTTTTTAATGGTAAAGAATGAGAGTAATCACTTATCAATCGAACAACGATTGTTTGAAAAAAAAAGGACAGTCGTAACAATTGCCTACAGTTCCGTGGGAGTCACCAATGATTACCACCCGGAAAACTGCTTCAAGAATGATTTTATAAGTCATTTTATCTGCTACAGATAATATTTCATCCTACGCATCGCATAATGAAAAGTTCACGTTGGTGCCTTAGGAAAACCATCGAAAATGCGTCTGGCAGTCAACGTGTTCATGAGCTAAGGGCATGAAATGACAAGAATTAGAAGTATACAGGTAGATATAATGGGAGAAGGTTAATTTTCTCTTGCTTAAAAGACAAAAATAATCCTTCGATGTGAATTTAGTGTCCTATTATCCCTGAAATGTTCAGATTATTTTATTTTTGCTAATGCAAAAACTTTTTTAAAGTCTAAGTAAACAATAGCTTATTAATTAAAGAAAAAATCAAATACAATAAAAATATATACCATGAAATGAAATACTTGCAAAATTATCTGAAGCTTTTCCTATAGACTTTTCCACTTGTTTATTTAATTGTTTCTTTCATATTTTGAAATAGTATTTTCTTTCATTTTACAAATTGACTCAACATAATGAAATTGTAACATACAGGCTAAAATGTATAATTGCTGAAATTCAAATAGTAGTAAAATGATATATTGAGAATAAATACAATAAATAAAATTTCTCACAGGGAACATTATATGTTGTCTAAATTAGTATATAACGCCTATTTTTATAATCTCTCAATGCGGTTTATTGTGTGACTTAAATACAGGAAATATAATAGGCGATAAAACTATAAAATCACCATTAAAATATTCAAGGATTTTTAAACCTTTAAAAGTTTTAGACCCTCTTAAATGTCAACTTTGTACACATTCATCAGCAGATAAATCAAGTATTTTGCGGTCATTCTGTTGTTAATATATATGGAGATCCCGTCCTGAGTTTAATTCTCATTAAATTCCGTCTCCCTGCCGCCAAAATTAAATAGTCTAAATAATGGCATTCACAATCATACGTCGTTCCGGGAATGGTGTAACGCGTCAAACCACGTTATGGGTTAAGGGAGACGAATTTAATTAAGCAGCAACGGGAGATTTACGAAAGTAATCCGTTTTCTACCGAAAAAAAGAGTCGTTCGCTTGGACAATCCGATCGGACCTGAATAATCCTTCTGTAGGAATACTTAGATGACGAAGGCAGACAATTTCAATTTCTTACTTATAGATTTAATATAAGTAAAGATGCTTTAACAAATTCTTGTACAGAGTAGAACCCTGAATTCATAGGTTAAAGTTTAAGGATGGGCCATATGCATATAAAAAGGCAAATTTTGTACAGGAATGTGCAGTCGGAAATAAAAAAAATGCAGGAGGAATAAATGAAATAATCTTACAGAAAACTTTATATGCTGTCTAAATTGATCTATAACATCTATTTTTATAATCCCCCAATGAGGTTTTTTGCACATGAACTATTGCACATTGACATAAATTCAGGAAATTTATAGGACGATAAAATTATAAAAGCAGCGTTAGACTTTTCAAGGATTTTTAAATGTTCAAAAATTTTAGATCCTCTTAAATGTCAACTCTGTACACATTCATCAGCAGATAAATCAACCCTTAAACGTTTTATGCTCATTGTGTTGTTAAAATATATCATGATCCCCGTCCTGAGTTTAGTCTTCATTAAATTCCGTCTCCACGCCGCCAAAATTAAATAGTCTAAATAACGACATTCACAATCATCCGTCGTTCCAGGAATAGTGCCACGAGTCCACCCACGTTATGGGTTGCCGGAGAATAATTTAATTAAGCAGCCCCGGAAGATTTAGGAAAATAATCCGTTCCCTAGCTAAAAAAAAAAGACACGTGTGCCTGGACAATGCGTTCGGACGTGAAAAATCTGTCCGAAGGAAGACTTACAGGACGAAGGCAATTTCTTAATTATAGATGTAATATAAATAGAGATAATTTTACAATTTCTTGTATACAGTAGAACAAATGAATTCATAGGTTAAAGTTTAAGGATGGGCAATATGCATATAAAAAAGCAAATTTTGTACAGCAATGTGCGGTCGGAAATGAAAAAACACAGAAGGAATAAATGAAATAATCTTAGAGGAAATTTTATATGCTGTCTAAATTGGTCTGTAACATCAATTTTTACAATCCCTCTATGAAGATTATTACACATGAATTATTTCACATTGACATAAATGAGGAAAATTTATAGGAAGATAAAATTATAAAAGCAGCATTAGAAATTTAAAGGATTTTTAAATGTTTAAGAGTTTTATAACCTCTTGAATGTCAACTCCGTACACATTCATCAGCAGATGAATCAACCCTTAAGCGTTTTATGGTCATTGTGTTGTTAAAATATATCAAGATCCCCGTCTTGAGTTTAGTCCTCATTATATTCTGCCTCTAAAATTAAATAGTCTAAATAAACACATTCCCAATCATCTGTCGTTCTCGGAATAGTTCCGTGCGTCAACCCACTTTATGGGTTGCGGGAGACAAATTTAATTAAGCCGCAACAGAGGATTTAGGAAAGTAATCCGTTTTCTATCGTAAAAAGACACGTGCGCCTGTACAATCCGATCGGACGTGAGTAATTCTTCCGTGGGAAGACTTAGATGCCGAATACAGTTAATTTCTTACTTATAGATTTAAGGAACGGTAATTTTGCAATTTCATGTGTACAGTATAACCTTGAATCCATAGGAATATATATAAGTTTAAGAGTAGGTAATAGGCATATAAAGAAGCAATTTTTGTACAGTAATGTCCGGTCGGAAATGAAAAAATGCAGGAGGAATAAATGAAATAATCTTACAGGAAACTTTATATGCTGTGCAAATTGGTCTGTAACATCTATTTTTACAATCCCTCTGTAAGGTTTATTGCACATGAAATATTGTACATTGACATAAATGAGGAAAATTTATAGGAAGATAAAATTATAAAAGCAGCATTAGAAATTTAAATGATTTTTAAATGTTTAAGAGTTTTATAACCTCTTGAATGTCAACTCCGTACACATTCATCAGCAGATAAATCAACCCTTAAGCGTTTTATGGTCATTGTGTTGTTAAAATATATCAAGATCCCCGTCTTGAGTTTAGTCCTCATTATATTCTGCCTCTAAAATTAAATAGTCTAAATAAACACATTCCCAATCATCTGTCGTTCTCGGAATAGTTCCGTGCGTCAACCCACTTTATGGGTTGCGGGAGACAAATTTAATTAAGCCGCAACAGAGGATTTAGGAAAGTAATCCGTTTTCTAACGAAAAAAGACACGTGCGCCTGTACAATCCGATCGGACGTGAGTAATCCTTCCGTGGGAAGACTTAGATGCCGAACGCAGTTAATTTCTTACTTATAGATTTAAGGAACGATAATTTTACAATTTCATGTGTACAGTATAACCTTGAATCCATAGGAATAGATATAAGTTTAAGAGTAGGTAATAGGCATATAAAGAAGCAATTTTTGTACAGTAATGTCCGGTCGGAAATGAAAAAACGCAGGAGGAATAAATGAAATAATCTTATAGGAAACTTTATATGCTGTCCAAATTGGTCTGTAACATCTATTTTTACAATCACTCTGTAAGGTTTATTGCACATGAAATATTGTACATTGACATAAATGAGGGAAATTTATATTACGATAAAATTATAAAAGCAGTGTTAGAAATTTCAAGGAATTTTAAATTTTCAAAAGTTTTAGACCCTCTTAAATGTCAATTCCGTACACATTCATCAGCAGAGAAATCAATCCTTAAGCGTTTTACGATCATTGTGTTGTTAGTATATATCATGATCCCGGTCCCAAGTTTAGTCTTCATTAAATTCCGTGTTCACGCCACCAAAATTAAATAGTCTAAATAACGACATTCACAATCATTTGTCGTTCCCGGAATAGTGCCAAGCGTCAACCCTCTTTATGGGTTGAGGGAGACGAATTTAATTAAGTAGCAATGGAGGATTTAGGGAAGTAATCCTTTTTCTAGTGAAAAAAAGGGGCGTTCTCTCGGAAAATCCGATCGGACGTGAATAATCCTTCCGTAGGAATACTTAGATGACGAAGGCAGACAATTCCTTACTTATAGATTTAATATAAGTAAAGATGCTGTTACTTTCTTGTATACAATAGAACCCTGAATTGATAGGATAAAGTTTAAGGATGGGCCATATGCATATAAAAAGGCAAATTTTGTACAGGAATGTGCAGTCGGAAATAAAAAAAATGCAGGAGGAATAAATGAAATAATCTTACAGGAAACTTTATATGCTGTCCAAATTGGTCTGTAACATTTATTTTTACAATCCCTCCGGAAGGTTTATTGCACATGAAATATTGTACATTGACATAAATGAGCGAAATTTATATTACGATAAAATTATAAAAGCAGCATTAGAAATTTCAAGGATTTTTAAGTTTTCAAAAGTTTTAGACCCTCTTAAATGTCAACTCCGTACACATTCATCAGCAGAGAAATCAATCCTTAAACGTTTTACGGTCATTGTGTTGTTAAAATATATCCTGATCCCCGTCCTGAGTTTAGTCTTCATTAAATTCCGCCTCCGCGCCGCCAAAATTAAATAGTCTAAATAACGACATTCACAATCATTTGTTGTCCCCGGAATAGTGCCATGCGTCAACCCACTTTATGGGTTGCGGAAAACGAATATAATTAAATAGCAACGGAGGATTTAGGGACGTAATCCGTTTTCTAGTGAAAAAAAGACACGTGCGTGTGGACAATCCGATCGAACTTGAGTAATCCTTCCGTTGGAAGACTTAGATGACGAAGGCACATAATTTCTTACTTATATATTCAAGGAACGATAATTTTACAATTTCATGTGTACAGTATAACCTTGAATCCATAAGAATAGATATAAGTTAAAGGGTAGGTAATATGCATATAAAGAGGCAATTTTTGTACAGCAATGTGGAGTAGGAAATGAAAAAACGCAGGAGGAATAAATGAAATAATCTTACAGGAAACTTTATATGCTGCCTAAATTGGTCTGTAACATTTATTTTTACAATCCCCCTAGGAGGTTTATTGCACATGAATTATTGCACATTGACATAAATGCAGGAAATTTATAAGAGGATAAAATTATAAAATCAATATTAAAATTTTCAATATTTTTTAAATCTTTAAACGTTTTAGACCCTCTAAAATGTCACCTCCGTACACATTCATCAGCAGATAAATCAACCCTTAAGCGTTTTATGGTCATTGTGTTGTTAAAATATATCAAGATCCCCGTCTTGAGTTTAGTCCTCATTATATTCTGCCTCTAAAATTAAATAGTCTAAATAAACACATTCCCAATCATCTGTCGTTCTCGGAATAGTTCCGTGCGTCAACCCACTTTATGGGTTGCGGGAGACAAATTTAATTAAGCCGCAACAGAGGATTTAGGAAAGTAATCCGTTTTCTAACGAAAAAAGACACGTGCGCCTGTACAATCCGATCGGACGTGAGTAATCCTTCCATGGGAAGACTTAGATGCCAAACGCAGTTAATTTCTTACTTATAGATTTAAGGAACGATAATTGTACAATTTCATGTGTACAGTATAACCTTGAATCCATAGGAATAGATATAAGTTTAAGAGTAGGTAATAGGGCATATAAAGAAGCAATTTTTGTACAGTAATGTCCGGTCGGAAATGAAAAAACGCAGGAGGAATAAATGAAATAATCTTATAGGAAACTTTATATGCTGTCCAAATTGGTCTGTAACATCTATTTTTACAATCACTCTGTAAGGTTTATTGCACATGAAATATTGTACATTGACATAAATGAGGGAAATTTATATTACGATAAAATTATAAAGGCAGCATTAGAAATTTTTGTACAGTAATGTCCGGTCGGAAATGAAAACACGCAGGAGGAATAAATGAAATAATCTTATAGGAAACTTTATATGCTGTCCAAATTGGTCTGTAACATCTATTTTTACAATCACTCTGTAAGGTTTATTGCACATGAAATATTGTACATTGACATAAATGAGGGAAATTTATATTACGATAAAATTATAAAAGCAGTGTTAGAAATTTCAAGGATTTTTAAGTTTTCAAAAGTTTTAGACCCTCTTAAATGTCAACTCCGTACACATTCATCAGCAGAGAAATCAATCCTTAAACGTTTTACGGTCATTGTGTTGTTAAAATATATCCTGATCCCCGTCCTGAGTTTAGTCTTCATTAAATTCTGCCTCCACGCCGCCAAAATTAAATAGTCGAAATAACGACATTCACAATCATTTGTCGTCCCCGGAATAGTGCCACATGTCAACCCACTTTATGGGTTGCGGGAGACGAATTTAATTAAGCAGCAACGGAGGATTTAGGGACGTAATCCGTTTTCTAGTGAAAAAAAGACACGTGCGTGTGGACAATCCGATCGAACTTGAGTAATCCTTCCGTAGGAAGACTTAGATGACGGAGGCAGATAATTTCCTACTTATAGATTTAATATAAGGAAAGATAATTTTACAATTTCATGTGTACAGTATAACCCTGAATTCATTGGTTAAAGTTTAAGGGTAAGTAATATGCATATAAAGAAGCAATTTTTGTGCAGGAATTTGCGGTCGTAAATGTTAAAACGCATCAGGAATAAATGAAATAATCTTACAGGAAACTTTATTTGCTGTACAAATTGGTTTGTAACATCTATTTTTGCAATTCCTCGATGAGATTTATTGCATATGAATTATTGCACATTGACACAAATGCAAGAAATTTATAAGATTATAAAATTATAAAATCAGCATTAGAAATTTCAAGGATTTTTAAATGTTCAAAAGTCTTACACCCTCTTAAATGTCAAGACTACATACACATTCATCAGCAGATAAATCAACCCTTAAGCGTATTACAGTCATTGTGTTCTTAGTATACATCAAGATCCCTGCTTTGAGTTTAGTCCTCATTAAATTAAATAGTCTAAATAACGACATTCACAGTCATTCCTTGTTGTAGGAATAGTACCACGAGTCCACCCACGGTAGGCGTTGTGGGAAACCAATTTAATTAAGCAGTAACGGAGGATTTAGGAACGTAAACCATTTTCTAGCGAAAAAAGACACGTGCGCATGGACAATCAGTTCGGACACGAGTGATCTTTCCGAAGGAAGGCTTAGATAACGAAGGCACATAACTTCTTACTTATAGATTCATTATAAGGAAAGATAATTTTACAATTTCATGTATATAGTATAACCCTTAATTGATAGATTGAAGTTTAAGGGTAGATAACATGGATATAAACAGACAAGTTTTGTATAGCAATGTGGAGTCGGAAATGGAAGAACGTAGGAGAAATAATAGGATATGCTAAAGGAAAAACAAAAGTTTGTATTTACACAAATAATAAAATGATCTGAAACGCCAAAAAAAAAAACACATGCACGTGGACAATCCGATCAAACGTGAGTACTAGGAGTATAGAAAGTACGTGAGTATAGGAAGACTTAGATGACGAAGGCACATAATTTCTTACTTATAGAGTCAATATAAGGAAAGATAATTTTACAATTCCATGTATATAGTATAACCCTTAATTGATAGATTAAAGTTTAAGGGTAGATAATATTGATATAAAGAGACAAGTTTTGTATAGCAATGTGGAGTCGGAAATGGAAGAACGTAGGAGAAATAATAGTATATGCTAAAGGAAAAACAAAAGTTTGTATTTACACAAATAATAAAATGATCTGAAACGCCAAAAAAAGAAAAACACATGCACGTGGACAATCCGATCAAACGTGAGTACTAGGAGTATAGAAAGTACGTGAGTATAGGAAGACTTAGATGACGAAGGCACATAATTTCTTACTTATAGATTCAATATAAGGAAAGATAATTTTACACTTTCATGTATATAGTATAACCCTTAATTTATAGGTTAAAATTTAAGGGTAGATAATATGCATATAAAGAGGCAATTTTGGTACAGCAATGTGGGGTCGGAAAGGGAAAAAAACGTAGGCTGAAAAATAGGATATGCTAAAGGAATAAAAAAAGTTCGTATTTACATAAATAATACAGAAAGTTCTGAAACGCTAAAAAAATCAGTGTTAAAGCCGTAAAAGTGACAAATTAGTTTACGGTGTACATTGTGGCCGGTAGAGGTCAGTGTCGGTTTATAATAAATGTATTTTTGTAAGAATATATAAGGAATGCATATATAATAATAATTATAATGACATGAAATGAAAACTTTATTTATTTTTGTAAGAATGTATTGCAGGTGATATGTAAGTTTTTTGACGTAATTGAAAAATAATGAATATTTGGAAGAAAAATTTAATATTGAGTTTTATGCAATTTGAATTATCCAGTCCTGGAAAATAATTTTAATGAGTTTGAATGGCATTACGGGACCTTCAGAAATATTTACTGTTTTTGAGTGACGGAGTAATCGAGAACCTCGAAAAACACAGACGGTATATTATGTAGATAACTGCTAATTTCAACGGTATACGGCATTGATGTAGTACTATAAACGCTTCCACAATAACACAAAACTGGATAAAATATTTGTTTTCCAAAAAGTATGAATTTTTGGAAGAAAAAAAATTGAATATTGAGTTTAATGCAATTGAGAATTATCCAATCATCAGGAAAATAATTTTATTGAGTTTGAATGATTTTACGGGACTTGAATAAAATATTTACTGTTTTTGCATGATGGAGCAGTCGAGAACCCGTAAAAAAACAGACGGTATCTTATGTACGTAACTGCTAATTTCATCGAAACAAGCGACATTATTGTTGTACAATAAACGCTTTTCCAATAACATAAAACCGGATCAAATATTTATTTTGTGTTCCCACTAATAGCTTCGAGATGCAAACAAAGTGCCTGCAATAGATGATAAATAGAAATGATTCTGAGTTTTTCCTGAGAGAATCTACACATACTTCATAAAATAAGTACTGTGTTGGTACTAGCAATTTTGATATTTGATATATTGCATATATACATACATGCATGTGCATATACACATAAATGTGTATGAGAGTATACTTGAGTGTTTTTAGAGTCCAGAGATAAAATACCTTATTCCTTACAATTTTAACAACATTGAATGAGTCTGTCTATATCCCACTTAGACTTCAGTAAATGGTATCTATAAAAACATTGAAAAGATTTCCAAAAGCGTTCCATGAGAAATGGTGTTGACAATGACGAGGTTTAGAAAAACTTTACGTTTATGGACATTTCTAGATTCGTAGATACTTTTTAATTGACCTAAAATAACAAACGGTATCTTATGTACATAACCTCTAATTTCAACGGTACAAGCGGCATTAATGTTGTATTGTGACTCTTCCCTAATAACATAAAACCGGATCAAATACTTATTTTGTGTTCACACTAATAGCTTTGCAATGCAAATAAAGTGACTGCAATAGCTGATAGATAGAAATGATTCTCACTTTCTCCTGAGAGAATTGACACATACTTCACAAAATGAGTACAGTGTTGGGACGTAGCAATTTTTAATTCCAACTTTGATTTTCAGAATCGTGGTATTAATGAAATATCTATAACCACGTCATTAATTTTAATTTGAGTAGTTGGAGGAGTTAAGATTAAAAAAATAATAGAAATCGAGAAAAATTTGGAGTCTGTAATGTTTGATACATTGCATATATACATACATGCATATACACACTTACACACACATATATGTATGAGGGCATACTTGAGTGTGTTTTCGAGTCCAGAGATATAAGGCCTATTTCTTACTTTTTTATCAACATTGAATGAGTCTGTCTATATCCCTTTTAGACTTTGGGAAATGACATACATAAAAACATTGAAAAGATTTTCCAATAACCTTTCCATGAAAACTGGGTTTGACAATGACGAGGTTTAGAAAAACTTTACGTTTATGGAAATTTCTAGATTCGTAGATAGTTTTTGCTTAAAGGAGCAATCGAGACCCTCTAAAATAACAAACGCTATCTTATGTACATAACTTCTAATTTCAACGGTACAAGAGGCGTTGATGTTGTACTATGAAAGCTTCCCTTAAAACATAAAACCGGATCAAATATTTATTTTGTGTTCACACTAATAGCTTTGAGATGCAAACAAAGTGCCAGCAACAGCTGATACATAGAAATGATTCTCAGTTTCCCGGTGAGAATCGACACATACTTCATAAAATAAGTACAGTGTTCTCAAGTGGCAATTTTAATTCCAGCTTTGATTTTCAGAAGCGTGGAATTAATGAAATCCCATTGACCACGTCATTACTTTTAATTTGAGTAGTTAAGGAAGTATGGATTAGAAAATAATGGAACTTGAGAAAATTTGGAAGAGCTTTAGAGTCAGTAATGTTTGATATACTGCATAGATACGTACATGCATGTACACACAAACACACATATGTGTAGGAATGTATACTTGAGTATTTTTAAGAGTCCACAGATGACAGGGCTTATTTTTTACGTTTTTAGAAACATAGAATAACTCTTTCTATGCCCCCATTTAGACAGATGCTTTGGAAAAGGGCATCTATAAAAACATTGAAAAGATTTCCCTAAAACGTTCCTTGAGAAATGTATTTGACAATGACGGGACTTTACGTTTATTGAACATTCTAGATTCGTGACTCAAAGCTATGATATAAAAGCACATAACCTACAGAAATATCACTTTTAGTAATAAAAGTAATTTTTTAAATAATTTTCAAAATTTCTGATTAAGTACTTAACACATCTCCTATATAATAATAGTTATCTGTCCGTCTGTGCTCCAATATATGAGGCGGTGTGACCTGGAATGGATAGTGGCATCCATATTCGATTCTTGATGAGTTTGGGTTAGCAAAATTCAAAGCGAGTGAAGCTTATCTTCTTTTATACATCCGATTCTAAAATAAATTGGTATAAATATGATTCAAATCACAGCGAAAATTACTGTCGTCTTTAAAACGTTCGAAATCCAATTCTTCAACAATAACATTTTTTAGCATTATAACGTCATTCCTTTAACCATCTCATTTAATATTTTCTTATTTTAAATTATTTAACTATCGTTAGCTTTATGTTCATACGTATTATCCCTGAACTTCGATATTGCGTAAATAATTTCCTTTTATATTTGACTTAAATAATATATTAGGTATATAGTTGATAGTTTTAAATTTAATCACCGATTATTTTTGGTTGCAATGAAAATTTCGTCACAGGTGTAAACCACAAATTCTATCTACCTCCAGGATGCAGTGGAAAGGATAGTTTCATTCTTCTACTTCCATTAATTACTGTGGTAAAAAAATAGGAAGAACTCAACGATCATTTCGACTTAGGTAAGAAAACTTTGAATTATATTTCGAAATGAATTCAACGTGATTCTAAACTGCATTCACAGTATCGGGGAACTTTAGAGGAGTTTGAAGATTAACAAATTATTGAGCAAATAATTTTCAGCAAAAAACAAACCATTTTTTACCAGTCTCGTAGAGTACATTACAAATCTAGAAAGCTTTACTGATCCCGTTTAATGACGGGCTATATGCTAGTTGAAAAGATTTTCCAAACACGTTGCATGAGAAATGAGTTTGAGGGCTTGACTAAAGAACTGGGTTCCCAGCCAACTTGGCGATGATGGTTTAAGTATGGTCGCCTAACGTTTTCTCCTGATCTCGCCGTGTCCAAACAATCTGTATCTGCATTATAATTTATATGATATTTGCAACTAACTCTTCTTGTGTAACTCTTTTCTTATATATTAAAACTGCGCAATGCTTAAAAAGATTAGATATAAGAAACCATTAATGGTTCAAAATGGCTGATTTTTAATAATTTGGAGCCTTTGTAAACTGTTGAGGGATTAATTGCCCTTAAATATAAATATCCGGTTTTCAAGTCATTTTCTTTAATTAAGTAAGAGTATATAATTCTATTACGATGGATCACTATGCATTAATTAAAGTCACCAGATAAAACAAAAAATATAATATTTGAATGGATTACCTTTGTGTTTTATAAAATATCGCCAATATTTTCGCCAAATTTGCCAAGGGGAACCCAATTCTTAAGTATGTATATATATATATATATATATACATACTTGTATCATACTTGTATATTCTCAAACATGTATATATATATATATATATATATATATATATATATATATATATATATATATATACATGTTTGAGAAATCCGAGGTTTAGAAAACATTACGTTTAGGAAAAATTCTAGATTCATAAATCAAAGCCATGGATTAAAACCCCATAGCCGAAAGAAATATCACTTTAGGTAGAAAAAATAATTTTTTAAATCCTTTTCATAATTTTTGATTAAATTCGTCACATATTTGAAAGAGTATAGTCGTGTAAGTACTGTTGTAAAGGTAACATTACGTGATTGGTGAGCATAAATAAAATGCAATGTGTCAAAAACCGAAAATATTTTTTTTTTTACTAACTGTACCCTTTTTATGTGGTTTCATATTAACCGAGAGTAACACGTTTCTATCATTAAGCTGTGGCCGCTTCAAAATGAGAAATGCTTCTACCAGTAAGAAAAAAAAAGCATATCAATCTGAAATAAACCTGATGGTACCTTTATACTGCAAATGTTACATTCGCGCCATTCACTATGAAGGGTTATTTTATGTTTCGCCGCAGAAAATAAAATATATTTTTGGAATCGACCCAAATGACTCATCGGAATTGTGCGTGACAGGCAAGGAAAACGTACGAAAGATTATTTAAAAAAAAAAGAGAGAGAATAACATCTTATCTGCGCATTTTCATTCTCTTAGACGAATTACATGATTCTTGACTACTCTGTACCATGTCATGATTCCGGTTGAGGAATATTTCTGAATGATTTTCATGGAAAAAAAATGAAAGAAAATACGTGCTATACAACTTAGTATATAGAGCCGTCATTTGTGATTATATTTAGTAATAATATTCAAGATATTTTTAGCATTCTTATGTTTTAAAGGACTACAATTTTATCATCCTTTTATACATTATAACATATATATATATATATATATATATATATATATAAGGCATGGAAAACACATATCGATCAGTGTATATAAATATCTTTTATTGTATATATATATATATATATATATATATATATATATATATATATATATATATATATATATATATATATATATATATATATATATATATAATATATATATATATATATATATATATATATAATATATATATATATATATATATATATATATATATATATATATATATATATATATATATATACATATATATATATATATATATATATATATATATATATATATATATATATATATATATATACATACATATATATATACATATATATATATATATATATATATATATATATATATATATATACATACATACATACATATATATATATATATATATATATATATATATATATATATATATATATATATATATATATATATATATATATATATATATATATATATATATATATATATATATATATATATATATATATATACATATATATATATATATATATATATATACATATATATATATATATATATATATATATATATATATATATATATATATATATATACATACATATACATATATATATATATATATATATATATATATATATATATATATATATATATATATACATACATATATATATATATTAGTATATATATATATATATATATATATATATTCAAAATATACTATTTGTTACAATTTTATAATAATATTGGATAAAATTAAAAAGAATTTTTACCATTTTTATTACTTTTTTAAAATATATTCCATATGTAAAGTGTTTAAAAGTTAAAAAATATTAGGATGAGGGTTGAAACAAATTAAATTCCTCATGCTAATATTATAATTAAAATGAGAGCATCGATGGTTATTGTAAACATAACATTCATTCAGAATATATTTCACTATTTTATTGACCTGAAAAATTTGGCAGATTGGAGAAAATCACCGAAAAGTTGTTGGTGTCTAAAATTGTTACCAGTACGGATGAGGGTTAATACAACATCCCACTTTCTTGTAGTATGAGAGAACCACTGACTAATATCGGACTTAATTGTATTTATTAAAATAAATTGTATTTTATTTTCAACCAGCTGGTCTCAATATTATTGCCAATTTCTTTGTCTAGTATATTTGATATTGTTTTTCAAGTCACATTACGGGATAGCAGTATTCTGACAAGTAATATTTGATTTTTGAGCACAATCCTCAAGTTTATTATCCTTTATTACCACATGGGAAGACACTCAACTAAAAAGTGTCACAGAATCACTGAGTCATATATGCTCAACCTCTTCTTTGGTTGATGAGTAAAGAGAAGGATAACTAAACAGGAACCAAAATAAAAAAGTGATATAGGTTTTTAAAGGGATATTTTTGAAGTTTACAACTTCGGAAGATAAGATTTTAAAATATTAAGGAATATATATTCTTGTAGTAGGAGAGAGAAACTCACTAATATGGGGCTTAATTGGATAAAATTTATTTTTAACCAGTTGGATATATTATTATTGCTCCATTATTATTATTTATTTTATTAGTGTATTTGACATCGTTTTTCAAATCACATTACGGAATAAAAGTATTAAGACGATTACTAGTTGATTTTGCAGCACAATCGTCAAGTTCATTATCTTCTATTCGCACATGGTAAGGCACCTAACTAAAGTGTATTAAAAATCTGTCGAGGATCAGATGTTCAATCAACCTCCTCTTTAGAAGATGAGTTATGAGAAGAATAAGTAAACAGGAACCAAAAGCAAAGAATGATATAGAATTTTCAAGGAATATTTTAGAAGTTTACAACTCTGGAAGATAAGATTTTAAAATATTAAGGAATATATATTCTTGTAGTATGAGAGAGAAACTGACTAACATCAGGCTTAATTGGATAAAATTTATTTTTAAACAGCTTCCTCCATTATAATTGGCAATTTCTTTGCCTAGTGTAATTGATAGAGTTTTTCAAGTCATATTACGGAATAGTAGTATTAAGACGATTACTAGTGGATTATGCAGCAAAATCCTCAAGTTCATTATCTTCTATTCCCACATGCGAAGGCACCCAAATAAAGAGTATTAAAAACATTCAAGGCTCAGATGTTCAAAAACCCTCCTCTTTGGAGGATGAGTAAAGTGAAGAATAAGTAAATAGGAACCAAAAGCAAAGAGTGATATAGAATTTAAAAAAATATTTTAGAAGTTTACAACTCTGGAAGATAAGATTTTAAAATATTAAGGAATATATATTCTTATAGTACGAGAGATAAACCGACTGATATTGGGCTTAATTGGATAAAATTTATTTTTAACCAGTTGTCTCCATTATTATTCCCAGTTTCTTTGTCTATTGTATTTAATATTATTTTTCAAGTCACATTACGTAATAGAAGTATTAATACGATTACTGGTTGATTATTACGCACAATCCTCAAGTTCATTATCTCATTATCACATGGTGAGGCACCTTACTAAAGAGTATTAAAAATCCGTCTAGGATCAGATGTTCCATCAACCTCCTCTTTGGAAGATCAGTAAAGTGAAGAATAAGTAAACAGGAACTAAAAGGCAAGAGTGATATAGAATTTTATAAGGATATTTTAAAAGTTTACACTTCTGGAAGATAAGATTTTAAAATATTAAGGAATATATATTCTTGTAGTATGAGAGAGAAACTGACTAATATCGGGCTTAATTGGATAAAATTTATTCGTAACCAGTTGGCTCCATTATTATTGGCAATTTCTTTGACTAGTATAATTGATATGATTTTTCAAGTCACATTACAGAATAAAAGTAATAAGACGATTACTAGTTGATTTTGCAGAACAATCCTCAAGTTCATTATCTTCTATTCCCACATGCGAAGGCACCCAAATAAAGAGTATTAAAAACATTCAAGGCTCAGATGTTCAAAAACCCTCCTCTTTGGAGGATGAGTAAAGTGAAGAATAAGTAAATAGGAACCAAAAGCAAAGAGTGATATAGAATTTAAAAAAATATTTTAGAAGTTTACAACTCTGGAAGATAAGATTTTAAAATATTAAGGAATATATATTCTTATAGTACGAGAGATAAACCGACTGATATTGGGCTTAATTGTATAAAAATTTTTTTTAACCAGTTGTCTCCATTATTATTCCCAGTTTCTTTGTCTATTGTATTTAATATTATTTTTCAAGTCACATTACGTAATAGAAGTATTAAGACGATTACTGGTTGATTATTACGCACAATCCTCAAGTTCATTATCTCATTATCACATGGTGAGGCACCTTACTAAAGAGTATTAAAAATCAACACCTCTTGTTCTATAATGTATTCAATATATCGTATAACATATTCTTTAATTTGCTGTGCTATCCCATATTAATCATTAAATATACGGCAGTTATTGAATGGACTATATTTTGCAACACACACATGAAAATGTATTGTTAATCTAATATCTAGAAAGTCACGTAGAATATCTTTCGAAACAAAGTTTTATCGAATTCCATTTAAAATTTCGACACAATTCCTTGTCTAGATAATAATTGTTTGACTCCTATTGTATCTATGCTGTTTACGCCTGATTAACAGAGTACTTTGTGTAAACAGCAGAATTATAATCTATTTGATTACTTTGTCTGTAACCTGAAATTCGAAACCCAATTCGTTGCGATTTGAGACTGGAACGATAAACCATAATTACCTAACAGAGAATATTAAATTATCGAATGTCGCCGGCTGCATCATTAAATATGTAAATTTTCTAAATAACTTCTTAATATAAAGCGACTCAGTAACATTTTAAAGTTACTGGCTTTAAATGTTTGAATAACTTCATTAATTTTATCTCGAGAGGTTAAATTCTGAATGTACCTTAGAGCACTTTTAGAAGTGGCTAGTTACTCAATTACGTATACCGCATGTATTTAGTGTTTACTTTAAATCCTGATTCCTGCAGGCACTTATATAATGTCAAAGAGAAACTCTTTCAAAAATGATATAGTGTGAAAATTCTTTTGCATCTACATAACATAGTTGCAATAAAGTTATATAAAGTGGTCCTCTCCCATAACGAAAATCCACATTTAAAAATGTGTCATTCATTTCGTCATCATCTGTTCAGATTTTCTCAATATATTTCACAGTTTATAGATTAATAAGAAAAGACATTTAAAAAAACTGCAGTGGAAAGGCTAGCTTCATGAATTTTATAAAATGTTCGTATAAACATGAACTAAACGTCATTCAAAATTGTGACTTTAGATCATATTTGATCATATATTTTTGGCATTTGATCAATACTAAATGTGCCCCAAAATTGATCTTAAAGTTCCTTTCCCTACAGTTTTTAAAATATACTTTTATAATGATTAATCGAAACGGTAAAATGTGTTATTCAAATCTGATTTAATGATGATTTTTTATCATTAGGAGGAGGGGGCTATTTTTAATAAGGTTGGAATTTCAATGTTTATTTGTCCGTAAAATACCATTAACTTGCGATTTATTGTTTCAAATTGTACCCAGTGGATTTTGAAGTTTAAAAACATGAAATTTGTCAAAAGATGGCAATAAAGGCTACGCAGATGGCTAGGCAGATGGCAATAAAGTACATTTCAGTTGAACAGGTTCACATTATTTTTTTGTAATAAAGTATTTAAAATAGACAACTATTTTAACCCCATCCAGAGAAAGAATGCACAAATATTGTACCTCAGATTTAAATATTTATTTAGCACCTGCAGCAAAGAAATTGGAACTTAAACCGGGAGATGTTTAATTAATGAAAAAGCAGAACGAATAAATACACTGCTTCAATTAAAGGAGTAATTTGAAGATGACTAACAGTCTATTATTTTATATATATATATATACATATATATATATATAATACTATATATATATATATATATATATATATATTATATATATATATATATATATATATATATATTATATATATATATATATATATATATATATATATACATATATACACTAAAAATGCAATAAAAACTGGTACACCTGCCTAATATAGTGTAGGCCCTCTGCGAGAATGCAGAATTACATCAACACGACGGGATATTTCCTCGACTAGTGTCTGAAGTAGATTTAGAGGTAATTGGCACCATGAATCCTTCATGGCTTTACGTAAATTCATAACAGTACGAGGAAGTGTAGATCTCTTCTGGTCAGCACGTTGCAAAAACATCCCAGATACGTTCAATAAATTTTAGGTCTGGGAGATTTAGTTTGGTCTGGAAAACTGTGTAAAGTCAGAACAGTGATCTTGGACCAACTCTTTGGCAATTCTGGACGTATGAGCTGTCACATTGTACTGCTGGTGTCCATCGGAATGCACAATGGACATGAATAGGTGCAGGTGATCAGGCAGTACATGACACCCTTCCAAGTTCTATCTAGACATCTCAGGGGTCCGATATCACTCCACTGCGCACACCCTGTACCACCACATAGCTCCGCCAGCTCCAACAGTCCCTTGTTGAAAAGCTGGGGGTCCATGGATCTATGAGGTTTCCGTCACATCCGTATACCTTTAACAACTTGATATAATTTGATACGAGACTCGTCAGATTAGGCAACGTGTTTCAAAACATCAGTCCAATATCGGTATTGACGGGCTCACGCAAGGAGTAAAGCTTTATGTCCTGTAGTCATCAATGCTACACGAGTGAACGGCTTTGAAAGATCATATCGATGATGTTTCAGTGAATGGTTCGCACTCTGACATTTGATGAAGGCACAGCATTGAAAAAACACCACTTTCAAACTCACTTTAATCTTGATAACCTCACATTGTAGCAACAGTAAAAGGTCTAATAATCTATAGTTGTTCGATTATTGTTGTCTTACATAGCCGTTGACGAGTGCAGCTCCGTATTCTGATTAGTTTCTTATCTCTTTACTTGCATGCGCATGCCTAAACTTGTGTTTCGGCACTTCTGTGTATATATATACTGATTTTTTCGACTATATCACAGTTTTAATAATTACGAAGAATTTACAATATCGTGCAAAATGTTGCTATAATTTAGATCATCAAAGAGAATTTATAGTTAATTTTATTTCAAAAGTGCTGTGAAGGGGAATATCATAAAGTTCTTTATATTTACTTTATTATTTTTATTAATCAATACATTTTTTAACAGCAATTTATTGTAAAAATTAAGTATTAAAAAGTTATATTTTGCTGTAAGAAGTTTCAATTATCCCCTAAAAAAGTACTTTTATTCCCCCCTAAAGCAAAATTGCAGTTCACTTTTGAAGAATGTAATATATTTTTGTTACGAGTAATATATTTAGACAATTTCATTCGATTGAAACGTTAAATGTTATTAAAAAACCTCCAATTGGTGTAGAGTTAATTGGGTATTTGTGGGAAAGAAGATTTAATTTCCTGATCTCCTAAGGCGGTATTGCATTCACTTGGGGTTTAGGGCATTCTTAGAGCTTCACATCTTCAAACTTCAAGCTGTTTTCAAAGGTTTCTTTCAAGTGTCATTATGATTACATAGACAAATGGGACTTAAGCAAAGTAAAGTATAGAAGAACCACAATGTATTATAAAATTTAGATACATATCTTTTAATCAGTTCCCATTAGAATTCATCAGTATTGTTTGGAGTGTTTAAAAGATTATCGATTGCTCTGCTTTCTTATACACGTATTTCCTTTCTATATATATATGAATATATATATATATATATATATATATATATATATATATATATATATATATATATATATATATTTATATATATATAATATATATATTTATATATATATATATATATATATATTTATATATATATATATATATATATATATATATATATATACATATATATATACATATATATATATATACATATATATATATATACATATATATACATATATACATATATACATATATACATATATATACATTATACATATATATACATATATACATATATATACATATATACATATATACATATATACATATATATATATATACATATATATATATATACATATATATATATATATATATATATATATATATATATATATATATATATATATATATATATATATATATATATATATATATATATATATATATATATATATATATATATATATATATATATATATATATATATATATATATATATAAGGTCTATAGCTGAAACGGTATTATTTTTATGGCTGCAGTTATGGCCATAAAAATGATACCGTCTCAGCTATAGACCTTAATTAAGATAACTTTGAAGGACGGGTTCCCACTTCATCATAGGGACAAACTGAAGGGTCAACTAGCATGTAGTTCTATGTACAAGACACGTAACACCTGGGTCAACATCTGTGTGAAAATATCTCTAGAAAAATCTGTCTCCGCTAGCGTGTATCTCCTTTTATTTGGAAATTTCCTAAATTGTCCGCTAGGGCCATGTAGGTTTATAATTGGCCAGGCCCCTTCTCTGAGGGCGTAACCTGTAGCCCCAGTGGTCAATTTAGGTTAGGGGTTAAAAAGGGGAATGGTAAATGACGCGGGAATTTTTACCCTTGATTTAAGTTTTGAAAACCCCTGAGAATTTTCCTTACACACACACACGCACACACACACACACACACACACACTATATATATATATATATATATATATATATAATATATATATATATATATATATATATATATATATATATATATATATATATATATATATATATATATATATATATATATATATATATATATATATATATATATATATATATATATATATATATATATATATTATTAATTATCCTGTAGACTGCATTATATGACGAAAATATACCATTGAAAAAGGAACTATGTATAATAATTTACATAAAATACATCTTTAGTTTTAAAACATTTTCTCATAAGAAAGATTTTATAAGACATATATCAAAGGCGATAGCAGTTTTTCAATTATTCTACAAACCCTTAATATGTGAGAGTGTTTATATCATATATATATATATATATATATATATATATATATATATATATATATATATATATATATATATATATATATATATATATATATATATATATATATATATATATATATATATATATATATATATATATATATATATATATATATATATATATATATATGAAACATTGTGGTGGATCAGCTATGCCTCAGACGTGGAAACCAGTATTTGGAACTGAATTGATACTGTGGAGGTGAAGAGAATAACAAGATTTTTCGAAGGATAATTAGCAACATCTTTATTTGATCATTTCCAACGGTCAACCCTCCGACAACTAGCCATGTGGCCTCATATATCCTTAGGAGCACTACCAGTGCGAGGAAGTAATTTTATGTGCCGAATTAAGAATTTTGTTGTGAGAACTTTAGAAATTTTACTTCAGCGAAAGTAGGTAGGAGAGTTCGTTTCGCTAAAGGAAAGGATATTTTATCTATTGCAAAGAGTTTAACGCCAAGAGGCTACTAGAAAGACAGAGAAATTGAGGACTTGGTGGTATTTTGATATGGGAGTTAGTAGTCTACAGTATTTAAATTTCTACATTATATATATATATACATATATATACATATATATATAAAATTATATATATATCTACATTTCAGAATGTTTTATTATTTAAATTATTTATTGTAGTTATCGCATAACAAATAAAGCAAATATTAAAACTTCTACAGATAAAACAAAAGTAAAGACAATGTGTTAACAAAATACAATGTGTGTGTAACAAATAACAAAGTGTTTCCCGCATCCTTAATCTTCCCCTCCATTTAATTTCAACGTACTGGTAGTATAACTTTTGTATTTGTAATTTAATCAAAAGGTTTGTAACATAAGTACACCACAACACATTGTCCTATATCCGACGCTGTCAAAACAAAAGGGTATAGAGATATTTTGCATTGTTCCCCTACAAAGTACTAGGTTTAATTTCATTCCTTGAAAGAAAAGTTGCTTGCATTGATAATTGTTACGGAAAGTACCTTTATGTAAGTTTTCGCATCAAATTAATGGTACACTTGCTTCAACAAAACTTAACGACAAATAGTTTGATAGAAATAAAAGTATATTTAGTTTGCAGGTTTATTAAATTTGTTCATTACTTCAAATCATTTGAGATTTCTTTCAGATAAATAAAAGCATATACACACACATATATACATACATAAACATATATACATAGATACGTATTTCTCTCTCTCCCTCTTTCTATAAGTATACATATATATATATATATATATATATATATATATATATATATATATATATATATATATATATATATATATATATATATATATATATATATATATATATATATATATATATATATATATATATATATATATATATATATATATATATATATATATATATATATATATATATATATATATATATATATATATATATATATATATATATATATATATATATATATATATATATATATATATATATATATATATATATAGGTGCATCTTTCTTTTTTAAAGAGCACCTCAAGGTTGAAAGTACAGCATTTTTCTCAAGTATGTCCTCGCAATTTTAAAGCATGGACCAAGCAGAAGACTCATAGGCCGCATCTTCCATCACCAGAGGTATTGATTGAGAACTTGGAGGACATTGTGGCCACCAGCATATTTTAGGTGCCACAGACACCTTTAACGAACCGGCGGATCTTAGTTCAGATCTGGCTCCGAACCCACAACCCTCCAGTTACGAGAGCGTTGCCTTTGCCGACTGTTGATGCCTTAGATGTGGACCCAAAGGAAATACTAAGTAAAGCACCCGTTTTGCATATGCACC
>CM063501.1:96534108-96544108 GCA_032207245.1 Pardosa pseudoannulata
CATGCGAAGGCGGGTTGAAGCTGTGTTGCGCGCCAAAGGTGAGCAAAATTGTTATTGACAGGTGGTCATAATGTTTTCGCTTTTGTGTGTATATACATACATACATACATACATACATACATAAATATGTATGTATGCATGTATATATATGTATATATATATATATATATATATATATATATATATATATATGTATATATATATATATATATATATATATGTATATATATATATATATATATATATATATATGTATATAATATATATATATTATATATATATGTATATATATATATATATATATATATATTATAGATATATATATATAATTTATATATATATAATATATATATATATATATATTTATATATATATATATATATATATATATATATATATAATATATATATATATATATTATATATATATTATATATATATATATATATATATATATATATATATATATATATATATATATATATATATATAGATATATATATATATATATATATATATTTATATATATATATATATATTATATATATATATATATATATATATATATATATTTATATATATATATATATATATAATATATATATATATATATATATATATATATAATATATATAAATATATATATATTTATATATATTATATATATATATATATATATTATATTATATATATTATATATATATATATATATATATATATTTATATATATATATCAGTTTCTATATATTATATATATATATATATATATATATATATATATATATATATATATATATCCCCTATTCTTTTTACTTACCCAGGTTACTGGGCAAGGAGAAGCCTAATCAGATATCAGTAATAAAATAGGGTGCAGTCTGGCCACATTGAAGAGAACTGCACACGTCCAATTCTAAACGAAATTTTGTTTAAGAGGTGCTAGTAAAGAACATCTTTATTAGTCAAATACAGACAAGAGAAAGACCACAATAATCAGTTTGCTCAAACAGAGGTGTACCCAAGAGGGAAGACAGATAGAATTTTCCCAAGGGACAATAAACTTAGTTAGCAAATTTAAGTGTTAAGATCAAGAGAAAAGCTGAGCCTTTTTGGACAGAAAGCTTTGGAAAATGTATTAAAAGAATTTTCAGTCAAGAACACTCGTTTGATTAAGACATTTAGACACTGAAAAAAAGATTTTAAGGAATTAGAATGGGAGATATTAGGTTTTTATAAGGAAATATTAAAATGAAATAATTTATATATATATATATATATATATATATATATATATATATATTCCCTTCACATTTTATGAACATATGAACATTTTACTCCGGAATGTCGTTTACAGGACTTATAAGGTATATGTTCACTTCCTGATTCCCCCAAAAATTTAGATGTGAAATCGTCATCTAAAATGTAAGTTTTTCACTTACATTTTTTTATTTTTATTTTTTAGGTTCCAATATTTGCCATTTAAAATATATAAAGTAGGAAAAACTTTAAATTCAGGCAATGGTAAAAGAAATCAAGAACTGTCAAACTAGTTTTAAAAATTTCTTTTGCATAGGATACAAAATTTGTGTTATCAATAAATATGATGTGTAGATATGCTATAAGAAAATCTAATTTTAATCTTATAAGATTATAAAATAATTTTCATTTATTAAAAAACTGACTGTTGGGATAATGCCTGTTGGGATTTTAGGCCTTTCCTAATTTGAAATTTTCATTTTAGAATCTTTACTATAGGAGTGACAGCTTTAATTCCATTCTTCTGTTGTTAATTAAGGCTGCTAATGCAAATTTAATTAATGAAATCCATCTTCTTCATATAATAAGTAAGTAGCTTCTGCTATTTCAATGAACGAAACTATACCTAGCTTTATCCAGGGTTAGAAAGGAAAATGGCTCTAAATCCTTTCTTAACTTAGCATTGAATGTATGAGTTACATTATAATTACTTTCTAAATCTTTTGTAAAGACTGTAAAAACAAATGCCCCAGTTTGTGAGGATACAAGTATAACAGTTTGGATTCAAAATGGATTATGAAAGTATAAAGTGCGTTTTGGTCTTTTTATACTTTAGATGTGTATAAAAAATTAACTAATTATCAGACATAATTAGACTAAAATTTAATTAGACTGTAAAGAAAATAACGGATTCTTTTGTTTTTATGTATACTTACAACTAAATATTATGTTACCCGTGTGTTTCTGTATCTGTATTCATACTTGGTAATACATATATTTTTCTGTTGATATGTTAAAAATTACTCTTAAGTGTAATCAATAATTTAATATTTGAGTAGTATTTCTTACACATAAAGTATCTAAAAAACACTCTTTGTTTTTCTATGTTAAATACTAATCTTACAACTCTTATATTTTTCCTTCAAATATTTTAAATTAAAAATATGTTTATGATTCTTTCCATCTGCTTTTAAGACATTCCCTATTAGTTAGGTTTTCTGTTGTTAATTATTTTTTATCATGAGGGATAATTATACAGTGTTTTATTGTATGGAGTCCACTTTGAGTAAGTACATACATTCATGATAGCAATTGTATTTATTTCACCTACCGTATTTTGGTACCGTAATTTGTCGTACATTTAGATACATTCATGATAGCAATTGTATTTATTTCACCTACCGTATTTTGGTACCGTAATTTGTCGTACATTTAGATACATTCATGATAGCAATTGTATTTATTTCACCTACCGTATTTTGGTACCGTAATTTGTCGTACATTTAGATACATTCATGATAGCAATTGTATTTATTTCACCTACCGTATTTTGGTACCGTAATTTGTCGTACATTTAGATACATTCATGATAGCAATTGTATTTATTTCACGTACCGTATTTTGGTACCGTAATTTGTCGTACATTTAGATATTTTGATATTTTGTAAATTTAATGTATAGTTCATCTAGAAAAAGGAAGGGATACAGTCACAAAAGTTTCAAGGTATCAAACAAATCAACTTTTCCCTCATTTTAGTTAAATTATATTCAATTTGTATGAAATTCTAATAAGTAGTAAATAACCTACTATGTACTAATTTACAACCACGAACTATCCGTATCAATTGACAAAGTTAATTGTCTTAATGAGTTTCTTTTGATAACTTTTCTGTCATGAAATTACACATAATATTTTAGAAATTATCATGAAATTAGACATAATATTTTAGAAATTGTCATGAAATTAGAAATAATATTTTAGAAAAGGACAAAACAATATAATTTTAACACATTTTATTCCGGTATCATGGAATGCATACTAATAAATTCCTGCGTAATTTATAAATCTCTTTTATTGAGTATAAATACAAATATTGTGTCCTAATATGTTATGCCATAATATGTTAGACACTGCACAAATTGTATACAAAGACAGTTCTGGATGCATAAAGCTTTTTGGTCCTTCCATTTTTTTTTGAGTAGGTTGGAAATTAACACTAGAATAAACTATACGGGAGAGAGTATTAGTGAAATTAGAATTACATCTTAATTGAATTAAAGCATTCTAACTGTGCTATGTATATTTATAACTACATATTTTTTTATAATATCACATTTTGTATATTAATTTATGCTATTTTTTCCTTGATATATATATACTATATATATATATATATAGAGTATATATATATATAATATATATAATATATACTATATAAATATATATACATAAAGTTGCTCTGTTCGTGTGTTTGTAATAGAACTCCTCCTTAACGGCTGGACTGATTTTGATGAAATTTTGTGTATGTAATTAAGTTGATTCGAGGAAGGTTTAGATTTACAATTTGACCTGATAGAAAATATTTTTTATTAAAAATGTAGAATTGCGCAATTATTTTCAATAAATGTAGAATTATTGAGATTATTAAAACGCCGCTTGAAAACTTTCACCCTCGAATGTATCTTCTGCACAGTGCTCAGCGCAATGGGCTTCAGTAAGAAAAATCTCAGGATCGAATACCTGTACAGGTGGTGTGGGGATTTTAATTTAATCTAATTACTTTTGCTATGACTGTACTCGTGGTATTTTCAAACTAATATTTTTAATTTACTTTTCCATCAAAACGGTCCAATTTATAACATATTTAAAAACATTTTATAATTATTGGATTTTCAGTAGTAAAAAAAGACAACGTCTGTCGGGTCGTCTGGTATATATATATATATATATATATATATATATATATATATATATATATATATATATATATATATATATAATATATATATATATATATATATATATATATTATATATATATATATATATATATATATATATATAATATATAAAAGGAAAATTTTCAAGGGTTTTCAAATTTGAAGTCAAGGGCTAAAAATTCCAGCGTCCTTATTTGCTATATCCCTTTTATAATATATAACAGAAATTGTTTGCTATATAGCCATATGTATTATAGATTATATATTGGAAAATTTTCAAGGAGTTTTCATAAGTCAAGGGCTAAAAATTCCATTCTCTGAGAAAAAAAACTGTAGCCCAAGTGGTCAATTTAGGTTAGGGGTTAAAAGAGCAACGCGAGAGGACGCGGGTTTTTCAGCACTTGACTTCAGATTTGAAAACCCTTGAGAATTTTCCTAACAAAAAACATACATACACACACACACACACACACACACACATATATATATATATATATATATATATATATATATATATAAAATATATATAGTATATATATATATATATATATATATATATATATATATATATATATATATATATATAGTATTATATATATATTATATATATATATATATATATATTATATATATATATATATATATATATATAAATATACACACATATATATATATATTACATATTATATTACATATATATATATATATATATATATATATATATATATTTAATATTACATCATATATATATATATATATATACATACTATATTATATTATACATATTATATTATATACTATATATATTTATTATATATATTTATATATATATATAGTTTATATATATATAGTATATATATATATATATATATATATATATATATATTTATATATATATATATATATATACTATATATATATTTATATATAAATATATATACATATATATGACCATTGCTATAAATGTTAAAATATTTCACTTGATTATTTTTTATTAAATAAGCTATATTTGTTTATTTTCGTTTCATTAATCGAATGACGTACGGTTACTTTTCTTCTTATTTTTTCAGTAGTAGTCATGCATACATGCTATTAACTTAATGTACTTACATGTAAATGCCTTAAAACTAGTTTTTCCAGTGGACACTGTAAAATGGGTCTATGTGTTTTCCATCTTTTATTAGAATAACATACGATTGCTTTGAATTGCCCTGATTGTATTAGTAGTAGTCAACACATGCATGCTTTTACCTTAATGTGCTTGCATGCAATAACTTTATACTTAACTTTTTTCAGGTAAATAATGCAAAATAGTTCTTTAATTCGGTTACTATTGACTATATGATAATGGACTCCCGAGAAGTTAGTATATGAATCTTTTAAACAAACTATAAATACAAATGTTTGGTATTTGTGTTTCTAAATAAGTTGAATTCAAAGGGAATTTTATATGCATAAAGAATTCTTTAGTCCTTTTATATTTTGGTTGAACTTTAACACTGCAATAAATGAATCGGAATATATAATGCAACTAAAATAACTGATTTCGGATAAAAATGAATTGTAATAAAAACAGCCTATACAAATGTTATCTTATAAATTTAAAGTTAATAGTTTTTTATCTAAAAGATATCGTTATCTTTTGTGGTTAACTATTTCTGTACATTTGTTTATGCTTTTTTATTTGTATTTATGTTTCGTATATTATATAAATGTTTTTGTTTGATTGTGTGTGTGTATTTTTATGTATGGATATAAATAAACCTAGGTAACACTTGACAAGTTGATTTAAATGTAATCAAATCTTAAAACAACTTCTTTATCTTTATCTTTCTTGGTTATTTGTTTCTGTATATTTATTTACGCTTTTTTATTTGTATTTATGTTTCGTATATTATATAAATGTTTTTGTTTGATTGTGTGTGTATGTGGGTGTATTTGTATGTATGGATATAAATAAACCTAGGTAACACTTGACAAGTTGTTTTAAATGTTATGAAAAACTAATCATTTTAATAGTATTACTTATCTTTGGATGGTGTATATCAGGGATTTTGTATATATTTCTGTGGAATCAACAAAACAAAACTTAAATGTAAGTTTTAATTAGGTAAAATGTAAGAGCTAGGATTTAATGTTTGTAAATGTAATAGTTATATAATTGTTTTTAACAAACAAAATGAAGTAATAGAATACAATATTATGGTATGAAAATGAATATATTTTAATAATGATTGTAATGGGTGGATCTAGAACTCAATTTTATAAAGGTTTATGCCATGTAATCAGATTATTAAAGTGGTTATTCATAATCATATAACACCAAACCAGTGTAATAGGATCTGATAACTGTAAATGTATACTTTTATAAAATTTTTATTATATAGTTTTATTGATATTTAAAACGCTTGACATTCAAAGCGTCTCACAAGGGGAATGTAAATGTTCTTCCTTCTCTAAATGTTTGTTTTTACGCAAAAATTTTTTGTGTTATGTAACATGGAATTGATATTGTACTTAAAATATTTTATTATTATTTTTAATAAACTAGCCTACTTAAATTAGTTTTCTTTATACCTTTTTCCTTGTATTCTACTTTCCTTTGGTTGATATAATTGTTTTTAATGTAATATATAGCAAACAAATTATAATAATATTTACAATATTGTAGTACAAAAATGAATACAATTTAATAATGATTATAATGCGTTGATGTGGAACACAATATTAATTTTATAAAGGTTTATGTTATTAAGGCGTTATAAAGGTTTATCGGATTATTAAGGCGGTTGTTTATAATCATATAACACCAAACCTACGTAATAGGATCTGATAATGTAAAATGTATACTTTCATAATTATTTTATTATTTACTTTTATTGATGTTTAAAATGCTTGGCATCCTAAACGTCGCATAAGTGCCGTGTAAATGTTCTTCCTTCTCTAAATGTTTGTTTTTACTTAAACTTTTTGTTATGTTATGTAGCATGGAATTGATGTAGAATTTAAAATATTTTGTTACTTTTATTTAATGAACTAGCCTAGTTATATTAGTTTTCTTTATATGCTTTTCCCTCTGTTCTACGTTCCTTTAGTCAATATAATTGTTTTTAAAGTAATATATAACATACAAAATGCAGTAATAGAGTACAATATTGTGGTACAAAATTGAATTCATTTTAATAATGATTGTATTGGGCGGATATGGAACTCAATATTAATTTTATAAAGGTTTATGTCATTTTATCGGACTAATAACGCGGTTGTTCATAATCATATAACACCAAACCAACGTAATAGAATATGATAACGTAAAATGTATACTTTTATAATTAATTTATTATTTTATTTTATTGATATTTAAAAAGCTTGACATCCAAAACGTCGCATAAGGGTCGTGTATATGCCCTTCCTTCTCTAAATGTTTGTTTTTACTCAAAAGTTTTTTATGTTATGTAGCATGGAATTGATGTAGTATTTAAAATATTTTGTTACTTTTTTTTAATGAATTAGCCTAGTTATATTAGTTTCCTTTATATGTTTTCCCTTGTATTCTACTTTCCTTTCGTTAATATAATTATTTTTAATGTAATATGTAACAATGAAAAGGCAATAATAGAGTACAATATTGTGATACAAAAATGAATACATTTTAATAATGATTGTAATGGGTGGATCTGGAGCTTTATACTAATTTTATAAAGGTTTATGTCATTTAATTGGATTATTAATGCAGTTGTTCCTAATCACATAACACCAAACCAAAGGAATAGGATCTGAAAACTTAAAATGTATACTTTCAGAATTATTTTATTATTTATTTTTATTGATATCTAAAATGCTTGTACTTAACATGTAAAAAAATTTTTATGTTATGTAGCTTGGAATTGATGTAGTATTTAAAATATTTTTATTTAATGAACTAGCCAACTTATATTAATTTACTTTATTTGTTTACCTTTGTATTCTACTTTCCTTTCGCTAATATTTTACAGCATGGAAAATAATTAGAGACTTATAATTACAGCTTATAGCCGTATTCTAACATCTAGGTACACCATTGCTGGGGCTTTGATGGGAGTTAAGCCCCCCCCCCAAATCCGTTACCAAATATTAGTGATACTTAACACATTGCATGCGGGATACGTACTAGGACGTTTACTAATGACTGATACTTGAGCGCTTGTCACGTACTATTACGGGTTAATGTAACAACATGGTTTGTTTGTGGGTACAAAAATAACGGTATATACAGGAAAACGAAGCCGAAAATTATTGTCTACTACATAGATTCTGGAAAAATTTAGACAAATAAAAATTAGTTTTTACATCAGTCGTTGCGGAACCACAAAATGGGAAGGTTGATTAAAAAGTCAATTTAGATTTCAAATCAACTTTTTATCTATCCTTCCATATATATATATATATATATATATATATATATATATACACATGTATATATACATATATATAGATATATATAGATAGATATAGATATATATATATATGTATGTATATATTATATATATAATTATATATATATATATAATTTTATATATATAGTATATTTATATGTATATACATATATATAATATGTACTACATGTATATATATATATATATATATATATATATTATAATGTATATATATATATGATTATATATATATATATACCTATATATATATATATTGCTATATATGTGTGTGTGTGTGTGTGTGTGTGTGTGTGTATTTGTCTATTTATATATTTGAATATGAAATACGAAAAGTTGGTTAAAAAATTAAATAATTCTCGATCTATTGAGATTTAACCGAAAAACTAAATTTAAGCAAAAAACGCCCACTTCCGGTACAGTTTCGCTGCGAAATGTACCCGCACACAATGTGTTAATCAGAAATTATCATATTTTCAAAAGCAAGATATTACCTCCAACACAGAAAGAAGTTCAACAATAGTTTAAAAGCAATTCAAAACTAAGTTGTAATTTACATTTTCTTTTTTATTTATTTACAAAATATGTCTGATTTCTATGAAATATTTTATTCTTCATCCATGAAAATAGCATACATGCTCTTGATTTAGTGAG
The DNA here is from genome assembly GCA_032207245.1 of Pardosa pseudoannulata. NCBI lineage: Eukaryota > Metazoa > Arthropoda > Arachnida > Araneae > Lycosidae > Pardosa > Pardosa pseudoannulata. The sequence goes on from CM063501.1 coordinate 96,543,388, forward strand.
TCTTAAATTATTTATTTTAGATAGAATATCTCTTGAAATAATGGCAAATGGCTTTTTATATTAAAAAAAAACTGTATTTTTCTATCTATTAAAATTTATAGTATTATGTTTGCATGTGGAACTAATTAAACAATACATTCTCTGTTTAAAATGACAGTTGGTTGCTAGTGATGAGTAGCTGTCATGGCGAAAGTCGTTTAAAATCCATGTTTGAATTACTCTCTAAAGTTCTTAATAACTTAGGTAAAAGGTACTCATTATTATATATTCGGCAGAAATGACTTGGGCACTAATGGGTTAATTGAATGTTCAAACTTTTTAAATCAAGCATTTTTTATTGTGAAGTAAATGTAACCAAAATTAAGTCTAAAAATTGATTGTAATTTAAAGTAAATGCATAAATATTTGTCGTTATATATAATTTGTGAGAGTCCTTCATGCGTTTTATGTTGATACGATATGTTTATTTTTATTTATTTCAGATTAATGCTAGTTATTTTCCTACAAGAGAGTCAAAAATTTTAAGATAATTAGGGGAGTCTAACAAAATTTCATTCTACTCTTCTTTATTATTTCAGTGAAATTTCGTATCTTTTCTATGAAACCCTCATTACTTTTTGTGACAAAAGTCAAACCATGCATGCTTTTATTTCATTAATGTATATTGATCTCTATTAAAGACAACTAAACAAATTTGCAGAATCGTAAGATTTCCTCAGAA
>CM063501.1:96549108-96564108 GCA_032207245.1 Pardosa pseudoannulata
TACAGAGAAATGCAACCTACTAATTTTCGGAGAAATAAAGCTAAAGGAAACAATCCACTTACTCTTGTTCAGTTAGTGTTGAACACACGATAATTACCTGAGAATTTTATTTTTCTTTAACTTTTGCGTAGAGAACAAATGGAAAGTACTTAACGAAATATATTATTGATACGGTAAGGATATTTTAACTGTTATATTGCGTTAATATTTAGAGAAAGTATACAAAAATCCATATATTTATTTTACGAAAAATGAAATTTTACCTAAATAAAGTATAGCCTCATACATATAATGAGCAGGTAAGTAATTTTGTTTTTATAAGATCACTTTTAAAACAAGAACATGATAGTTTCTTTTCGCTTAAATAAATTAAATTAAAAATTAGGATGAAAGTATAAAATTTTATAGTTGCATATGTAATTTCTCAGGTTCATAGATAAATTACTTTAGATAATAGAATCTTTATATCTAACTTTTCTCATTCTATTTCTATCTTTTGCCTTTTTTGCTCTCTATACCTTTATCTTTCTGCTTTTCTTTCTCTTAAACTTTCTTTCTCTTTCTCACGCTTATTCCTTTTCTTTTCTATCACTTTCTTTCTCTCTCTCTTGTTTCGCGTGCCCTCTCTTTCTTTCTATGGATGTTTCTCTCTTACTGTCTATCTTTCTCTCTCTTTTTATCTATCTGTCTATAAATGTATGTGTTTATCTATCTCTTTTACTCTCTCTCTCCCTCTATCTCTATATATATGTATATGTGTGTGTGTGAGTATACGACCTTTGCATCCTGCTAGATACATTTCTCTATACTCTAATTGAAAAAGATTGGTCAATAAATTATGCCCTTTTAAACAAAGATAAGTGTACAAAGGTATGGTTCAAATTTCTATCACATTTTTAATGCAGGGGAATATAAAATTACATCTTCAGGAATAGGTATATTAATATTAGTTCATTTACAGGTGCATTTTATTCTCTAAAGGCAAACAATTATTATTTTTTATACATTTAGAATTCTAATTAATTTAAGAAATATCCTTATGATTCCTAATCTGATATATATCTTTTTCAGGGTAAGCAAGCAAAAAGCTGATACAAAAGCCAAAGATACAAAAGAACCACCAAAGCCATCAGCCAACTCACAAGCCATGATGCAAATGCTAGCTGGAAGCGAAGTAAGGAGGAATTTTGGAGTATTAAACAAAAAATGGGAAATAAAATTCATATTCGAGACTTTTGCTGCGCAATGCCAAGCTTATGAATACCTCTTGTTTTAACGATTTTTCTTTTTATCGTTATCATAACCGCTACTCGATCGAAAGATGACTGAAGACTTAAAGCGCTGATTTTCAGTACCGGTGTTCGTGGGTTCGAATATCACTGCGGAAGGAATGTTCTTAACCTCTTGACATACAAATAAAATGTGCATCGAAGCATTGGTGCTGTTGTGGAGGAGGGATTGTTACTGTACCTGTAAGAATCTGATCAAAACACAGAAAGAATCCAATAATATACAATCCGACGTTCGCAGAAAATAGTGCTTAGATAGAACGAAGGTAGAGTCGTAAAAGTGTACAACGGTACATGAAATGCGAGAGGGGCCGTCATTGTATGTCAAGAGGTTAATCTTTCGGAATCAGCTATAAGCAGTAGATCCTGACATCATTAGCCCTAGTGCAAAAGGTAGTTGTAAAAGGTAGACCATAGCTCTCAAAGCAAAACGAAATATTATCTTTACGCTATCGGTTTGGATCGTACACAGATTATTAGAAATGTTATATCTTCTGCTCACATAAATAGGGGCTCTTAAAATGTATTGAAAAATCTATACATATTGAATAATATGCATTTTTGATTACAAGATGCGTCATCTGAATTATCATTTCTGTATTACTAGTTTGAATATGAGTTTGTTGTCTCAAGGTCACTTCAGGTTTGACAAGATCTCCAGTTCTGCTAACTGGCAGTAGGTTGCATGATTAATATTCATTATACTGATATTTGTTTAGTATAGCATTTGCTTATACACGGACTAATAATTATTGCCCTCCCCCCTGCTCACATGAACCTTATAAGAAGCTTCTAAATATTAACACGTTGACGTTCACTTGCGTCTATAGCCATCAAAGTAAAGTTCATTATGTGGCATGACGTCAATAGCCGTCCAAAACGAAAAGGTCGTTTTTAGACACTACGGCTATAGCGGCATAAATGTGAATTTACCAGCGTACAAGTAGAAGCATAGTGTCATGTTTTGGAAACAATGTTTTAGGTTGAATTTCGTTTTCCACTTGTTACACAACTTGCAGCTTCAGTATGCACGGTGTTATGAAGGGAGTAGTGGGACTATGTTTTCTCTGCATTTTATTTTTTAATCAATTATTTATTTTTGTTTGATTATAAACCAATATTTAGTGTAAAACTCTCCAAAATACTTTGTTACCCATAAAAAATTGCCTATTTCAGTCATTTATGTTTTTAAAATTTTGCTGTTATAGCCGACATCGTCCCATTACTTAGTGTCTAGAGTCCGCTGGCGCTATAACGATTATAGCCGCAACCTAATTAAAAGTACTGAATTCATCAAAATTAAGTTTATTTAAGCAGAAAGAGGAAAACTACACTTCTAATATTCTAAAAATTACAAAAACATATAGAGTTAATTTTCGAACTTCACTTGTGGGACACTTCACTTGTTCACATTGATGGACAGTAGGAACAACTACTGTCCATCAATGTGTTAAAATGTGTATTAAATATTAAAAAATCTACACCTATTAAATAATATAAATTATCGGATGTAAGATGAGTCATTAGAATTATTATTTGTCCATTCTGAGATTGAAAATGAGTTTCGTTTTTAAAGGTCAGGTTTTCTGACTCAAGTAGTGCTAAGTAGAACTCAAGTAGTGCTAAGTAGCAGTGAGTATCCACGTTAATATTCGTTATATTGACATTTGTTTTGTAATAGCTTTTTCTTAAACACGAATTACAGGAAATGATATTCCTCCTGCTTACATGACTTGAACGAAGTCTTTAAAACTTCAAAATGTATGCTAAGTAATAAAAATTTACAGTTATTAAATAATATACATGTTGATTGTAATGGGAATCATCAAATTTATAATTTGTCTATTTCTATGGGTTTCGATTCTTCAGTAAGGCATTTTGGCAGGAGCTTAAACATTACTTTCGGGCAGCTATATACATCGCAGATATTCGTTACATTTAGCTTTGTTTTGTTATAGATTTCGTAAATACAAGGATTATTGGAAATGTTATCCCCTATATTTGTATGAACATGATGGAGATTTCTAAATATATAACAGGAACACCTAGAGTTAAAGAATCTAAATCTATTAAATAAAATACAATTTGTTTGCAGATTTTTTAAAAAGTAATATAATTTTTAAAAATAATGTTGTTAATTCTTAATTCTGTTTAAATATATGATTATCACAATTTCTAAACACTCTTAATATACATTCAAATTAGTTTATTTATCCACTATAAATTTCTATTTTATATAGAATATTTAATCTAAATTTATATTGTAACCCTCTGTCTGTTCATACGCTATTTTCACGGGCAACTCAAATATAGCAAAATTTACTTATCACGTGAATTTCGCGAGCATTTGCTTTTCTTCCTTTTTAGAGGAGTGTATCCCACTTTTTCACCATTTAAATCTATTAAATAAAATGCATTTTGTTTGCAGATTTTTTAAAAAATAATATAATTTTTAAAAATAATTTTGTTAATTCTTAATTCTGTTTAAATATATGATTATCACAATTTCTAAACACTCTTAATATACATTCAAATTAGTTTATTTATCCACTATAAATTTCTATTTTATATAGAATATTTAATCTAAATTTATATTTTAACCCTCTGGCGGCTCATCCCGCTATTTCCACGGGCAACTCAAATGTAGCAAAATTTGCTTATCACGTGAATTTCGCGAGCATTCGCTTTTCTTCCTTTTTAGAGGAGCTCATCCCACTTTTTCACCATTTAGACATTGAAATAAATTATAATTATATTATGTAATAAATAGAAACTAACAATAATTCAATTGAAATTTATTAAAAAAAATCTTCTTGTGATAACACCTCAAATTAGTTTTTCTGACAGTTTATCTTCTCATGATAAAAATCTATATAAAAAATCTTTTCTAGAAAGAAATTGTACATATTCCAATTCTTCAATATATATAGATTTAAAATGTACAAAAAAAAATGCAAAATTTTTTAATCAATTTTTGTCTACAAATTGAGCAGTCAGAGGGTTAAGAAGTTTTAATATTTTTAATTTTATACTTGAAGATGTTATATTTCAAGAAGTTTGCCCTGAAATTTCAATGTACACGTATAACAGCTTTTTCTATAAAATAACTATTCACTGAATTCACAAAACAGTATCCAACCATATATAAAGTTTATTATTAAGCTATTATTTAATAATTAGGAAATAAAATTTAAAATATAAACGAAATAAGAAACGTGTTTTAAAGATAACGATTTAAAAATCACCTGATTTTTATTAAAAAATATTTAATTTATTTTAATTTTACTTCATAGTTCACAAGCAAGTTCAATTTTGCAATGCAATAATTTTGGTTTTAAAATGCTTATTTAGTAAGCATTTTAACCAAGAGCTCTACTCATGTTCTGGGACCAACACATTTTCGAAACGCTACTTCTCATACCTCCTGTCTAAATGATTTACGACCATCGGTACTGAATATTGGTCAGATATTGGCTGAATATTTCCTACATAGTTATTTGTCATATATTATCCATAGGATCATTATTGTGCTTTACAAGAGAGGGACTATAGCGTAACGGGCACATGCCGCGATAGAAAACAAACCTGTTTTATTTTAGACTATATATTAATATTCAAGTATGTATAATAATATTGAATACGAATAATTATATTATCAAACCTCTATTGACTATTTTCTTTATATGAAGATAATTCAATGAAGTTTATAAAGTAATAATTATTTTATACAACGTCCTCTGCTAAATCCATACATATATTTTTTTAAAAAAATTAATGTAATTGTCAAAGGAAAATGTGTTTATCATCATATTATGAATCTTATAAATCCAAATGTTACAGTACAATATAGATTTTCTGTATTTTATATCAGCAAATGCTATTTCTTAAGAAGGGTATTTTTATTTGTATTTTTCAATAAGGATTTTTGAACAATACAAAAATAAAATGACCAAATCAAAGTATAAAGGATCGATATCTAGAGAAGTATGTATTGTAAACAAGTAAAGAATATAAAACCTTTTTTTGTAAAATGTTTTAGTTCTAAACATTTTGAAAGCACACGTTTCATCGATAGACCATAAACCAATCGAAATAAAGTGATTCCTCAAATAAATTCGTACTGCGTTAATTGAAATTTCAAAGGAAACGTAAAACATCTCGAATTATACTAAATATGAATTATTTGCTGAAATTATGCAATATTAAAGTCTTATATTGCATAAGTTTAGAAAATTGTGCAATATAAGACTTGTTGCTTATTATGCAATTATGCAATATATACCATATTATTATTATATAAGACTATTTGCTTATTAATGTAAGGTAAAACAAATAAAAATAAACAAATATCATTTTTTTCTTATTTAAAAATAGTGTAGCTTTTATTTGGAATTTTTCCTGTATACATTATACGAAAGGACGATGAGTACAAAAAGCTTCACTAGATGCGTTTTTCATATTTTTGGTGTCATTTTGCTTTTTTGTTACCAGAATTAGGGTAACACTTGAATAAAGAGAAAGTTAGGACTTAATATAAATTCTGGAAACTTAGGGAAAAAATTATGAAAATTTAAAGTGTCTCTGAACATATAATATTCAAATGATCTCGATTTTTCTTCTAATAAGCCATACATGTTCAACATAAAATTGTATAAAATTCATAGACAAATTACTGCAATTTACTGCATATATTTAATAAAATTATACAAACATATTAAGACAATAAGGATCTGTTTAAATTATTTTAAAAATCATAGACAACCTGTCTTAATTGATTAAAGTGTAGTATAATGATTACCATATTAAAGAATACTTTTATATTTCACAAGATAACATAGAAAATAATTTCCAAATTCAATTGAAATGATCCAAAAATTAAAATCTAAATCTAATAAAGAATGCAGAAATATTTTTGATAAAATAATTTCAAAATGTCGTGCAAAAAATAATAAAATATAAATAGAAGGAATTTATTAGAGTTAAAAATTTACCTAACTAATTAATTATTAAATCAATATTAATTAATTTTATAGATAATACAGCTATACATTCATAGCAGAAAGTTTACTCAGTATCATTTTCCCGATACATTTTACAATCTTATGAATCAAGATGTAACATAATTATTAAAACAGTATCCATTAATTGTTATACATTTTTATAATAATCATTTAGGATAAATAAGTTCATAATTTCATAATAATCGAAACATGTTTTAACGGAATATCGAACATTTCTCACTGAATCGACTTCATTATAATAGCCAATTCAGTATGAAATAAAACTTTTGCTCAGTAATTAAACTGTTATATTTAACAGAAGTTAATTATGATTTTTACTCTATAAATTAAAATTGCATTAATTTGAGCAATATATATTATCAATTTCTTAACAGATTAAATTTTTATTGTACATCAAAACATCTTTTTAGTTTTAGTTTACATAATAAAAGAAATATGTGACTTCCTTTTGGTAAAAAAGTAATGTATGTTACCAAGTTAGTATATGTGCACAATTACTTATAAATCACAATTAATGATTTACAAAAACTTGCTCACCAACTCCTTTAGTCTGTTTCAGTTGTTCTTGGTAAAACGATTATATTATAAAACTAATCACAGTGGAATTAAAATTTTCTCTTGATATGACAAAGAAATTCTTTTGAATTGAGGTTTTCAAAGATAAATAAGGAGCAACTTTTATAAAGTGTTGTCTATTGAACCAGTGAACACACATTTACCTTTTGCAGTAGAAATGATACCACGTGATTAGTAACATTCTCTACTTCACATCCCAAAAAGATGAGGAATCCCAGAAAGGAGAAAATTCTGGACCTGATATATTATAATATACTTTTCTGTGTATTTTACATATTCGCAGGAATATTATACATACATTTCATAACTTTTCTTCTGAGAAGAAAAAAAAATCATTATTTTTATTTTTTAAACATTTAAAAACGGATTAAACATTTTGATATTATTTATAAATTATAATACTGAAAACGGCAAAATTAAGTATATTTTAATATAAAATATTATTAACACTCCGATGGCCGCAGTTTCGATATACCTAGAACGGCCATGATTTTGACCGGTCTTTCAAAAAATTAAAAAAGTATATTTTAAACAAAAATAATATTAAAAACACCTTTTCAGGAAATAGGTTTAATGACAAATTACAAAAGCAGCATACATTTTAAAAAGAAATTTCATGAAAATAAAACATTTTACATTATTTTACTCATCATAGGCAATATTAAGGATATTGTTTTATACATTTAAATTTTGATGCAATGTACTTAGCAAAAATATGTTTTTCGAGGATTTCTTCGAAGAAACCGGACTAAACCAGTTGTCCACCAGCCTCTTCCCCAATATTTGCATTCTTTGTCTAAAAAACACCTTTATTGGAAAAAATTATACATTTTTTCTGACGGTGGTCATTTTGACCTTTTCTGGGCGTTCTAGGTGTACAATATCTTTTTTAAAAAATTATTGAACATATTTGAATGATATTTTTTGTGTATTACCAATGAATATTTAGGAAAAGTCAAAATGTTTCACAGCAATAGGTGAAAAGAAAAGAGAGGTATGAGAGATTAAAATGCATTTGCAGTCAAAATGAACGACTTGCCCGTTGTAGTGTAAAAAAACAATTTTAAATGTTTTTTTTTTATTTTATGATGAATTGAGAAACTGCTATTATGATTAAAATGTTTAGTCCTGATTGGTACTATGCACCCTGTAATATTATACACATTTATGTATATATATGTATATATATATATAATTTTTTATATTATATATATATATATATATATATATATATAATATATATATATATATATATATATATATATATATATATATATATACATGTGGGTTAATGGGGGGGGGAGGGGGGATATATATATATATAATATATATATATATCTATAATCAAGTTGTCATGACATCCTCACTTTTTGTGATAGCAATTTCATAATATTAATCTTAGCAACTATCCTTTATATCTACGATATTATTATGACTAGTATGCTATCAATCTGAACAACATTAATATTAGCAAACTAATCAATATTTGAATCAATTATATTGTAGAAAACCATTATTACATTGGATTTCACAATGTCTTTTAGGATTATTGAATAGACCAAAATGATATACACTTCTTAGACAAAAAAGAAAATAAGCAGTAGGAAAAAAACAAAAACGACTGAATATATTTCGAATTCTGTTCTTTCCTGAAAAAAAGTCAATTGATAAAACGGCGAGTTAAGCTCTAACGGATGTGTATTATTGTATGTGATGTGTAAGATTTTTCCCATGTACATAATAGCAGTATAAAAGGGTTGGCGTTACATAGCGAAAGTATTAAATCAGGGATTAAGGTAAAATATATTTAATTTGGTACCGATAAAAATCATTTTCTTAAACATGTAAAGAAGATGAAAATTATGTTTGAAACCATTCTTTCTTTCCCATATTATTTTAAAGAGTCAGAGTCATCTATTTACTGTACTCATGTTTTATTATTTTACACTTTAATATCATTATTTTATTATTTCATCTTATTTAAATAAAATTTATCATAATTAATAATAGTTTATTAGACCCATAAAAATAACAAATTATTTTTTATGTAATATCAATAGTACAATGTAAAATCATACATTTGCAATTATTTTTTCTTAGATTATGTAAAATATAGTATATTTTTAATTACAGTGCACTGTAAAATTACTTCACTACAATTTATTTTTTTACACCATAAAAATCTGAAAAATATATTATGGAAAGTTTATGTAAAAACTGATTTATTTTCATATGAACATAGCATTTATTGTGTCAACATTCAGACTATTTGCCTTTTTTATTCTATAAATATTTCATACTTATCATTTATTTTTTTCGATATATCAACTATCGATAAAAAATCTTTACTCCTGAAAAATATAATCTTTTATATTCCGGAAGATAAAGATTGAAGCTCAGGTTTTCAGGCTCCATTTTTTTTCGTTGGTATTGATTGAAAAACTTGTAAAGAAAAAAAATCTCTGAAACAATTTTATTTATACAGATGAAAAAATGTATCCTTTTTTTCGTGAGTAAAGATGTCGACGACTGTGACCTGCTCAAGATCTGGCAAACTTCCAAAATGATGGTCGATTACAACCGAGTAATTTGTTAGTGGTATTTACCTTGCATATCTGCTTTATGTTTTGTATCTTTCTCACATTTGTTTTTGTATCTGGATTTGCTTTGATGATACTGGATAAAAATAGTCAGTCTGTAAAATGTATATGGAAATAATTTTTGAAAAATAAGTGAGGAGTTTCAAGGTATATTAATGAATCGGAAAAGAGTACATAAATTGTGTTTTACAGTGATGTTGTTACATTTATTTTAAAATGAAATATAATTTTTTATTTTTGCCACGTAAGTACATTAAGTTATTTTCACTACATAAAAAATATATACTTTTTAATATTAAAAAAAAACCAGTTTTTAATGAACAATTTTAACTCTCTACACTTTACTGAAAAAACAAATTAAGAGAGCATTGAAAGAAGGGGAATTGAAAGTACTATATCTCTAAAATGAACACCAAAATAAGATTTTAATGAGCCAAAAGCCAAATAAGTTAGCCTTCTCAATGGATTTTAAATACTAGAAACCCTTCCAACTTATATTTTTAACTGTATATTTAAAGATCTAATTTCTATTAAAAATGTAATGTTCATCATTTCAATATATGTATTTTAAAGAATTGTTTTTATTCTCTAATATTTATTTCAATGATTTATTCATATATACTTGATACAAAAAGCTCATTCTGTAATGCATACGGTAAAGTAATTATTCTTTATAAAAACAAACGGTAACAAGTTTATTATACGCAAGAAAAAATGTTATATATCTTTTAAAGTAGTTTTGTAAAACACTTAAGAAAACACTGGTATTTTTACCAATTGATGTTTCCAAGATGTTTAGTCATTTTCAAAAATATGTAATGTTCTTTAATTGAAAAGAGTAGCTTTTAAACAATTGTGTTTATTCTTTGCGCTCAAAAGCAAAAAAATTAAAATTGAAACAATACAACGTATTATATGTTTAAAATTCTTAGCAAAATAATATTGTAATGATTCCAAAGAAAGTATGAGCTGCATTATAAAATAGGTTTAAAATATTTAAAACGAATTTTCAACTTATTATTTTTATTTTATATTCTGATATATAATTTACAGACATACAAAAACATTTAATGTTCATTATTTGAAAAAAAATTAACATTATATGTTTTTCATTATCTGTTTTTTATTATATTTTCAGCAATTACGTAATTCAGAAAAACTCAATCTGTACGCCGTATAGTAAAATAATCAGTCTTGATGAATAATGGGCAGTAATAATGTTATTAAATATTCTAAAAAATACATTATCTTTTGCAAAAAGTTTTTTATAAAACTTAAAAGATAATTTATGTACTGGTGTATTTTTTACTTACATATACTTTCTAGTCCTTCAGAATGCTATAAACATACATACGTACAAGCACTATACATACATATATACGTTCACAAGCTGAAAATTGTTTTTAATTAATCATTTTTATTCTGTATTTCAATCTAAACAAATTAAGGAATTATTGAAAGAAAGGAAAGTAATACATTTTTAAAACACATAGCAAATAAATTTTTGTGTCGAAAGAAAACATAAATTAGCTCGAATAGTGTTTTTTACTTTGCAAAAACTTTACAAGAAATTTTTTACTTCATATAGAGTCATCTCACTTCCATTAAAAATTAAAAAATATTCATTTCTTTAAAAAAGGGATTTTAATGAATAAATTTTTGTAACTTTATTGTAATTGCTTTAAAGATACAGGATAAAAATAATTCACTCTGTAAAATGCATAGTGGCCTAGTTATTCTTTATAATATTCTTTATAAAATCAGTAATATGGTTTTTAAACAATAGAAAGAAACATAAATTGTCTTATACAGCAGTCCATAAAAAATGATAAACACCTTTTCAACTGGCATTTTTGCCACTTGTATAAATATATACATATTTAGTTTTCGTAAAAAATATATAATGTTTATTATATGAGATATAGTTTTTAACGAATTATTTTTACATTCTCCTTAAAATGGAAAACATAAAAAAATTATTGTTCTCAATTATTTCGAATTCATAATACAGAACCTTCTTATACAAAATACTTAGTCGAAAGTCCATGCATAAATTTTATTATGTTAATCACCTTAAGAAATATAAAAATATAAAACAGCCTAAATATATAATATAATATTTAAAAATTAAAAATTATAATAATGCACTCTTTAATGTGTAATTCGCAATATATATGACGAAATAAAACTGATTTTTTTACTTATTAAGAAAAGGAGAATATTATTTAAATTGCATTAAATCTGCTTTGCCTTTTCTACCTATGTCACATATATTTCTATGACTCGCTTTGATTAAGGATCCACCAGACGAAATATTCTATCTGTATAAGGGTGTTCTTACTTCTTTTTTAAAGACAAGTATTATTTATTAGTCAAAATTAAAATAATATGAGTCTTTAAAATGATAGTTATTGATATTACAGCTTTGAGTTATTTGAAAAATGTGAACCACAAAAACATTTCTAAGTTCAAATTGAAATATTTCTGATAAAATTTTACTTTAGAAAATAATCACATATACTTTTTATTATATTATTTTAAAGAATTTTAATTGGTGTTTAGGAAAAGGTATGTACAAAATAAAGAACAAATATCCATGCTTGTACTCTAAACTGTATAAATAAAAAATAATGACCTTTTATTGTCAAAATTAAAATAATATGTGTCTCTAAAATGACAGTTATTGCTATTACAGCTTTTAACTAATTGAAGTATCTGAACCACAGATATATTTTTAAGTTCTAATTGAAATATTTCTGATAAAATTTTACTTTAAATAATAATTACATATATATTTCATTATTTCATTTTAAAGACTTTTAATTGGCTTTTAGGAAAAGTTATGTACAAAATAAAGAACAAATATCCATACTTGTACTCTAAACTGTATAAATAAAAAATAATCTATTATTATAGAAAAACAACATTAAGATTATATTTTATCCAGCTATCAAATGTGAAATATAAGTTCTACGTGTGGGTTAGTGCGTCTCTGTAACTGACTGTCAAATGAAATGTATTGAAAGTGTAAATTATAAATTATGGTCTACAAGAGCCATATAAAACTATCATTATATGTTGGATTACAACTTTAGTTACCAACATATTTCCAGTATTTGTCAGTAGGAAAAAAATAATATACCTGAATCCTACACTGCCTTATTTTCTTTTAATACTTTACTTTTTCTTCACACTTATATTAGACTTGAAAAATATTTTAAAAACTTATTTTCATTTTCTTTATTTTCTGTTCCCTGCTTTCATAATTTTCAAGCAGTCTTAAAAATATTCTTTAATAATTTTTTATAAATATTCTTTAATAAAATATGAAAATAAAAAATGGTTAAAATTTACAAGCAGAATGTAGAATGTAAAATAATAGAAAAATGATGAACATATGCATCCTAATAAAGTTTGTTCCCTACCACATAATATTATATTACTCATATCCTTAAAATATCAAATTTAAGAGATAATAGAACTGATTGATAAACAAACCAATGTAAAATAAATATCAAATCATTTTTTGTTTATATATTATAGGCTAAAGTTTTGTTTATCCATATATTAATTACTATGTAATGTAGGGTTACATGTTGTCCTATTAAGAGATGGAATGAAATTATACAAATTTATATTCGTATAAAAGGATTTCACCATTAATACGATAGCTAAACAATCATTCATCCTATTTCCAGGAATCATACTCAACATTCGCATGTATCTGGTATGAATATGATGGCACATCACCGTCCCGTTAATGATCGCAAAATTTAACGTACTGAAAAATTTAATCATAAGTATAGACATATGAAAACAAATACAGAACGAGAATAATATTTTGAGCATAATTGTGATATAAATATTACGTACGAAAATAATATTTCTTTTACTTGTAAATACAAAGGAAACAACAGACTTAGGTAATAATTCTAATAATGGATGTGATTACCCCTTGTAAGAGCCGTGGTAGCACAGTTGGCAAAGGCAACGCTCTTGTAACTGAAGAGTTGCAGGTTTGGAGCCCGAGGCGGATTGAGATCCACCGTGTTCGTTAAAAGTGAATGGGACACTTAAAATATGATCTTGGTCTCAATGTCATCCAAGTATATACCTCTGGGGGGACAGGCCAAGTCTACGGATCTTCTGCATGGTCCTTGTTTCAAGATTACGAGAACCCACTTGGACCGTACTCTCACCCCTGTGGTGCTCGTTAAAAACGAAAGGCTCACACCTTTGCATTAATAAGAATAGCCTCTGGCTCACCCATGCCTGGTTTGATGAAGTAGTATAAGTCAATAACATCCACAATATCTTGTAATGTCTGTAAAATTTCTATCTATATTGTTACAAATGTTCATAAATTTACATGTGTTTTGGTTTCGAGAACATTCCAGGATTTAGAGAGCTTATATAAAGGCTGCGGATAGCAGCTATAGAGGCAGTCAGCTTAAAAACATGTTAGTGTTCACTTCGTGTGAGAGAGTTTTGTATTGTCGCCAACCTAGCCAGTTTTTTGCCATTGGCTGTTGTAAACGTGTTTTATTTGCAAAACAAATAAATTTTTAAAAAATGGTGTTAGAAGGGGAATTTTATTACCAATTGCCCAAGTGTAGCGTTTATGGATTAAGTAGTCTTTCAATACCAAAACAGAGTAACAAAATTTTTAAAAAATATGTCAGAAGTGGAATTTTGTTACGAATTGCACAATTATAGTATTCGTGGATTGAGTAGTCTTTCAGTACAGGACAGCAGAGTAACAAAATTTTTTGTATTCCACCAATTGACACAGGTGTGAACACTAACACATTCTTAAGCTGACTGACTCTATAGCTCATGTCCGTCGCCTTTATGAAGGATCTCTAAAGACTGGAATTTTCTCGAAGGTACTAGTGACAAAGGGTAGCCAATCATGTCTTCAAGTCTCCAAATTTGCAGATATATAGCCAAATTAGCACTAAAAATTAGTTGCCTAAAACCATCCCCAAGCAGCCAATATCTCTCCAATTCGGCGACTTTCATTGAACTACACAATATAACACCAAAATACATGCAAATCTACAAAATTTGTAAGTATATTAGCTCATAACATTAGCTGTAACACCAACCGCTCTCAAATTGAGAAGCTCAGTAATAGAAATCAATAACAGAGAAATTTTGAATTTGTTTCACAGAAGTAATAGTAGCAGTCACAAGTGTAATCTTCATTAAAATCAGTTTCACCTGCTTATTATGTTTAAATCCAATAAATAATTCTGTTAGAAATTGAAATTAATTTAAAAGCTCTTAACAAAATTACGATTGTTAGCAGCTTATAAATAATTAATTTCATTCTTCACGTATATTACGAAATATTCAATATTTATTTAGAGAAATTACAGAATATCAGATACTCTTTGAAACGCTAGAATCGATTATAAAGATTATAATGAAGCTTTTACGGTAAAATTTTGAATCTTAAAAGGCATTTCAATCTATATTACATAAAAGCATATATATTTGCACTTTAAGGGA
>CM063501.1:96571608-96589108 GCA_032207245.1 Pardosa pseudoannulata
TTAGAATCACACTGAGAGAACGCGTGCCTTCAGGTATACTAGGGAGATTTCCCCATAGGGTTTAAGTAACTTAGAATCAGGGACAAATAAGAAGGCTCCTAGAATTGGCAAGCTACCTCCAATCGTTTGTTCTAGGAAAACATTGGGACCAAAATTCTATTTTACGTTCCTCACGCTGTTTTAATGAACATACTTTCCGAGGTTTGAGCACTGAACTCACAAAACAGCGGTTATGAAATTAAAACTTTTATCGACTGACCTCCCATGACTATTTTAACACATTGCATGCGGGACACGTACTAGTACGTTTTCTGACGATTGATACTTGAGCGCAGGTCACGTACTAGTATTGGTTAGTGTAACAACATGGTTTGTTTGTGGGTACAAAAATAACGGTATATACAGGAAAACGAATCCGAATGTTCCTGTCTACTACATAGATTCTGAAAAAATTTAGACAAATAAAAACTAGTTTTTACATTATTGGTTTTATGATTGCTCTTTTCATTTTTTTATAATGTAAAAATGTTTCTATATAACATAATTCTAAAATATTAAAACTATACACTACTATTTCTATTTGATTTTTCATATTTACGATACTATTATAAGTTTATACAATAAAAATATATTTTTGTTTGCAAAAATCTTGTTGTTATTTATATAATTCTATTTTTATATTTGCTTATATACTTCAATATAAAATACGAAAAGTTGGTTAAAAAATTAAATAATTTTCAATTTATTGAGATTTAACTGAATAACTAAATTTACGCTCAAAACGCCCGCTCCTGGTACAATTCCGCTGCGAAATGTACCCGCACATAAGGTGTTAACACGCCCAGTGATTGTAAATTAAAAATAATTTATACTATCACGCTGTCCTATATTAAATTAAACATACTCTTTGGTAGCTCATGGCAAAGTGAATAACAAGATTAATTAAACAATAGGGTTAAGTACACAAGAATAATTATAATAATAATAGCTTAGGGCCATTACGCACAAATATTAACAAATAGGGTTAAGTGCACATGAAATAATAATACTAATGCCTTAGGGCCATTACGAACATATATGAAAGCTCAAATTAACAAATAAGGACATAGTCTTACCTTCCAATGCTCCCCTTTTTGTGACTTCCAAGGAATGCCTCTCCCTTTTTCTCTCTCTCTGTGATATATATACATACATTATATATATATATATATATATATATATATATATATATATATATATATATATATATATATATATATATATATATATATATATATATATATATATATATATATATATATAAATATATATATATATATATATATATATATATATATATATATAAATATATATATATATATATATATGTATGTATATAAATATATATATATATATATATATATATATATGTATGTATATATATATATATATATATATAATAATATATGTATATTCTATAATATATAAATATATATATATATATAATATATATACTATATATATATATAATATATAATATATATATATAATATATATATAATATAGTATATATATATATATACATTACATATATATATAAAATATATATATATATATATATATATATATATATATATATATATATATACACCTCTTTGTTAGACCGAGGAAGGAGTTATAGAAGAACCCTACCTCGTGATAAATCGATAACAGGGATCTTGTGGGTAGTTATCAACAATCATGCGATCAGGGAACTTTCCAGGGGAAGCATTCATTTTGCACGTGCACAGTTTAAACAGGATAGTCATACGTATTTACAAAATTAACCCTATCTAATCCTTTGAACTCCGAAGGTGGTCACGAGCTGTAGTGTCTTAACACTTACTTGTAGGTCAAATAAATGATAATGTAACGTGAGCAACGTCACAATACATTAGTAATCCATTATTAAACAATAAATTTATTAAATTTATTTTATTATATTTAGATTTATGCAAAATTATTAGTTACATTTTTATTTTATCTAGAATATTACGTGTAGTTCCTTGCAACATTTGTTATTCAATTTTTAATTTTTATCATTTTATAAATATATATGTGATATTCAAATCATTCGGATCATTCAAATTTTATGTTCTTTGGTACTTACAAAATGGCTACGGCACCACCTCAAGGCAGAATAAAATGTACCATTGAGATAGAAAGTTTTTTGTTTTTTAGATATTCTATCAGGATCCCCTAATGTACTATATAAAATGCACCCTAATAAAAATAATATTAGAGACTAAAAGAAATACCTTAAAAGGATTGTATTATGTTACAAATGTTTCTTACTCCAACAATCAATTTTCATCATAATGGTATTAAAAGTGATAAAAATATTGTTTTTTAGAGAAGTTATATTTGCAAAATAACAATTGTGAGTTTAATGTAAAAATATGTATTTCATTTAATGCAACAGTAATTTAAATTTTTTGAAAGATTATTTCCCATTGTAAAGTTTTATTAATTACGCAAATTTACTATAGGTTGATATGACTAAGATATTTGACATATCGGATAAAACAACTATAATAAATAAGAGGAAAATATTATTTAAAAATTATACGGAATTAACATCATTAAATATGTAATATTAAATTTATTTTTTACTTTTAAAAACAATAAACTGTTAGTATTTACGTGATATTTTGAAAAAAATCTATAAATAATCAGCTTACTTTCAAAAACAGAAAACTTTCTAAAATCTTTGTAATATTTTAATTGTTCTTATACATGAAATGTTTTATTAAGTACGATATCAAAAGTAAAAGAAGCATATAATTGGAGATATGTAAGCATATAATGCTAAAATGATTACACAAAACGAAATACAATTTTACATTTATGACTCTAGCATATATTGATTGCTAATGCTCAAACAAAATATTATTTTCTTCGTAACTTAAATATCCATAATATCTCGAAGTAAGAAGAGCTCTCTTCCGAACATCTCTTTTATTTTATGCTTGTATTATTTTTGTTCATTCAAAACACAAAACTTTCGGTCAGAAAATGGAAAATATCAGATATTTTATTCTATTATACCTCCCCTTTTATTAAACACCTTTCTTTCTTTCCGGTAAATTTAATCTTTTTTAGCCTTAATTCTTTTTCTCTTACTGAGATGAATATTGTCCAATATTAAAAACAAAAGAACCATATAATTGTAGATATGTAGTAGCATATAAGAGCTAATATGATTAAACAACACGATATTCAAAATCCTATTTATGACTCTAGTATATATTTGTAGCAAATGCTTAACAAACAGGATATTTTTTCTTCATAACTTAAATATTCATATTTCGAAATAAGAACTTTTTTCCAAATATCTCTTTTATTTGATGCTTTACTATCTTGTATTATTATTTTTGGATTCAAAATATAACAATTGGTGTTGGAAAATAGGAAATATCAGATATTTTATTCCATTATACATCCAGTTGTATTTCACACTTTCCCTTTTTTGCGGTGACTTTAATCTTTTTTTTAGCCTCAATTTTTTTTCTCTTACTGAGCTGAATATATTATGTCCAATATTAAAAACAAAAGAACCAAATAATTGTAGATATGTAGTATCATATAAGAGCTAATATGATTAAACAACATGATGAAACATTACATTTATCACTCTAGCATATATTTTTAGCAAGTGCTCAAACAAAATATTATTTTCTTCATAACTTAAATATTCGTGATATTTCGAAATAAGAACTATCATCCAAACATCTCTTTTACTTTATATTTTACCAGCTTGTATTATTTTTTGCATTCAACAATTGGTGACGGAAAATAGGAAATATCAGATGGTTTATTCCATTATACATTAAGTTGTATTTCACATTTATCCTTTTTTGCGGTGACGTAAATCTTTTTTTTAGCCTCGATTTTTTTTCTCTTACTGAGCATGAATATATAATGTCCGACATTATAAAGAAACAAACCCAAATAATTATATATATGTAGTAGCATATAAGAACTAATATGATTAAACAACATGATGCAACATTACATGTATGACGCTAGCATATATTTTTAGCAAGTGCTTAAACAAAATATTCTTTTCTTCATAACTTAAATATTCATAATATTGCGGAATAAGAACTATCATCCAAACATCTCTTTTACTTTATGCTTTACCAGTTTGTATTATTTTTTGCATTCAAAACACAACAATTGGTGTCAGAAAATAAAAAATATCAGATATTTTATTCCATTATGCATGCAGTTGTATTTCACAATTTTCCTTCTTTACGGTGACGTTAATCTTTTTATAAGCCTCAAATTTATTCTGTTACTGAGCTGAGTATATTATATCCAATATTAAAAACAAAAGAACCAAATAATTGGAGATATGTAGTAGCATATAATAACTAATATGATTAAATAACACAATATGCAACATCACATTTGACTCTAGTATACATTTGTAGCAAATGCTCAACAAACAGGATATTTTTTTCTTCATAACTTAAATATTCATATTTCGAAATAAGAACATTTTTCCAAATATCTCTTTTATTTGATGCTTTACTATGTTGTATTATTATTTTTTGCATTCAAAACATAACAATTGGTGTTGGAAAATAGGAAATATCAGATATTTTATTCCATTATACATCCAGTTGTATTTCACACTTTTCCTTTTTTGCGGTGACGTTAATCTTTTTTTAGCCTCAATATTTTTTTTCTTACTGAGCTGAATATATTTTCTCTTGATTTTCGTTTCAGAGTCTCGCGGGGAATTTTCCTGTTTCTCAATTCGTTTGAAATTGCCGCACTATATATAAATATATGCATGTATATTTATTTATATCTTTCTCCTTTTGTAATATCATTCTATGATATTGGAGCTTTCTTGATGTTCGAAATCCTTTTCAATGCGCTTGAGAATTCTTACATAAGGTATGCAAAAGATGAAAATCATTCAGTGCATTTACAGAGATGTTTCAAACAAATATTTTTATGCCAGTTGGGATGGCACAATATTTTATTGAACAAAATATACAAATGAAGCGATCAATATTACTCAGACTCGAGTTTTGAATATATAATTGTTCTTATTATCATAAATTAGATATTTAAAACAAAATATTTTACGTATACTGTATGGGTATATTTTAATGACAAGACTATACAGTTTTATGTAGTTTAGATTACCTCAACTTTTTAGGGTGTTAACTCATGAGTTATGCATGTTTGGATATTAAAATTTAACGTTTGTGGTATAGCTGAAGTATTTTTAATTTTCTGTTATTAGTCCATAAATATTTTTACATAAACGTTTATCACGTGCTTCTATTATCTATTTGTTCTTTCCATACAGTAGCGTACAATAATAAGATTACTCATTAAACGTATAACGTATAATAATAATACACGTATTGGGTTACACGTTATTGGAGTTTGTAAAAGGAATTTTAATTTTCCGTTACTATTCCATAAAAATTTTTAATTAAACTTGTTTATCAAGTGCCTCTATTATCTATTTATTCTTTCCATATACTAAAGTAAAATAATAAGATTACTCATTCAACTGACGCCGTGATTCCTGAAGGACTAGAGAAATTTCCTAAAGTATACAATTTTATGTAGTTTAGATTACCTCAACTTTTTAGGATGATAATCCATGGGTTATTCATTTTTGAATATTGAAATTTAACGTTTGTATTGCAGCTGAAGGATATTTAACTTT
This sequence comes from Pardosa pseudoannulata, assembly GCA_032207245.1. Lineage (NCBI taxonomy): Eukaryota > Metazoa > Arthropoda > Arachnida > Araneae > Lycosidae > Pardosa > Pardosa pseudoannulata. The sequence continues at coordinate 96,577,325 of CM063501.1, forward strand.
CTGTTACTAGTCCATAAATGTATTTAAAGAAAACGGTTATCACTTGCCTCTATTGTCTGTTTGTTCTTTCCATACAGTACCGTACAATAATAAGATTACTCATTCAACGTATAATATCAATACACGTATTGGAAGAGTATACATTTTTATGTAGTTTAGATTACCTCAACTTTTAGGATGATAATCCATGGGTTATTCATTTTTGAATATTGAAATTTAACGTTTGTATTGCAGCTGAAGGATATTTAACTTTCTGTTACTAGTCCATAAATGTATTTAAAGAAAACGGTTATCACTTGCCTCTATTGTCTGTTTGTTCTTTCCATACAGTACCGTACAATAATAAGATTACTCATTAAACGTATAATATCAATACACGTATTGGAAAATTATACATTTTTATGTAGTTTAGATTACCTCAACTTTTGAGAATGATAATCCATGGGTTATTCATTTTTGAATATTGAAATTTAACGTTTGTATTGCAGCTGAAGGATATTTAACTTTCTGTTACTAGTCCATAAATGTATTTAAAGAAAACGGTTATCACTTGCCTCTATTGTCTGTTTGTTCTTTCCATACAGTACCGTACAATAATAAGATTACTCATTCAACGTATAATATCAATATACGTATTGGAAGAGTATACATTTTTATGTTGTTTAGATTACCCCAACTTTTAGGATGATAATCCATGGGTTATTCATTTTTGAATATTGAAATTTAACGTTTGTATTGCAGCTGAAGGATATTTAACTTTCTGTTACTAGTCCATAAATGTATTTAAAGAAAACGGTTATCACTTGCCTCTATTGTCTGTTTGTTCTTTCCATACAGTACCGTACAATAATAAGATTACTCATTCAACGTATAATATCAATATACGTATTGGAAGAGTATACATTTTTATGTAGTTTAGATTACCTCAACTTTTGAGAATGATAATCCACGGGTTATGCATGTTTGAATATTGAAATTTAACGTTTGTATTGTAGCTGAAATATTTTTAATTTTCTGTTACTAGTCCATAAATATATTTTAAGTAAACGGTTATCACGTGCCTCTATTATCTCATTCCAACGTTTACAATATACTATTGTTCTTTTTATTGTAGTTTAGATACCCCCATAGGATGATAATCAGTTATCATTTTTGAATATTGAAATTTAAGTTTTTTGTATGCAGCTCTGAAAGGATATAGTAACCGTACAATAATAAGATTACTCATTCAGGTTGATATAAAACAATCAATTAAGTGATTATTATTATACAATATTAGTAAATAAATTTACTACTTGCAAATTTATCATGTTTATTACAGTAAGAAAAGTTTTCTTTATTATTTATTTCTTTTGTTTATAAACAATAAATTATCTTCGCCGTGATTATCGTCATTATCGTCACCGTGATTCCTGAAGAAATAGATAATTTCATTAAATTGTTGAAGATGTGTTGGAACTAGTGTTATAACCTGGTATTTTTGGATGTCTATTGAGTCAAATTGACTAGGTAACAGGAGGAAAGGGTTTTCAATGTGAAACTAGATGTTTGTAGTGGTACCCAGAAAATTATATAACCAAATTTGTGTAGACGTACATATACAAGTTTATTATACTGTCAGGTTCTAGTACATACTTAGATAGCTCGATCATACACATGATAGATGATACACATAAACAATGAAACAATATTATGGGAATAATCCCCAAAAATAGAAAAGTTAAACGAACTTATGCGAGTTTCACCGAAACGATGACACTCATTACACATCGAAAGAAAATTATAAGAATAACTTAAAGTTTTTGTTTTCTAACACGGAAGCACTATTTAAAATATTTATAATTCTGCTAAATATTCCTAATTTTTTAAGTGCAGTTTTCATGATAATGATCTATTTAATTTACATATAATGTATATAATTTTAGTGTGATAATCCACGAGTTATGAATGTTTTAATATTAAAATTTAATGTATCTGTTGTAGAGAAAGGAATTTTAATTTTCCGTTACTATTCCATAAAAATTTTTAATTAAACGTGTTTATCAAGTGCCTCTATTATCTATTTATTCTTTCCATATACTAAAGTAAAATAATAAGATTACTCATTCAACTGACGCCGTGATTCCTGAAGGACTAGAGAAATTTCCTAAAGTATTGAAGATGTGTTCAAACTAGTATTATAACCTGGCATTTTTTGAACCTCTATTGAGAGAAACTGACTAAGTAACAGAGGGAGAGGGGAGGATTATCAATGTGAAACCAGGGGTCTGTAGTGGTACCCCAGAAAATTGTATAACTAGATTTGTATAGACATACAGATACAAGTTTATTATACTATCAGGTTCTAGTTCATACTTAAATAGCTCAATGATACACAGGATCCAATAAAACAATATCATAGGAAATAATCTCCCAAAATAGAAAAGTTAAACGAACTTATATGAGTTTCACCGAATTGGATGACATCCATTACACACTGAAACGATATTATGGGAATAACCTAAAGTTTTTTTTTTTCTAAAACGGAAGCACTATTTAAAGTATCTATAAAATTGGGCTAAACTTTCCTAAGGTTTTTAACGTGCAGTTTTCATGGAGGTTTACCTATTTAATTTACATATAATGTATATAATTTTAGGGTGATAATCCACGGGTTATGCATGTTTGAATATTGAAATTGAAAATTTGTGGTGTAGCTGAAGGATTTTTAATTTTCTGTTACCAGTCCATAAATATATTTTAAGTAAACGGTTATCACGTGCCTCTATTATCTATTTGTTATTTCCATATACTAAAGTAAAATAATAAGATTACTCATTCAACTGACGCCGTGATTCCTGAAGGACTAGAGAAATTTCCTAAAGTATTGAAGATGTGTTCAAACTAGTATTATAACCTGGCATTTTTTGAACCTCTATTGAGAGAAACTGACTAAGTAACAGAGGGGGAGGGGAGGATTATCAATGTGAAACCAGGGGTCTGTAGTGGTACCCCAGAAAATTGTATAACCAGATTTGTATAGATGTACATATACAAGTTTAATATACTGTCAGGTTCTAGTTCATACGTAGATAGCTCGATGATACTCAAGACGCAATGAAACAATATCATAGGAAATAATCTCCCAAAATAGAAAAGTTAAACGAACTTATATGAGTTTCACCGAATAGATGACACTTATTACACATTGAAACAGTATTATGGGAATAACCTAAAGTTTTTGTTTTTTCTAAAACGGAAGCACTATTTAAAGTATCTATACCTGGGCTAAATATTTTCATGAAGATGATCTAATTAATTTACATATAATGTATATAATATTAGGGGGATAATTCACGGGTTATGCATGTTTTAATATTAAAATCTAATGTCTCTGGTGTAGCGGCAGGATTTTTTAACTTTCCATTACTAGTCTATAAATATTATTAATTAAACGTTTATCACCTGCCTCTATTATCTATTTGTCCTTTCCATACAGTAACGTAAAATAATAAGATTACTCATTGAACTGACACCGTGATTCCTGAAGAAGTAGCGAAATTCAATAAAGTATTGAAGATATGTTCGAACTAGTGTTATAACCTGGTATTTTTTGGACCTCTATTGAGAGAAACTGACTAAGTAACAGAGGGGGAGGGGAGGATTATCAATGTCAAACCAGGGGTCTGTAGTGGTACCCCAGAAAATTGTATAACTAGATTTGTATAGACATACAGATACAAGTTTATTATACTATCAGGTTCTAGTTCATACTTAAATAGCTCAATGATACACAGGATCCAATAAAACAATATCATAGGAAATAATCTCCCAAAATAGAAAAGTTAAATGAACTTTTATGAGTTTCCCCGAATTGGTGACATCCATTACACACTGAAATGATATTATGGGAATAACCTAAAGTTTTTTTTTTCTAAAACGGAAGCGTTATTTATTGTATCTGAAAACTGGGCTAAACTTTCCTAAGTTTTTACGTGCAGTTTTCATGGAGGTTTATCTATTTAATTAACATATAATGTATATAGTTTTAAGGTGATAATCCACGGGTTATGCATGTTTTAATATTAAAATTTAATGTCTCTGATGTAGAGGAAGGATTTTTAATTTTCCATTACTAGTCCATAAATATATTTAATTAAACGTTTATCACGTGCCTATATTATCTATTTGTTCTTTCCATATACTAACGTAAAATAATAAGATTACTCATTCAACTGACGCCGTGATTCCGGAAGAACTAGAGAAATTCAATAAAGTATTGAAGATGTGTTCGAACTGGTGTTATAACCTGGAATTTTTTTGGACCTCTATTGAGCGAAACTGACTAAGTAACAGAGTGAGGGAGAGTTATCAATGTGAAACCAGGGGTCTGTAGTGGTACCCCAGAAAATTGTATAACCAGATTTGTATAGACGTACAGATAAAAGTTTATTATGCTCTCAGGTTCTAGTGCATACTTAGATAGCTCGATGATACACATGACGCAATGAAACAATATCATATTAAATAGTCTTCGAAAATAGAAAATTTAAACTAATTTATATGAGTTTCACCGAATCGATGACACTTATTACACATTAAAACAATATTATGGGAATAACCTAAAGGTTTTGTGTTTTCTAAAACGGAAGCACTATTTAAAGTATCTGTAACTGGGCTAAATATTTTCATGAAGATGATATATTTAATTTAAATATAATTTATATAATTTTAGGGTGATAATCCACAGGTTATGCATGTTTTAATATCAAAATTTAATGTCTCTGGTGTAGCGGAAGGATTTTCAATTTTCCCTTACTACTCCATAAATATTTTTAATTAAACGTTTATATCATGCCTCTATAATATATTTGTTCTTTCCACACACTAACGTAAAATAATAAAATTACTCTTTCAACTGTCTCCGTGATTCCTGAAGAACTAGAGAAATTCCCTAAAGTACTGAAGATGTGTTTGAACTAGTGTTATAACCTGGTATTTTTTGGACGATTATTGAGAGAAATCGACTAGGTAACAGAGAAGGGAAGGATTATCATTGTGAAACCAGAGGTGTGTAGTGGTACCCCAGAAAATGGTATATCCAGATTTGTATAGACTTACAGATACAAGTTTATTATGCTCTCAGGTTCTAGTGCATACTTAAACAGCTCGATGATACACATGCAATAAAACAACATCATAGGAAATAATCTCCCAAAATAGAAAAGTTAAACGAACTTATATGAGTTTCACCTAATCGGTGACATCCATTACACACTGAAACGATATTATGGGAATAACCTAAAGTTTTCTTTTCTAAAACGGAACCGTTATTTAATGTATCTAAAAACTGGGCTAAACTTTCCTAAGTTTTTACGGGCAGTTTTCATGGAGGTTTATCTATTTAATTTACATATAATATATATAATTTTAGGGTGATAATACACGGGTTATGCATGTTTTAATATTAAATTCTAATGTCTCTGGTGTAGTGGAAGGATTTTTAATTTTCCCTTACTAGTCTATAAATATTTTAATTAAACGTTTATCACGTGCCTCAATTATCTATTTGTCCTTTCCATACAGTAACGTAAAATAATAAGATTACTCATTCAACTGCCGTGATTCCTGAAGAACTAGAGAAATTCCCTAAAGTATTGAAGATGTGTTCGAACTGGTGTTATAACCTGGCATTTTTTTGGACCTCTATTGAGAGAAACTGACTAAGTAAGACAGTGGGGGAGAATTATCAATGTGAAACCAGGGGTCTGTAGTGGTACCCCAGAAAATTGTATAACCAGATTTGTATAGACGTACAGATACAAGTTTATTATGCTCTCAGGTTCTAGTGCATACTTAAACAGCTCGATGATACACATGACGCAATAAAACAACATCATAGGAAATAATCTCCCAAAATAGAAAAGTTAAACGAACTTATATGAGTTTCACCTAATCGGTGACATCCATTACACACTGAAACGATATTATGGGAATAACCTAAAGTTTTCTTTTCTAAAACGGAACCGTTATTTAATGTATCTAAAAACTGGGCTAAACTTTCCTAAGTTTTTACGGGCAGTTTTCATGGAGGTTTATCTATTTAATTTACATATAATATATATAATTTTAGGGTGATAATACACGGGTTATGCATGTTTTAATATTAAATTCTAATGTCTCTGGTGCAGTGGAAGGATTTTTAATTTTCCATTACTAGTCTATAAATATTTTAATTAAACGTTTATCAAGTGCCTCAATTATCTATTTGTATTTTCCATACAGTAACGTTAAATAAGATTACTCATTCAACTGACGCCGTGTTTCCTGAAGAACTAGTGAAATTCCCTAAAGTATTGAAGATGTGTTGGAACTGGTGTTATAATATATCATTTTTTAGACGATTATTGAGAAAAACTGACTAAATAACAAAACTGACTAAGTAGAAAAACTGACTAAGGGGGGAGAATTATCAATGTGAAACCAGGGGTATGTAGTGGTACGTCAGAAAATTGTATAACCAGATTTGTACAGATACAAGTTTATTAAACTCTCTAGTTCTACTGCATATTTAAATAACTCGATGACATTCATGACGCAATGAAACAATATCATAGGAAATATTCCCCTAAAATAGAAATGTTAAAATAACTTAAATGATTTTCACTGAATCAATGACATCCCATTTTATGGGAACTAACTAAAAAATATTTTCTAAAACGAAAATATCTAAAAAGTAGGCTAAACTTTCCTAAGATTTTGCTTATAGTGTTCATAAAGAGGATCTATTTAATTTACATATAATGCATATAATTAAACAAAAAAGCGTTTATACCTCTATACATATTGCAACGAGAAATGAGAAAATATCAAGATATTTTAGTGTTCAGTAAATTATCTGTTTAATTACAGTAACGAAATGCTAATTCCCAAATCTACAGTTGATCAATTGGGGAGATATGACGGTAGATGAACATTCTATCAAACAAGATAATAAACAAAAATTAAGAATTTCCCTTTATCTAACATTTATATAAACTTTTTAGAATAAATCCAGTTCTTGATTTTTTTAAACTGGTAAATAAGATAAATTTTTAATAAAAAATATCGCTGTAAAATGTATAACCACTGTAGAGTTAACTTTTAAAATGTATAAACATGTATTTTTATACAGTTCGAATGTATTTTGACAATTTCAATATTCATAAATCTCATGTCAAAATTTTCTTACTTCGCATACAAGTAATAGTTGCATACATAAGATGTTTATAATGAATAAATCAAACAAATTGTGAGAAATGAGTTAGAACAACTATATGTACATTTTTAAAAGACAAAATATATATTTGTTTTCCATGGACTTGGTTAATTTGGGAATATTTTTTAGTAACTGTAATATCCATCAAATTCAGAACAAACAATGAGTTCAATTTTTCTTTCATATTAAATTAAGTGTAATTCCACTTGCTTAAAATATCGCTACACATTTTTTAAAGCCTTTAAATAGATAAAAATTTGGTAAATATTTATAATCCCCATATGGGTATATTTGAAATATATGTCTGCTTTTCTTCTGTACAGAAGAGTGTTTTGGGAAGAAATCTCAATACATTTTATGTATATTAAATTCAGAATAAATATTCAGATGGCTAAGATTTTACTTTTTCTCAACTAAAATGTTTTTACATAAAATCAAACGATTTCATTTCTTTTTCTTCTAAAAATAAATCATGTGAGATATACGATATATGTAAATCAAAAGATATGAATTTTTTTTTGTACTTTCTAAATATTCGACGCCACCATTTCTTGCAACCATAATTTGTATAGTAGTTATAAAACAAATTTTTTGAACTACTAGAAAATTGAGTGGTAAAAAATACTCGTAAATAAATTTATAGTAAAAGTAACAGGAGTAGTACCTAATTTATTGTAAAATTTCCTCAATTTCTATTTTTAGAGCAGCAGTTTAGTGCAACTTTATATATCCTCACATATTGCAAAATACACTTCATTTCAGACAGTTTTATTTCAGAAACCACTAGCAAATAAAAACTTGATACCAGAAATCTAAATGATGAAGAATATTTTGAAGCTGTTTTAATAATACTTAAATCTTTCCTTTATAATATGGCTTAGCATAAGGTGTAGATTCCCAAACATCTTAATTACAGTTAATTAACTAAGATGTTTGTACCAGACCCAGACCTGCTATTTTCAAAACAGAGTAATTATAAAAAATTGGTTTGGTTTGGAGTGCTACGGTCTACTTTTTGCAACACGAGGGTTAATGAGACCAGGACCTACAGCTTAAAGCCGAATCCGAACGGCTACAGACATCCATGCCACTGCGGGATTCGAACCCACGAACTGCGGTACTAAAGGCCAGCACTCTAACCAATCGGCCATCGTTCGACATAAAAAATTGGATTTTAATAAATATATTACAAATAAACATTTTAATAGATTGCAATGAAACATATTTTGTAGCTATCGAGTAGTAGTGGATAAATTTTTAACCATTAATTACCTATTGGTAAACATATTAAAAAAATCACAGTCCATGATCAATTTTGGTGTACCGTTACCACTATTTTAATGCATAAAGACTAAATAATTTAGTATCTACAATTTAAGGCAGATAACTGAAGGCTATAAACATCAATGCAATCAGTGGTACTATATCCTAAGGTCTTCGGTTTCAAATGACAGTTCCCTACTATCTTTTAAAAATTACAATTTTCAACAACTGTAAACTAAATTAAAGACCTGTAGATTTTTCCTTTTGTGGTAAATTTACGGACCTAACTAACCTTTTTTTAGATATTTGCGAAAAGAAGTTATTTTTCACTTAAAGTTAATCACGTCACAGTTTTATCGGGCCACCATTAAGTTTCCATCATTTTGTGGTAAATTTCGGTACATCCATTGTATCTTAATGCAAACTATTGTTTAGCAAAGAACTGTAGGTTAAATTTTTAATTTGGAGTACGATTAACAAAAAGTCTTTGATTTTTACTTATCGCTGTAGTAAGAATTCAAATACGTTTAACATATCAGAAAAAAGTTTGTCTTTTTCTCCTGTTTGGTTCTTTTTTTGTGTAATAAATATATAAAACATACTCAGAAACAACGATCAGTCTTTTTCATGTCTTTTTCGTATTTTTAGGTAAGGACGTAGCTAACCTTTTTTAGATATTTGCGAAAAGATGTTATTTTTCACTTAAAATTAATGACGTCACAGTTTTATCGGCCCACCATTACGTTTCCATCATTTTGTGGTAAATTTCGGTACACCCATTGTATCTTAATGCAAACTATTATTCAGCAAAGAACTGTAGGTTATATTTTCAGTTTTGAGTACGATTAACAAAAAGCCATTGATTTCTACTTATCTCAGTAGTAAGAACTCAAACGTTTTAACATATCAGAAAATAAAAAGGCAGTTTTTACTTCTTTTTTTTTGTTTCTTTTTCCGTGTGCTGGAAAACCCCTTTCATATTTTAGGGTTTTCTCCGCAAATATGTGGTATGCGCCTTATCGTGTAGTCACGCCACACCTGTAAGGTATAAGGCTAAATTTTACAATGACTTTCTACAATGTTATTCACAAACCCCGTTTAGAAATTTAAGGCTTTATTCAAAAAGAAGGAAAATGCGGCATATGTGTAAATCCCCCACACCTGGTAGAGAATAAGAAAAAGTATTATAAGAAACGCTTATGCCTCGCACATTCTTAGAAATAGAAGTTAGTAGCTAGGTATTATGAAATTAAAGAAAGGACAGTCTGAGGTCCGAATAATATAAAATTGTGGTCAACACTTCAAAAGAAGACCGGCTCGTAAAACTTACGCAAAACCGCGAGCTCTTGAAAAACACGATTTGAACAGAACGGAATTTAAGCCAGGTGTAATAGGTACAAAGATACCGCACTTATAGATTTAACAATGAGAAAGTATTTTCGGAAAATCATAAAAGAAGCCGCGCCTACAAATAACTCCCTACACCCCTTCAATGCATAAAAGGGTCAGTATACAAAGATATCGAGAAGGAGAGAAAAGGGGGAAAAAGATAAAAAGGGCAAGTTTTCAGGATATGCATGTTTCGAGAAGGGAGTTTAGAAAAAATATAAATATAAAAATGCAAATAAATAAATAAATACGAGCGTGGGGTACTAATCCAATGAAAAATCAGAATTTGAGAACTGACCACCTGAATTTTCAAGAGTGGCTACTTTCCCAAATGGGACGGAAAAAAGGAGGGGCTAAGAAAAAAAAGATTAGAGGATATATACGGGGAAAAGAGGAGAGGAAAAGAGAGATGAGAGATTTAGATTAGATTAGATAGGATGAAGATAGCTTTTTAATTCTCGCAGAAAATATTCTGCGGTATTTTATGCATCGTGTTAGTAACAGATTATTTTGATGCACTCAAGATGGGTTTTCCTCTGCAGTGGGGTAAGTTCTGTTTTTACTATTTTTACAAACAGTGACAAATGAAGAAATATTGTTTTTTTTTTGTATATATGTAAATAGTAAATAAATTATTTTTTTTAATCTAAATTCCTTTTGATGTCTTAATGAAATTAATTAACCTGAGCCGATAGGGTTGAACCTGGGTAACCTTATGGATTTAAGGTCAATTAAATTAAAATATATTATTAAGAATTAAATGAGTAAAAATAATATTTAAAGTAAAAGGGATCGGCTCAGTAACGCCGAGTAGCGGCTTAGCACGTGTAATAAATATATAAAACATACTCAGAAACAGCGATCGGTCTATCTCATGTCTTTTTTCATATTTTTAGCTAAGGACCTAACCAACCTTTCTTTTTAGATATTTAGGAAAATAAGTGATTTTTCATTTAAAATTAATTACGTCCCAGTTTTATCGGCCAAGCAATATGTTTCCATCATTTTGTGGTAAATTTCGGTACATCCATTGTATCTTAATTCCAGCTATTATTTAACAAAGAAATGTAGGTTATATTTTCAATTTTGAGTACGATTAACAAAAAGGCATTGGTTTCTACTTATCTCAGTAGTAAGAATTGAAACGCTTTAACATATCAGAAAATAAAAAGGCTGTTTTTTTCTCCTTTTCGGTTCTTTCTCCGTGTAACAAATATATAAAGCATACTCAGAAACAGCGATTGGTCTATCTCATATCTTTTTCATATTTTTAGCTACGGACCTAACCAAACTTTTTTTAGATATTTAGGAAAAGAAGTGATTTTTCACTTAAAATTAATCATGTCACAGCTTTATCGGCCCACCATTAAATTTCCATCCTTCTGTGGTAAATTTAAGTACATCCATTGTATCTTAATGCAAGCTATTATTTAGCAACGAAATGTAGGTTATATTTTCAATTTTGAGTATGATTAACAAAAAGCCATTGATTTCTACTTATCTCAGTAGTAAGAATTGAAACGCTTTAACATATCAGAAAATAAAAATGCTGTTTTTTTTCTTCTTTTTGGTTCTTTTTCAGTGTAGTAAATATATAAAGCATACTCAAACAGCGATCGGTCTATCTCATGATTTTTGCACATTTTTAGCTATAGACGTAACCTACCTTTTTTAGATGTTTACGAAAAGAAGCGATTTTTCACTTAAAATTAATTACGTCACAGTTTTATCGGCCCACCATTAAGTTTCCTGAAAAAGAACTCCCTTTGTTTGCCTTTAAACCGCTTGCCGAGATTAGTTAACTACATCAATCCACTGAGTTCCTGTATTTTTCTTTTGTAAATTCTACATTGTTTCTAACAGATTTCGGTTGTAATCCATTAATTTGTTTCCAG
>CM063501.1:96594108-96601608 GCA_032207245.1 Pardosa pseudoannulata
TTTATTACTACTTTATTTCTTACAGCATATCAAATTTGAAGTTAGATTAAATATAAACAAAATACATTAACTTTGAAAAATTAACTGACGCGATAACTAATACAAAAAACTCTGAATTTGAAAGAGAAATGCTATTTTAACCCATGACCTAAATCATTCCTTGCTGTTAATATAATTTAAATAAAAAAATTCAAGTAAAACTCAAAAGAATTCATTTTCAAGTTCATACTACCTCGAATAATTGCAATATATTTCGTATTGGTTTAAATTTAATATTAGAATTTAAAATAATTACTTTAATACAACTTTATTTCTTACAAAAAATTAAATTTGCAGTTAGATTGTTTACAAACAAAATACATTAACTTTGAAAGTTTACTGACAGTATAACTACTACAGAAATCTATGAATTTGAAAGAATTCTGCGGAAATGTTATTTTAACCCATGACCTAAATCATTCCTTGCTGTTAATATAATTTAAATAAAAAATCCAAGTAAAACTCAAAAGAATTCACTTTCAAGTTCATACTACCTCGAATAATTGCAATATATTCCGTATTGGTTTAAATTTAATATTAGAATTTAAAATAATTACTTTAATGAAACTTTATTACTTACAAAAAATTAAATTTGCAATTAGATTGATTACAAACAAAATACATTAACTTTGAAAGTTTACTGACAGTATAACTACTACAGAAATCTATGAATTTGAAAGAATTCTACGGAAATGTTATTTTAACCCATGCGCTAAATCATTCCTTGCTTTTAATATAATTTAAATAAAAAATTCAAGTAAAAATGAAAAGAATTCACGTTCAAGTTCATCTTACCTCAAATAATTGTTATATATTTCGTATTGATATAAATTTAATATTAGAATTAAAATAATAACTTTAATGAAACTTTATTTCTTACAAAAAATTAAATAGCAGTTAGATTGAATACAATAGCAAAAAACATTAACTTTGAAAGTTTACTGACAGTATAACTACTACAGAATACTATGAATTGAAAGAATTCTGCGGAAATGTTATTTTAACCCATGACCTAAATCATTCCTTGCTGTTAATATAATTTAAATAAAAAATCCAAGTAAAACTCAAAAGAATTCACTTTCAAGTTCATACTACCTCGAATAATTGCAATATATTTCGTATTGGTTTAATTTTAATATTAGAATTAAAAATACTTTAATGAAACTTTATTACTTACAAAAAATTAAATTTGCAATTAGACTGATTACAAACAAAATACATTAACTTTGAAAGTTTACTGACAGTATAACTACTACAGAAATCTATGAATTTGAAAGAATTCTACGGAAATGTTATTTTAACCCATGCGCTAAATCATTCCTTGCTTTTAATATAATTTAAATAAAAAATTAAAGTAAAACTGAAAAGAATTCACGTTCAAGTTCATCTTACCTCAAATAATTGTTATATACTTTATATTAGTTTAATGTACTGAACTGAGAAATCCCGACACTTCTGGGAAAGAAAATAGGTATAAGAAAATAGCAAGCAAAATGTAAAGCTTCTCAAAATATTATCCTGACCGAGGCTTTGAAATATTCGAGATACTTCATGATTGCATTTTGAATTTTTCTCTCTAGAATTATTTTTACTCTCGAAAGAAGCCGAATCGTAACTTATAAGAAAATATTTTATGAAGAAGAATATAAATTTTAGAAAAAAGACATTGCGTGATGCCTTGAATTTCGAGAATTACTTTTTACGAAAAAATAAACGATGTGCAATTTTTAGATCTCGAAGACGCTTACTTTGCAGGTTCAAAAAAACTTCGAAGGAACTTGTAGTGTACGTTAATGCGATTTTAAATTAATTTAATTACGATAATGAAATAATTAATTAATATTTTTCAGTTTATATTAGCATAAGTTACACAATTTTATTCCTTTTTTGAGAACGTTATATAATTTAGGATAAAATGCACTGTTTGTAAAGAGAAAAAAAAACATGCAAAAAGCGTGGGTTTATAGTGCAAGACAAGTAAAATAAGATAAAATTTTTTATAGGGTTGTATAATGAAATAAGGTATAGGTTTATAAATGCATCACTAAAGATTTATACTGAGTACAAGCGTTTACAATTTTAAGTAAACTTTTAATAATCTGATAATCTGATAAAATTTAACGTAATTTTATGCATCATCTTCTAATTTTTAGTCATATAAACAATCAATTTCATTCAAACATATTGGTCTTATTTAATTTTTTTTATTTATTTAGAATAGCTTATTTTTTAAAATTAATTCGCAAGTTATTTATTTCTCATCGTGTATACCATTGTAACAATAAGTTACATTCGGTTCAACATTGTTTTACCTCTAAAAAAATCAGACTGTCCAGGGTAAAACAGGGGTCCATTCAAGAACGGAGTTGTCAGAATACCGCCAAACCAACGGGCCTTTCTATTGGTTGGGAGAAGTCCGAAGTTTCTCCCTAGTTCAAACCCAGTCCTGTCCTGTATTTCTTTGACGTAGGTTTACGAGAAGAGGTAAAACGACGTTTAGCAGAATGTATCTTATTGTTACAATCATGTGCCATTATTTTTGTAAGAATGCTGCTCACGGAAAAGGAAATTTTGGTTTTTATTAATTAATTATTTATAATTCTTAAATACTGATTTTCAACTTGCATTATTATGCTTTTCGATTTTTAACCCCCTATCTTATTTGAATTGCATATAATATATCAAGTAATAACAAATAATTTAAACTGCTGTTTTCATAAATTTTTATTTACAGAGACACACCTTAATCTGTACATATGGACCTCGTTTAACTTCAAATTTGATTTAGTTTTTCTTAATTGTAGAAATATTGAAAATATTTCAAAGTTGAAACGCTCATTTGTCAAAGACTCGAATGCTAAAAAAGCACTGCTCTTGATTTTTGTGTCATAGCTCTTTAAGTCTGTATTAAATTAAATTTTCAAACATCCTTAATAAATATGCAAAAAAGTTAATGCAAAAAATAATATTTATCTAAATGCACTGATTTAAGTTGTTTTTATGTATACATGCATTTGTGACACCTAAGTCCCAAATATACCTATAAGTATATTTTATGAGCTTCTTAAATTATATTTAAATGGTTAACACATGATTGTTAACATATTTGATATTGTGTAAAATTATTTTTATATAGCATAATATTTTCAATAGAAAAATTTACAAATTTTTTTTCTTGATTTTCGTATTATTAGTTAACGAGATGTTGAAACTAATAAATATGACTGCATTTGTGTAAATATTATTATTTTAGTAAAATTCATGTAATTAAGGAGGTAATAGTGTGAATCAACTTAGTAAATGCACACGTCAAGCAGTACGCGTTGAGTAAGCTTTGACTAAGCGTTGAGTTTTGTTTATGATTAGTTTTCCCACTGAAGGATGCACAGATTTTTTGAGCGACAGTGAAAAATTTTTAGCTTTTTTTATCTTTATCCCACATGAATCTGAACCAAAAAAATTCGTTTGGTCTCCATAGCCAAATAGTCATCAAACAAAATTAGTTAGTAATCACTAGTTTATTAAACTCTATTTTAGCAAGATCGTGGGTTCCTACACCAGTAGCGATGATAGGATTAAAAATCCGTGTAAATATTTATTTAACCCCTTCGCGACAGTGTCGTATACTTTGCGCAGCGATTTCACTCTTATCAATCGAACGTGATGATCTCCGGTTGATCTCTCTACGTGATGATCTCCGGTTGATAGAGACCAGAGTCGCGTATGCGTAATAGGGGATCTGAACGTTTTATTTGAATTTTAAAATACTAGATTTAATTACTAGATTGCATAAATGACAACTGTTTTCACAACGGTCAACTCTTATAGCCTTTACTTACTGGTCCTCAAGGGGTTTATCCCTTTATTTTATACTTTATTTCGTGTTCAGAAGATTCTGGATCTTTCTTTAGTTTGACAGAAAAGTAGTCTGGAATATTCACAAATTTCTCTGCTTTGCGAAATAAAACTTCTATCGCTTTCCCAGAAAGATTTCTGGAACTTTTGCTGTTGCTGTGAAATCCAAAGATTTCTAAGTCTCAAAGAGTTCTAAGTTCAGAGTTGGGCAGAGCTTAAAATTGTACTTCGCTCTTTCAGTTGAGTTAATAAATTACATTAGCTCTACTTTCTGTGTGTTATTGTGTTCCATATTAAGGCCCTTCATGACAATATATCTCCATAAAATGAGTATTGACACATTATATGTTTATGAATGGAACCCTAAATTCAAACTTTTGCTTTTTTAACAACTAAATTTTGACACGTAATAAGGTATTTAGCCCATGACTGCTTTTCTTCAGGAAGAATGCACACATGTTTTGTCTGATAGCAAAAAATGTCCACTTAATACTTTTATTTTTGTGCAGTTGTTTTTGTTCAGGTTGACATGTGATGAAAGCTTTATCGAGTGATTTTTTTATCTTACGAAAAACATCTGCGTAATCTTCAACAAACTAAGGAATCGCAAATTGAATCTGCTGGTTTTTTAACATGTTTCCTAATCATCACTGTTTAAAAAATATTTACATTCCTGTTTGTAATATATTTGTGTTAACTAGGCATAAAATACTGTGTTTCTAGTAAGGGTATACTCTGAAAAATTAAACTCATTGCTATGTATATTTATTTTATGTACATTTTTATTGTAATATGTATTTTTATATTTCTAGGCACTAGTGATCCTTACGTAAAAGTAACTCTTTTACCAGATAAAAAAAGAAAGCTAGAAACCAAAGTGAAACATAGAACACTTAATCCGAGGTGGAACGAAACATTCTATTTTGAAGGTAAAGGTTTAAAATATTATTTATATTTATAAAGATAATTAAAAGAAATAAGAGCACTTAACTAAATCTCCAATTTAAATTAGTACAATAAGTTAATCGCCAGGAATACCTTTAAGTATCCTTCTGTGTATACGAAGATAACTGTAAAAGCTTTTAGACGCTGTTAAAAAAATAGTGTTTATTTTAAAATTAATGAGAAGTAATTGCTTAAATGTCATTACTTAGAGTAAATTTAGAAATATTTTTTCTTCGACAAAGAGATAAAATGATTTTAAATTAACCTTTTTCCGCACTGTCTTAATGGATTGTGGTAGGATAAATATTCATTACATGCTAAGTTTTAAGGATTTTAACAGCTATTTAAATGTGAAACAGTGATGTGAATTAATAAAATAAAGCTTTTAATGAAATTATCATTTCTCAAGCTATTTTAAATCTAAATGTTATTTGATACTATAAGTAACTAGATGACCTTTATTTGAAACAGAAGCTGATATTTAAATTCCCTATTTAAAAAAATGTATATAGCTCTATCGATTAATGTGTATAGCTGAAAAACACCAACAAAGGTATCAAAAGGTTTTTTAATATTTAAGCAACTACATTACAAACAAAAGCGAATGGAAAGTAAAACATGGTAATTCTATAAAATTAATAATCTTACTATGATTTTAAATTTGAAATCTACTTCCGAATAAGCATTAAACTTTTATGTACCAAAAATTGCATAATCCATTTTTGTATATTTAAATAACCTCACAATCTTTATTCCATGAAACCGATTTCGATTTATATATTAGAGTTGAAAACTAAACAGAATTTGCATTTGGAATGCAACTAGTGTCTCTCTAAATTACTATACTCAAGTCTGAACAGTAAGTTTCAATTTGCCATTAAATATAAGCAATCATTTTACCCATCTTTCAAATTACTAGAAAATATGTAATTTTAAGTAAGAAATAAGTTCATGATACAAGCCGATGTATGCAGAATCTTATATTTGATGAATAAATATCAATATTTACTTAAAATTACTATAAATGCAATAAAATTAAAACATAAATAATTAAATAAATTCAGGAATTTGAGATTTTCCACCACTTTGGGAAGCAAAAAGATTACAGAGATACATAAATATCTCTCAAAGTTCCCACAGGTAATTTGGCATGAGCACAAATGAAACAAAAGATTTATAAGGCTATGCTAACTTTTATGACAACTGATTTCGATCTATATATTAGAGTTGAAAACTAAACAGAATTTGCAACTTGGAGGCAACTAGTGTCTCTAAAATACTAAACTCAAGTCTGAACAGTAAGTTCCAGTTTGCCATTAAATATATCATTTACTCATCATTTTACACATCTTTCAAATTACTAGAAAATATGTAATTTTAAGTACAAAGTAAGTTCATGATACAAGCCGATGTATGCGAAATCTTATATTTGATGAATAAATATCAATATTTATTTAAAATTATTATAAATGCAATAAAATTAAAACATAAATAATTAAATACATTCAGGTATTTGTGATTTTCGACCACTTTGGGAAGCAAACAGCTAACAAAGATACATAAATAATTCTCAAAGTTCATATAAGTAATTTGGCACGAACACAAATGAAACAAAAGATTTGAAAGGTTATGCTAACTTTTTAAATATATAAGCATTTGTGCTTTTAAAGAAGTTGTGCAAATATACAGCACTCCTGTGGTAGAATAAATATTCCTTTGGTAGGATTAATTTTGTATTTTGAATTGCATAGTATGTTTCTTCTGAGAAATGTACATGTTTTTTTTTAATATAGGAAGTATCTGAATGCAATGTGCCTAAAGTTTGAGTTTGTGATTTTTAATTAAACATTTCCACTATTTTCAAAGATGGTTAAAGTTTATAAGCATATCTATTTTAAAGGGATCTTTGGACTCCTTACCATTGAATAGGGATTTATTTTCCTAAATGGTTTAGAATAGCAAATATGCTAAGATTATTACACAATAACACACAAAAAATAAACTTCAAAAAGAATTTTGAATTGGTATGGATAACTACTGTGTACTCTTTGCAACACGAGGGCTAATGAGACTGGGACATACAACTTACAGCCGATTCGGAACGGCTAAGAATATCCATGCCACTGTGTTATTCGAACCCACGAACTCCAGTACCGAAGGTCAGCACCCTAACCAATCGGGCATCTGTTCGACACTTATAGCCATAAATAAATTTATATCACTTAAGATATATATTACAAAAAATGATATATCTCTATAAATCTATGATCTGTTATTTTATACAGTACATCTACTGATAACACAAGCAAAAAGTGGTTCTTTAATATTTAAACTAGTATATTCTGAACACAAGTGAATATAAAGTATCATAATTCTATAAATTAATAATCTTACTATGATTTTAAATTTGAACTGAGAAGCAATCAACCGAAGCAAAAATTTATTTCCATGTAATATCTTTAAGAAATTAAATATAAGAAATAATTTAAGATATTTAATATAAGAATTAATTAAATAAAGCTTAGTATCAGATAGTTGTATTGTATTAAAACAGAATTTACATTTGATGCTAAATTTCGCAGATAAATTTATTAAATACAGAAGAATATTGACAAAGTCAAATGTTTTTATTAAGTAATACATGAAAGAAATACATAAAAA
>CM063501.1:96604108-96614108 GCA_032207245.1 Pardosa pseudoannulata
AGAAAACAAACACACAGGCAAGACCTGCAAGGTTATACGTGTTGAACCTGACACCTTAATGTGAAATTACGCTTAAGTTAGTTTTAAAACAAACGTTATTATTTCAAATTACGAAAACTGCAAAATCCGATAGGAACTCAAAATTTCAGATTTCTGGTGCTTTTCGTTGCAGATTTTTGTAAAAAAATTCAACTGCTTAGCATTTTATTTAAAGTAGGCTCTTAAGGTAGTTTTTCCTCGTGAATATAGTAAAACAAACGGTTTTATTCCAAATTCCACGTCTAAAGGTCATTTTAGCATCAAACACTGCCAAATCCAATAGGAACTTAAAATTTCAGATTTCGGGTGCTTTTGTTTGGAGATTTTTGCAAAAAAAATCAACTTCTTAGCATTTTAATTAAAGTAGGCTCTTAAGGTAGTTTTTTCTCGTGAATTTAGTAAAACAAACGTTTTTATTCCAAATTCCACGTCTAAAGGTCATTTTGGTACCAAAAACTGCAAAATCCAATAGGAGCTTAACATTTCAGCTTTCGGGTGCTTTTCTTTTCAGATTTTTGCAAAAAATCAACTTCTTAGCATTTTATTTAAAGTAGGCTCTTAAGGTATTTTTTCCTCGTGAATTTAGTAAAACAAACGGTTTTATTCCAAATTCCACGTCTAAAGGTCATTTTAGCATCAAACACTGCCAAATCCAATAGGAACTTAAAATTTCAAATTTCGGGTGCTTTTTGTTGGAGATTTTTGCAAAAAAAATCAACATCTTAGCATTTTAATTAAAGTAGGCTCTTAAGGTAGTTTTTTCTCGTGAATTTAGTAAAACAAACGTTTTTATTCCAAATTCCACGTCTAAAGGTCATTTTGGTACCAAAAACTGCAAAATCCAATAGGAGCTTAACATTTCAGCTTTCGGGTGCTTTTCTTTTCAGATTTTTGCAAAAAATCAACTTCTTAGCATTTTATTTAAAGTAGGCTATTAAGGTAGTTTTTCCTCGTGAATTTAGTAAAACAAATGTTTTTATTAGAAATTCTACGTCTAAAGGTCATTTTGGTACAAAAAATTGCAAAATCCTATAGGAACTTAAAATTTCAGATTTCGGGTGCTTTTCGTTGCAAATTTTTGCAAAAAAATCAACTTCTTAGCATTTTATTTAAAGTAAGCTTTTAAGGTAGTTTTTCCTTGTGAATTTAGTAAAACAAATGTTTTTATTAGAAATTCTACGTCTAAAGGTCATTTTGGTACAAAAAATTGCAAAATCCTATAGGAACTTAAAATTTCAGATTTCTGGTGCTTTTACGTTGCAAATTTTTGTAAAAAAAATCAACATCTTAGCATTTTAATTAAAGTAGGCTCTTAAGGTAGTTTTTTCTCGTGAATTTAGTAAAACAAACGGTTTCATTCCAAATTCTACGTCTAAAGGTCATTTTGGTACAAAAAATTGCAAAATCCTATAGGAACTTAAAATTTCAGATTTCGGGTGCTTTTCGTTGCAAATTTTTGCAAAAAAATCAACTTCTTAGCATTTTATTTAAAGTAGGTGTTTAAATAATGTCAGCTTTTGGCGAGCACGGGCTTACTGTTTATAAAGAAGTAGGCCAAAGAGAAGCTGTATGTTAAAATATATCTAATTTTGTTAAGCTTATTGATTCATAAGAGAATGGCTTTGTGAGTATGAAGCCAGAACTAACCATGTGACATATAACCAATTCAAGTTGCAATGAAATATTTAGTTAGCTAACTGTTTAAAGTATTTCCCAGAAGAAATCATTTATCCATTTTGCTATCGTCGGATTGATACAATTCTAGAAATTATAAAATATTTATTGTACTCAATCTCTCAAACTATTCTTTATTTCTCCGAATATTTTTTAGGTTTTCCTCTTCACAAGCTCCAAAAGTCAATTCTCCACTTAAATGTATATGACTGGGATCGGTTTAGCCGAGACGACCCGATAGGCGACGTTTACTTGCCTCTTGCTCAGGTCGATCTTACGCAAAAACCGACCTTTTGGAAAGCATTAAAGCCCGCAGAAACATGCAAGGTAAGTAGCATTTGTTAATCGTTTAAAGATTTAAAAGAAAATGTTTATAATAAGGTTATATTGCCGATAATTTATAATTGATATTTGTTTCCTTACATACCAGTGATACTATTTTGACAATACCCCAATTTTAAAATATTATAAAATTTGTTTCGAAAAATAAAATTTGTTTTAATTCATAAAAATAATTCTTATATGTTAATCCCCTATATAATAATAGCCTAAGTTATCTGTCCATCTGTCCTCGAATTTGTGAAGCTATTAGACTTGGAATGGGTAGGGGCATCCATATTGGACACTTGATGAGTTACGGTTAGCAAAATTCAAAGCGAGTGAAGTTTATCTTCGCCTAAACTATCGATCTAACTCTAAAAAATTGGTATGTATAAATAGGCTTCATATCAAGGCGAAAAATATTGTCATTTTTAAAACGTTCGAAATCCACCCGCTCTTCCCTTTTTGAGCATTTAAAGCCACTATATTAAGCCCCATTTTAAGAGGAGGGGTTTAAATATGTCTATTTATCCCATAATAAATAGGTAAAAATAGCATATTTGTCTACCATTATGACATCAATCCTTCAAACATCTCATTTAATCATCTCTTATTTTAAATTATTTAAATATTCTCTGCATTATTTTCATACGTTTTGTCACTGAACTTAGATATTACGTAAATCATTTTCTTTTATATTTGGCTTAAATAATAGATTAGGCCCACATGTGATAATTTTAAATTTAATCATCGATTATTTTTTGTTGCAATGATAATTTTATCACTGGTATTAACAACAAATTTTTTTCATAAAAGTCTAAGAGTCTTTTTCACGGACTAATAAATATCTAGCGTTTATGTTATATATCTTTGTAAATTAAGAAATGTGTGTGTTTGTTTTTTATACACAACCACACGGTTTGACTAAATTGATATTAATTTTAAACTACGTTCACAGTATCTGGAGACTTTAGAGGGGTATGAAAGCAAATAAATTATTGAGTGTATACTAGATAATTCTCAGCAAAAAAAAAAAACATTTTTTTCCTTTCTCATACGGTACAGAAAAGTTAAAAATATTATTGTTCCCGACATTTGACGGGCTATATGCTAGTTACTAATAGTTAATTTGCATTAATATCTGTTTGTAGATTTTCTCTTGCAATAACCATATCAGTTAGTTGAGATTTGTATTTCCCGAACAAATTTTTCAAAAGTTACACAAAATGTTTTCAAGCCTTGTACTGCTAAGACAAGACGACTTTGAATCAATTGAAATATTTTATATTAAACCTATAATACATATATACATACAGTGTACATATAACAAATAAGACTTTTATAAAATCGTAAAAACTGTATTTTAGATACAGACATTATTTGGATAAAATTAACTAACAATTAGTTGTAAAATACACATTTTGATATCTTTTTATGATTGCTAAACCTACTTTAATAATGCAATGCGGAAAGTAACTTTGAAGGTGCAGATTTTAAATCATTTGTAAAATCATTGATTTTAGGAATTTTATGTTAGCCACCTTTTCTGCATAAATGTTAATTTATACTACGATGGTAGTAAGGAGAAAATATTGTTTATATTGGGAAATTATTCATAAATAAATAAAATTTTCTAATTTAAAAATGTTACGGTTAACGGGGGACATAAGAATTCGGTCCAATTCATAAAAATAAAATATAAATAAATAATTTATGAAAGTAAAATATAAATAAATATTCTTCCACAATATACCTTTAACTTACAGTGAAAGACCTAACAGAAAAAAATTAAAATAAAAATGTTTAGTTTTAAAAAAAGAATAATTTTATATTTTTAAACTTTACAGTTATCTTAAAGTATGTTTATTTCGTAAAATTAGACATAAGTAAAAAAAAGTTAAATTTCATATTTAAACTACTTAAATTTCAGGTTAATTCCTTACATAACATTTCTCTTACCGTTTTAAAAATCGAATTTTTTATTAAAAAAAATTTAAATATTTTTTACATTCACTATTAAGTCTTAATATATACCAGAATATTTTTTTCCTTCTCTTCTAATTAGAACTGCTTCTTTTTAGTCACTTATCCTGTATGTTTGATTACAAAAATAGCAATTCATATTTAAACATATTTTTTTCTAAACTTAGACATAAGTAAAATTAATTTATATTTTATGTTTAAATGATTTAAAAATTTAATTTGTTACTCATCATTATATTTATTAAATTTAATATACAAATTTAAAATTAAAAAAAATTTTCTAGCAATTTTTATACTTTATTAAGCACGAAGTAGGACCTAAAATTTCTTTCCGTAACACCCTTTCTGTGTATTTAAAACTGTTTATCTTTTAATCATTATTTCAGTATTCTTTATTATATAAGTAACAGTTCATATTATGAAGAATTCTGGAAAAGAAACGGCATAATTTTAGTCTTTTCCGCTGTAATTTTGTTGTACAATATAATTATATAAAACAATGACAAATTATCTCATGCTATTTAAATCTTTGAAAGAACAAACTGGAAAAGATGGGAATACATATATGTGGAGAACATATAATATGAAATAAACATAAATAATTTTGAAATACAATAATTTTCTAAATCTTGGGGCAAATTAAGCTATAACTGGCTATAAAATTAGTCGGTTTAGTCGTTTCAATTTAGTTGTTTTTTGTAGCTATGAAGAATAAAAACAGTTACTATTTCAATGTTTACGATATTAAAATTATTATAAGTAAAGTATAAAATTATCAAATTTTATAGTTTTCCAAACTTTAGTCTCTTCTCCGCTTTGAATTTGTAACAGAAGATATTTTATGAATGATCTGATAAAATGTTGTTAAGAATACTGTAAACATGTAATTTATATATTGGCTCCTTGGCGAAGTTTTAAAAAACTCATTTTTGTCTCCAAATTTGGTGACTTGGCGACATTTGTTGCCGAGCCCCTTTTCTTTGGATTTTACTAGAAGCTTGTGGAAATTTCCAGAAACCTGAAAGCTATATAGAAGAGCCGTGAATTTTCAGAAAAAAGTTTCGTACGTCTCCCGATATTTCTATATCGTTTCGACTCGGCTTTCCGCTCTCTCTGAGAGGGAGAAGCATTTTATCCATTTTTTCCAACTGAAAGTAACTCTGATATCATCACTATCAAGTCTTCTCAGACCGTGATGGCGTGGTGCATCCAGTAGGGTGTCTGCCAAGCTATAACTCGCAATTTCAATTTCTGATTTCTATATCAATAAAAATGTTTTCATCATGGTTTTTGTACGGATGTCCCTGGCCGCAAAAATATGTTTTATTTCTATCCCTAAGCTTCCTACTCTCTAGTTTTGTGTCTTGAACTCATGAATCCACCTCCCTATTCCCTCTTTCCTCTTTTTAGTTGTTTTATTTTCTGCTCGTTGTCATTTTCTAGTTACTGTTAGAAATCTCTGGATTAGAGAGCTCGGCCCCGGTAGTCCAGTTTAACTACTATCCTGAAGATCCTGAAGATCAGAAGTCAGTTCACGCTCAGATCTTGGTGAAAATAGGAACTGTGTTAATTATCTCCGTATTGCTATGAAAAAGTTATCCAAAAGGCTGCCCAGTTTTACAGCTGTAAATATGTAATTTATATATTGGCTCCTTGGCGAAGTTTTGGGAGACTCATTTTTATAGCCAAATTTGTCGCCTTGGCGGCATTTGTTGCCGAACCACCTCTCTTTGGATTTCACTAGAAGCTTGTGAAAATTTCCAGAAACCTGAAAGCTATATATAGGAGCCGTGAGTTTTCAGAAAAAAATCAGTTCACGCTCAGATCTGGTGACAGTAGGACCTGTGTTAATTATCTCCGTATTTCTCTGAAACAGTTATCCAAAAGGCTTCCAAGTTTTATAGCTATAAACATGTAATTTATATATTGGCTCCTTGGCGAAGTTTTGGGAGACTCATTTTTGTCACCAAATTTGCCGACTTGGTGGCATTTGATGCCGAGTCCCCTTTCTTTGGAATTTACTAGAAGCTTGTGGAAATTTCCAGAAACCTGAAAGCTTTATATAGGAGCCGTGAGTTCTCAGAAAAAAAGTTAGTCCACGCTCAGATCTAGTGAAAGTAGGACCTGTGTTAATTATCTTCGTATTGCTCTGAAAAAGTTATCCAAAAGGCTGCAAGTTTTATCGCCATGCGTTGTAATTGTGATTCATTTGGCGTGTTAATAAACTGTTATTGTTTTTGTCTTATCCAAAGTCTATTCAATCAACAAACTTTACGCTAGAATTTCACAACAATATCATCACAAGTGGACTTTCCTGTAAAAGAACATGTTACAAAACATTATTTCCGAACGATGGCCGAATAGTTAGAGTACTTGCTTCGGTCCCGGAATTCAGGGGTTCGAATCCCTTTGTGGCATGGATGTTCGTAGCCTTTCGGAATCGGCTTTAAGCAGTAGGTCCCGGTCTCATTAGCCCTCGTGTTGCAAAAAATAGATCGTAGCACTCCAAACAAATCAAAACAAAAAGTTCATTTTTATTAAACAAATATTCCTTGTGAATATGTGAAATGTAACAAAAGTAACAGAACTGGAATTATTACTTTGGAATTTAACACACTTCTAAAAAGTAGAAGATTTATTAAATAGTGTTCTTTGTTTGGTTATCAAATAAATCGCTTTTGTAACTATGAAGAACAAAAACAGCTGTTACTTCAATATTTCTGAAAAATGATCTCTTTTGTCAAGAATAAAACGACAAACAATGTTAAGATATTTTTATTTCTAACCAAAAATTTTCCACTTAGTATTTTTATGTTTATAACTTCTTTGTTTCAAATATATTTTGTATATTTCATTTTACATTATCAAATAAAATTTTAATTAATCTCAAAGCCGAAATATTTTAAAATATTTCGTACATAAATGCATCAGAAGAATTTTATATATTTAAAAAATAAATTATTTTATCGTAATTAAATATAACTATCTTGTTTATGTAAAATATGTTTACTATTTCAAAAATGAGAAAATTTCAATCCTTGAATTTTCCATTTAAACTTATCCAGTTTTTAAAATAGATAACATAAAAATATCTTTGAAAATACCTTATTCTTTACAATTATTTGTGGTATTTCAAGATATAGAGATATTAGCATATCAAAATATTTCAGCAATATATTGAAAAATATATCTAAACTTCTCTTAGCTTCTTTCATTTCATTAGCTTTTTTTTTAACTTCTGAATTTTTTTTCTAAATAACAAGAGTCTTAGGGCATTAGAAATTATATATTTATGGACATATTATATTAATCTATATTAACAAACATAATATTAATTATTAATTAATGACTTTAAATGATATTTCATTGAAATTCATTGTACAACAAGATATAGCAAAACTGTATATTAATCTTTCATTAAAAACACTACATAGGTTATTGGATCATTACTTGTAAACTGTTCTTTTTTATTTTTACAACTTAAATTTATTTTCATCATCTTAAGAGTTATTTGTAATCCTCGTTATATATATATATATAATATATATATATATATATATATATATATATATATATATATATATTATATATATATATATATATATATATATATATATATACAATATATATATAATATACACTATATATATATATATAGGAATATAATATAATATATATAAATATATAAATATATATATATATATATATATGTAATATATGTATATATATATATATATATATATATATATATACTATATATATATATATATATATGTATTATATATATATATATGTAATATATATATATATATATATGATATATATATATGTATATATATACTATCTATATATATATATGTAAAGTATATATATATATATAATTATATATATATATATATATATTATATATATATATATATATATATATATATATATATATATATATATATAAGTATATTATATATATGTATACATATGTGTATTTATATAATATATATATATATTATATATATGTATATATATATAAAGTTATATAATATAATATATATATATTTATATATATATATATATATATATATATATATATATATATATATATATATATATATATATATATATATATATATATACTATATATGTATATATATATATATATATATATATATATATATATATATATATATATATATATATATATATATATATTATATATATATATATATACTATATATATATATATGTATATATATATATATATGTATATCTATAATATATATGTATATATATATATATATATATATATATTTATATATGTTTATAAATAAAAAGTAGGGGATAGTTAGCATTTAAAGCTAATTCTAAATAATAATTAATATGAGAAATAAATATTACCAAATTACTATGAAGACTTTCACTGCGCTTTAAATAATTTAATATTATATTACATTAGTTATGTAATAATATTGTTAATAAGTTTTAAATATTTTTAATTATAACTCGCTTAATTCTTAACCCCCATCTTTAAACTTGCAATATATATATTTATATATGGAAAGTAGTTATTGCACATTGTTATTTTTATTTCTGTGCTTTCCCAATCCTTTATTTCTACTGTTTTGTTGATGTTAAGATTAAAACCTTAATCCTTCATAAAAAAGGGTTTAAAAAATAGTCAATGGTAATTGTTTTCCAGACTTTCTTTGTGGTTTGAAAGTGCAAGGTTTTAACAGCAGTTTAGTACTGAATTCTGTCTCTGAATTATTCACCTTTACTTTTTATGCTATGCAGTTATTAGCCTATAACTATTCTGAATTTTATAATTATTTTGAATGTCTAAAACATGTATATTAACGACAAAAACTGAATAACATTACTATCTGTTTTGTGCAGCTTGGAGATCTTTTAGTGAGCTTGATGTACGTTCCCAGGACGAGCGAGTTGTCAATCGGTTTCCTCAAGGCCAGGAAATTAAAGGCAAAGGATATAACAGGCGCATCAGGTAAGTGCTCAACCTAGTAAGGTCCATAGGATTGTTCTTGAATTTATATTGGTGCATACCTTAAATATAAATTTCAGTTCAAGTAAAACACTATGTAAATTAAGCACCTTTGATTAATACCAGATGCATTCTACACATCACTGATGAGCTGTCGTCTTAAACATCACAAGATGTCAGTTATAAATCAGAAATACTGCTGTTTTATCAAAGCAAAGACACTATGGAATTCAAACAACTTTAAAAATTGCAGTGTTCATTTGACTCACTATTGATGATTTAGCATTTAAATATCATAAAATGTTATTGACACATAAGAAAAATTTTTGATACGATATTTACGTACAAAAACTATTCTGATATTAAAATTACTATGAAACTTAAACAATATTGAATGTTACAGTTCGATTCATTTTGAGTTGTCATTTTAAATACCCCAAGGCGATACTTAGAAATAAGAAGAAAAATATTTACACGGTATTTAGATATATAACCTTTTATGAGAATTAAATTACTATGAAATTCAAATCACTTTAATATCACAGTATCTGTTTTATACTTTTGGGGACGATTTATCATTTTAAACGACACAAAATGTAGTTTACTAAATAATAAAAACTTATTCATAGGGTATGAATTTGCTATCTTAGGCAAGCACGGTACTAAAAGCTGCAGTTTTATATCAGATATAACTATTAGTCATAATTTTATTAGGAGTACTTAGTTTGAGGTATTATTTATAGGATTTCATTTATTCTTTACAGAAAATGGTGTTCGAAGTTAATATTACTAGCCATTTTATCTGCATTAAAAAAGGTCACTTGCTATCTAATTATATATTTGAAGAATATGAGTAATTTGAATGTAATATTTCTTGAACGATTTTGTTAGAGATTGCATTAATTTTTCTCTATTTCACAAATATTTATAATTAAAAAAATCAATCTACTATGTAGAAAAGAAGCAAAACTTCGACATGATTTATGT
>CM063501.1:96619108-96639108 GCA_032207245.1 Pardosa pseudoannulata
TTCTGTTGTTAGTATAAAATGATTTCTTGGTCATTAATAAAAAGAATCGAGTTTAATTAAAAAAAGTACCTCCAGAGTTTATCTGGTATTTCCTGATAAATTCCTAAGCAGCGATGTTTTTTCAGAAACATACTTTTTTGGATTTTTCTGCCTTTGTATTTTCAAAATAAATTAAATTTTGCTGTCAGATCAATTTTATGTTATTAAATGTTCATCTAAAACAAATGGTGCAAATGAATAAATGACTGTCGAAATGTTATAAACGGTTATAAATAGTGAATGTACTAAAACGTATTCAGAAGAAAATGTCTGTTATTGCAGAACAGTTACGCATGTCTGAGATTTATTGACAAGTTCTTGAAAAGTTTTTTTTTTTTTAAATTTAATATTCCCTCAAGAAGTAATTTATTTAAGCACATATAGTTAGGAAAACATTCTTCGACACAAAATAATAATTATATAATTTTATAATTTGGTCAAGAATGATATTCCCTCAACAATGATCATTAAAGCCAAATATATTTTATTGAAATAAGTTTAATCTTAATATTAATGAAGATGTATCAAAATCAATAATGTGGCAATTAAAACTCTGAACTGAAATAGGAGTCTATAATCACATGAATTATTCACATGATATTCAATTTGGTGTCTTGGAAGGAAAATTCTAAGACACCACTGATTACATTAAGGTTATATTCATTAAAAATATAAGAAAAACTGTATTGCGCAAATAAATTAAAAATAATACTCAAATTGAAATAGAAATACATTATTTAATCAGAAATATATTGGCAAAAATTATAATTTCTTCCATTAATACTTGGGTATTTAATATCGGAGGTCTTTACGTAGAATGCCGACTTTCCCTGGGATTGCCAAGCATTATACAATTAGTTCGAGGCATTTTGTTAGCATAAAAGGAAATTTAATAATCCACAGATATGTTTAGTTGAGAAAAAATTAATGGACATAAAAAGAAAATAGGAATATCTTTCAGCCTAATCGGAGCTTGAATAGGCAATCGGCTTCGGTCTGCCTTGGTGTCTCTCTCTCTCTATGTCTTCCATTCGTTCTCTCTCTGCGTCTGTGTCTCACGGTGTCGTAGCTTCTTGCGCGTTAAGTGTCTCTTTATCCAGATTTGCAAGTCTCTCTCACTCTCTCTTTCTATCTCCCTCTCCCCCTCAAGCCCTCACTTTCGCGGGTGTTCCTCGGCGGCGTTTTAGACCGCTCATAACGACCTCCCCCTATACACATATATTATGATCAACATTTAACGAACTTACACCCAAGAACCTGGAGAGGAATAACTTAACGAACGTGCTGAGGCAACGGATCTCAATACCTTAAGACCACTCTGCAATGTGTATCTCACTTTAGTTAAGTATAAGAACATGTACTCGGTAAGAAAACCTAATAAAACAGAAATTGTTTAACGCCACTCCCTTAAGGGGACATAGGTCTAGTTTCCCCTACAGTAGATATTTAGTTATCGAGGGGAAATACTTCATCCTTAGTTGAAACAAATTTTGGCCATTGTTATTCTTTGTGATATTACATGCATAAGATATATATTGTGTGTATTGGAAAAAAAAATATAAATTAGAAGCCAGTATCAAAAACAATTTGTACATAAGGGCAATTGTTTGGTAGATTATATTTTATTTTATGTGTATATAAAGAAATGTCATGTAACATAAATGTAAAGCTAGATCTAGAAAATATGCAGCTACAACATATACTATATATATATAAACTA
This sequence comes from Pardosa pseudoannulata, assembly GCA_032207245.1. NCBI lineage: Eukaryota > Metazoa > Arthropoda > Arachnida > Araneae > Lycosidae > Pardosa > Pardosa pseudoannulata. The sequence continues at coordinate 96,620,868 of CM063501.1, forward strand.
TATATTGGCAGAAATTGGTGTATATTATATGTGCATAAATGTGATTATAGCTTTACAGCATTAGTGATGCAATATGCCAAAGAAACGTACGTTATGGTTGCTTTTTTTGTGTCTGAGGATTTTGGCGAAAACAAATTTTGATTTAGTACTTTTTCACAATTTTATTTGTTTACTTATCAAATAATAAAATCTAGTTAATATACTAAACTCATTCAAAATATACCTTTTCATAAATTAAAATATAAATGTGTTTCACAATACCCACATTTTCCTCTAAGTGCATGATAATCTACCAGATACGTCCACATAACTTAAGAAATGAATATAAAAATGAGGTTATTTGACGCAGTTAAATAACGTGCTTAAATATTAATGCTTAAAAATAAAATGCAAGAGTACTTTTTAATAATAAAAACAACATTAAAGTACAATGCAAGTTATTTTATGTTTTAAATATTAATCAGATCAGTTGTAAAACTTGTTTAGAGCTACTGAATACTTTCAAATTATATTAAATCCCATGTATAACCTTTTGTTAATTATTTTCGTATAATAACGTAAAATATTATCCTTACTCAAAATAAATAAAATCCCTGGTAACAATAGTGTTTTTCAAAATTTCAGAAACTTAATTTATACTATTCTAAATTTTTTTGATGAAAGTAAAAATTCTGGTATTTAAATATTTCGCAGTTAAAGTTTTATCAACATTTATTAAATATACTTTAAAAATTCCTAAAGCATTCCACTAAACATACCTTACTGATAAATTTACTTTGAAAGTGCTACTTTAAAAATTTTACCGTACTTTAAAATTTGAAGGAATATTTAAAAAAAAAGTTTAAATTTATTTCGATAATAAATGAACATATGAATTATATAAGTTAACTGGTATACATATCTGCAATTCAAAATCATATTTGCAATTCAAAAGTTTCAGCTGCTCAATTTTAATAAATCATCTGCAGAAAGGATAAATTTTCTTTGGTGAAATCAACATCGATATCATTTAAGTAAGCTAAAGTTTGATTAGGAAATAATAAGAATTTTTTTATGATTGTCGTACAAATTATTAAGTAACATTTTCCTCTAAGATTTAAAAAAAATATTCACTTAAAGTACGTAATGATTTCGGAATAAAACATTTTGGCCATTTTGTCACTGTTATGTACAGTACTGTAACATTTACCGTGCTTTAAAATTTGAAGGAATATTAAAAAAAAAACTTTTAAATTTATTTCAAAAATAAATAAACATATGAATCATATAAGTTACCTGGTATAAATATTTGTAATTCAAAATTCTAGAAGTTTCTGCTGCTCAATTTTAATAAATTATTGGCAGAAAGGAAAAATTGTTCTTAGTAAAATCAACATCAATATCATTTAAGTATGCTAAAGTTTGATTAGGAAATATATCGTATAAATTATTAGTTAAAATTTTCCTTTAAAATAAAAAAAAATATTTACTTAAAGTATGTAATTGTTTAGGAATAAAATATTTTCACCATCTTGTCATTATTGTGTACAGTAACATTTTTTATTTTAAAAAAGATTAAAAGAATAAATAATGAACAAATTACGTAAATGTATTATCAATTCGAAATATATGTACCTATTTAGTTATGATAAAAATAAGCAGTCTAACAGATTATGATTTTTGAAAATTAATATTTTCTTCAAATTATTTACATTTTGTTCATTTAATATATATTAATTTATTGATATTACAAGAAATTATTTTTTTCTTTTAAAACTTTTCTAACATGTGAATTAAACGATTAATAATTTAAAAGTTCTACTAATATTTAAATGAAGTTTTATTCGGAGTAAATTGGTAAATTTTAAAGATGGAAAGTAACTGTGAATAATTTGGGGTGAGGGAACTTTTAAATTTAGAGTTAGTAGAAGTGTTTACTATAAAAAACGGTTCCATGGATAATTTAAAATTGCATTATCTCACGAAAGACTGTAGAAAAAATCCTGTCAGTACTAAATGTAATTGTAGTATGAGATCATAAATATGTAGCTATGCAAAGAGTTTGATGAATTCGAGGATATTTGAGTAATGAATGTAATTGCGACAATCCAGATAAGGTCCGATAATAATGTTCAGAGAGATTTTGAGTAATAGCATACATAAACGGCGTATCCCAGTAAATATTCGATACAACTAATGCATGAGGTAGTTACATTAAAAGAAAGTGAAAAGCCAGTAAATGTTGATATTTAAGAATACTAAATTTAAGGTATGTAGTCACCTATTCTCACCTTTAAAGTAAGGCAGAATCAAAACAGTCCCGTTTCACAGAGCTTTCATATTCCTACATTAAAATACCCATTGGAAAAATACTTATAAATTAATAACTGATACTGTAACTTTTGTCATCATATCTTCAAGCAAATTACATAAAAATTTTATATTTTTATAACCGCATTTTTTCATGTTTGTCTTATTGGAGGATAAGGGCTATTTCTTAGAAGAAAAATTAGAAATTCATGTCTAATAGATTTAGATCGATTTTTGTCATAGAGTACGGGTAAGGTTTATTAGCCTTATAAATGCTGAGATTTCAATAAGGATATATATACTAGTATGGCATAAGATGTTCTCATATCGAGTTATGCACGAGTGTGCATAAAAATTAATACAATCAAAACATTAAGAACATTATGTAAATTGAAATATTTTTGAAATTAAAAAATAGATATATCTTGTCTTTTCAGACTTCTAACTAAACAATAGGGTGTTTAGAATATCCGAATCACAAATGATTTCGACTTATATAAGGGAACAGTCCACATGCATTGAGAGTTACAACAAAATTTAGCACAAATTTGAGATTACAATTTGAGACTGCAAATTCGAGAAAAAGAATGTAAAAATTAAAACTTGTATATGAAAATAAATATCATAATTATGCACATAAATAATTCGTGCACTAAAAATACATATGAAAATTTTAAATTAATAATGTTGTTTTTAATTTATATTGCATTACTTATATCAGTTTTGAATCTCGTGTTCGCTCCCACAAACACGATCCATATAACTTAAATAAAAACGTTTGTTTCAAACCGTAATCTAGACTAGAATTTTTGAAATGGATAAGTTTGTGAACAACTAATCAAGCCTTAATTGTATAAAACAAAATGACTTAATTTAAAAGAAAATTGTATTCAAAATACTTCTGTAATAATTATATATAATATAAAGCATTTGCTATGAGATAAAGACCTAAAAGTCGCAGCTTAATTAGTTTAAGTACATATTTTGAATTCTTAAATATAGTTATGTATCTTAAAAGTTTTCAGTACTGCTAAATTTCAAAATTTTATAATCTTTAAAATCTATATATACATTAAACTGAAAACATTTCTCCATTTTTGCATACAATTACTTATTAAAATATTTACAAAAATTTTAATTTAAACTTTAATTTTGTTATATTTTAGTGCTTTATACTTTTATTCTGCTTGTATGATATCTTAAAAACTATTTCTAATAGCTGAATCGAATTTTGTGTACCGATGTCTGGTACAATTATATTACATCAATGATTTTAAGTATTATTACGGCATTTTTAAGTTTTGAATTTTTTATTTAAGGAAATTACATTTAGAAAACTACGTATCTAAAAATTGAGAGACATGCTACTCCAATTAAATATTAACTCATTAATGTCAGTGTTTATTCTGTGGAATATATATTGATACATAATTTTTTAAGTTTTACAGACTAAGACAAATACGAAATTCAAAATAACTTATAAACTAAAGTATATCTTCGTGATAAAAGACTTAATATCTGTATTCATAATACTGGAAGAGGAAGGTTTATAACAAATAAAGTTATTCATGAATTATTATATAAAACTGCTGGAAAAGTATATTTGCGTGCAATACAAAAAAATGATATAATATCGATCTAAATAACTAAATTGTGAATAATAGCAGATGCTTGAAGATTTGCGAGTTTGTAAGATTGCAATATACCTTCAACGAAAAGAAATACTTATTCTAAGAAAACAAAATATTTCAGCTGTTTCTAATGATAGACTCGAGACATTAAAGGGTGATATATATATATATATATATATATATATATATATATATATATATATATATATATATATATATATTCTTTAACTGAAAACATTATTTCATAAGACAGTGTAGCTAAAATGGAGATATAGGTGTAAGTGTGTACTGTTCCCTTAAATAATTAAAACTGTTTATAAAAATTACGTAAACTTTAATATCTCAATAAATCGTTAATTTCAAAGTATCCATGCATTTTTTCACAGCCCTTGTGATATAAAACATACATTCTCTAAAGTAAACTAACAATAAGTAGAGTATATTTTTATGTACGATTTTTAAAAGTATATATCTGTATATGCAACCTCTTTCACTGTCAACAGTAAACAGCACTCGTAGAAGCGACTGTTTTCTGCAACCATGAGCTGTTTGTTATATATATAAAATAATGAAACCAAGAAACACAAAATGAGGATATTTTTAAGAAACATTCATTACTTTCTGATAATTATTACTTGCTGATTATCAAAGTCGAGTAAAAAAAAATAAAAGACGATCTTTTTTAAATAAGGATTTTGAATTACATAATTTCCGTTCTTCACTTGTACCAGATCTCTTTTTTTAGTTCAACACAAAAACACATTTGGAAAAAAAAGCACTGTTAGATATTTACAGGAGTTTCATGTGAGCATAGGTCAAAAGCGACTGGGGGAGGTCGTCAATGACAAAATAAAAATGAGTAAATAAGTAAATAAAAACACCATCCCAAAGGGACCTTAGAAATGGAACGTACCCGCTGCCTAGGTGTACAAAGGTATAAAACAACCCACTGACTTACCCTCCCCCTACCCACGTAGAGTCAAGTCCAAGGAGTCCTGAGAAAGGCCCATGGCTAAGTAGACACATATGTTTGTACAACGGAATTGGAAGAAATATCTATTTATGTATCTGGCTAACAGTGTAAATAAAAAATTGAAAATGTTTTCACTGTCTGTCTTATTTCTTGCATTATTTCTTTACTTTGTTTTAAGAGAATACTCTAAACGTCTTATAAAACCGTGAAGTTAAATCTCATCTACTTTTGCCAAGTTGGAAAGCAATTAAAAAGGTGGAATCTGGTAAACAGTGCACGCGAGAACATGAATGCAGTAATTAGGTAATACGACTAAAACTACAAAATGTTTTCACTGTCTGTCTCATTTATTGCATTATTCCTTTACACTGTTTTAATAGAATACTATAAACATATTATAAAACTCTGAAGTTAAAGCTCATCTGCATTTTCTAAGTTGGAAAGCAATTAAAAAGGTGGAATCTAGTAAACGGTGCATGCCAGAACATGCATGCATAAATTAGTTAATATGACTGAAATTGCTTAAAGTTTTCACTGTCTGTCTCATTTCTTGCATTATTTCTTTACATTGTTTTAATAGAATACTATAAACCTCTTAAAAATTCTAAAGTTAAATAAAACCGTGAAGTTAAAGCTCATCTACTTTTGCTAGGTTGGAAAGCAATTAAAAAGGTGGAAGCTGGTATACGGTACATGCAAGAACATGAATGCAGAAATTAAGTAATACGACTGAAACTATGGAAATATTAAATATATTCCGATAATTAGATAACCATTGATATTAAGAACAATTAAAATATTTTAAAAAATATTAATTGAAAAAAACACTTTTAACTAGCATAAGAAAATATAAGCATGCGTTAAAAAGTAAAAATCTTTGTTTATGTGGTTAGTTTTGCTGCTTGCAAATATATCGCAATACTAGTTTATAAAATCTCTGCAATTTGGGTTTTAAGTAGAGTGAACATCTTTTTTTACTAACAAACTGATTTTATTTTATTCCCAATCTATTTTTTATGATTGAAAATTACATTTCTATCGAAATTGAACCAATGTACAAAATTTTAGATCTCTAGCTAGTTACGAATGTATATATTTCAAACTAATTCACAGACGGCCAAAAGCCGATTAATCATCTGTATCGGCATTATTTCTTTTGGGTTTGGAGTATAATTAATAGTATATAAAATTTCATCGTTCTTCGTTCAAAAAATTTTAGAATATATTCCCCCCAAATCTTGTTCTATTAAAATAATTTGTATTTTACATATTTTTCTAAAAGACAGATATACTTTTATAAAACTGCTTATCCAAGATGGGTTCCTTTTTACATACATTTTCAACATGAAAGTATTTTTTTAGCCTGACTGTTACAAAGAATTTTTAATATTATTTAAGAATTCTGGTTTTAGAGAGAATTGCAGATATTTCTGATATAATATTTTCTTAAAGTTTAAGTATATTTCTGATTTAAGGATGTTCAAATATAAGTACTTATAGCAAGATGCTGATACTTGAAAGAATGACATTTAATCAAGCAGATGCATTTTAATAGTTTATAAAAGCATATATTTATTGTAGAATAGTTTCATTATTTATGTAAGGTTTTGCTGACATGTAGACTAGCCATTTTTAGGTTTGACCTTTATTTAATAAAGTTAACATATAATTGAGGGATATTATTACTTGTTTTCTCAAGTTACTTCTGTTTTTATGCTAAAAGTAGAAGATAAAATAAAACTGCAAAATGTATCAGGTCTATAAGGTTCCTAGGAAATATTAAATTCGAAGATTTTGAAAAGGAGTGATGTTTGCAAACTAGTGACTGTAAAATTGGTAATGATGCATATTAAATACAATTGTTTTTAAAACTGTATCATAAAAGCCTGGTTGTCAAAAAGACATAATAAAACTAACCTTGTAATTTCTGTAAAATGTTAAATCGTTTGTTGGATTTCACGTTATCAAACTTATCAAAGGATTTCACTTTTCAAAACTAAAGCAAAGGCTTTAGTTCTTCAATAGTAAAATAAAAATTTAAAAACATAAATTAAAGACGTAAGGTATAATAATGTTAACCATATAATTGAAAGAAAGAAGGTCTGAAAGTGGTACGAAAGAAAAGATGAAACTTTAAATCCTCATCTTTTTAATAGCTATATCAAAATATACCTGTTCTCATATTGCAAGGAATTGCATTAAATCATATGTCGTTAGGAAGATATACAAATAAAGTACTGTTCATAAATATACACACATACTACATACTATATGTATTTAAATTAAATAACTTAAGGTTATTTTACTTCTTAATCATTGTTGCATTTTTAATCCATAATTCAAGTACAAAGTTAGACCAATTTATCCATTTGTTGTTGTACTAATGATAATAGCAAATGTAGCCTTCTAAAATTTCGAAAATTCAATGTTTTTTAAATATAACACAAAATAACATTCAAAACAGTTTCTTAAACTTAAGTAAAAATCCATGTAAACCTTTCGAAGAGGCAACAAAAATGTCTTTCAGTGAGATTAAGTATGTGGCAAAGTGATAAAGCAAAATGTTGAACTAAATACATCTCAGCCCGTAAGGGTTTGGTTTGGTTTGGTTTTTGGAACTACTGTCTACTTTTTGCAATATGAAGGCTAACCGTAAGGGTTTGGAAAAGTGTATTTTTCCTTTACTTTAAACATATGAATATCAAACCGTCCTTAAAAATATATATATTTAATAGTCTTTTTATAGTTTTAAAAATATTTTGTTTTGACTTTTGGTTAATTTCTTGAGAAAGTGTGATAAACTAAGGTACATAAAGAGAGTCCATTAATTTTGGTTTCTTAACTGAAACAGATTTAAATTTTTTATCTTCCTTTCAGACTTAACCAAGATTAGTTGATATCACAAGAACTTGTGCAGAAATGGCCAATAGCAGAGTCAAAATAATTTTTTCCACAATTTTCATAAGTACTTACCATGGGCAATAGCATTGTTGTAATGTACTTACAACTATACACCAGTGTTCGTTTACAAAAACACAGAAAGAATATAATACTGTATATTGAGATTCAGACATTTATTCTGTACATTCATTTTACAAATTAGATCCTTGGTTATCATATATCACAATCATCAATTATTTATGTTTATTTACACTATAATATTACAATTCTCTTTATAAGCGTTATTACTTAGTAACAAAGTTACATTATTAACAGAGGCCTAAGTTAAGTGACTGTAAAAATTATTTTATAAATTAACCTCCATTGAAGGGAGCAGGCATGACTTTCTCATGCGAGGCGTCGATCTTCAGTTGGTACAGAGGGTCAGGTAGAGACTTTCCTCATGCGGTGAGTCGGTTCGGGTGTTCGGGCGCAAGGGACGATCGGTGCTGGTGAGCGGGCCTTAGATTCGTCTCCCACTTCTCTCGAATACCGACTTCAAATTCTCTCCTTAACTTCGTTTAAATCTCGGTTATAGTTTTTTCTTCCTTTTTGCTTGTTTTCGGGAAAGTTTTCCACATCTGCAACCCTTCGGAAGTGCAGGTGGCTCCATTAATATAGCCCCTTTAGTGCAAGCTGACATTTTTTAGCCCCTTTACTCATGGTTACATCTGTGTGCGAGCTTAACAATTACGCTGCCATTGTGATCTACACCTTCTCTGCAGAAATGGTCCCTAAACTTGAAGTGAACAATTGGAATCCTAAATTTTCTCTAGAAAATCCTCCCACAGCTGTACATGCACGTGTAGATCACCGTGGGAAAGTACCTCCGTACAAGCATCAAAACACTTATAATCTTGTAAAACAATTTTTTTAAACCCTATGATGAATGACACTTTTTTGTACAGGTAACATAATAAATATAACATTTTTATATTATACAGTTTTAACCAAGCGCTCTAACGTAGCTTACTACTGGCTCTCGGAAAGGTTGCCACTTTTAAGTTAGAGGGTAAACATTCAATTGTGATACTGACCCAACTCTTGCCACTTGCTTAATTTACCTAATTATGCTGACACACATGTAAAAAAAACATTTATTATTGCTACTAAAAAAAACAATATAACCACTAGCTTGTGGTAACAAAAAATTAATGCAAACTATAGAACAATATTCTTCACGACGAATATGCAGCAACTCAGCAGACTTGATTTCTACACCCTGCAGCAGCGTGGCGAACATCCAGTCGTAGGGGTCACTTCAAGGTCGCACCGAGCGGAAGTCCGTATGCATTGAAGTCGGCTGCTAGCGGCGGAGTCAGAGCGAGGCACGTCGAACTCAACTCGTGAAAGACTGGTGTTGCATCGCACTGGACATCGCACTGGAGCTTCCTTACTGACTCTCCTGGGCCTAGCCCTCTGAGCCAGCATACTGGAACACATGGTCAAGAGAAATAACAATAGTTATGACACGAAAGTAAGGACAGGGGTACTAACAGCTTTTTTTTTTAAGCACGAAGTGACAGGGAGATAAGGAATCTGCAGAAAAGCAGTGTTATCACAGGAGGATCCAGCTTGGGGAAAGGAGAAATTTCATTGGATCCTGAGAGCCAATGAAATTGCTGCAAATGTTGAAGGGCTCATGAGAGAGAAATCCATGCGAAGACAGATCAGAAGCTAGCGAGACAGCCATTACGGAGCAAAAGTGCTAAGTAATTCGGTGCGACTAATGAAAAACATTAGTGCTTGATCTTTAGAACTACACTTTTTCATTCCATCTCTAATATCTGCTAATTTACTAACAAGTTCGCTGAAGTGGCTGATGCCTAACATGTTTTTAATTTCACCTACAATACTGTTAATTTCGCTTATACCTTCAAGTTTATTTTGATTGGGGTTATTTCTTCTGTATTGAATGTTGGTTGGTCTTAATATGGCTTCCTTATTCGGATTGCCTGAGTGGCGGGTGCTTATATCATACAGTGTACTGTCCGGTTAACAGTTACAATTTGGTGAAAAAGAAAAATTAGCATAAGCAAGTATTGTAAAATGATAAATGGTTACGTAAGAAAAAAATAAATTAGTGTTATAAAAAATAACCAGTGCGACAAGTCGCCACAAGTTTTATAATAACTGTTAATATAATAAAATAAAAAACTTTACGATAATTTGAATGTATAATTAATACGTCACAAATTATATTCATGCTTCATTCAGTTCTTTTACACAGTAATTTTTATGTATTTCCTTTCAATTGTCTTTAGGGTATGTACTTATTAGGAAGACTCTTGAAAATATTTTTTTAGTAACAAAAAAAAAAAACACTCTTAGAAAGTAATTTTTTACTTTAATAATTATTAAAATTTTGCATTCGGCATGAGAAACCCTGAAGACAAATGACTTTAAAATGATTCCTCTAATAAAAACAGAAAAATATATTTCAAAAGAACTATCAATGTAAGAGCTACATTTTGAAATTTTCAATGTTTTAACAATGATTCTAAAAAACTAAACAAAGGATTTAATTTAAAAAAACAAATGAAAGAATTTTCTATAAAATAATTTCAACATAGGATATATTCGAGAAAAAATAAAATTCGAATTGATGACATGAATGAAAAAAAAATAATTTCAGGGTAGTGCGTTAAAAATATTTTGTTGTCTGTTTCATAATTTCTTCAAATCTTAGCTACTAATGAAGTAAAAATATTTCATGTTCTATTCTACCCTCTTGAGTACCAGAGAAACATCTAACTAATGTTTTTCATCTTGATGGTACATGGTAATTATTACACTCAAATTAAACTGGTTCCTTTAGGAATTTTCTTGAAAATTACATTCTAGTTTTAAGTTTTTTAGTGATGTCAGTTTAAAGTTTTTCTCTTTAATTAACAGTGTTTTATATTTTATTACAGCAGTGATTTTCAAAGTATGTTTTTCAAGATCTTGGAGAAACTGGATATTTTCTTAGACACACTGGAATATAGTTCAAAAATTAAACGATTTTCATAGACTGCAATATTTAATTTAACCAATTAACGTCAGAATAATATTTTATAGATATATATTGATGACTATCTTAAATGTAACTTATTGTGGAATGATAAATATAAAAAATGTGAAATTTTAAAAGATTTCAGTATTACACTCTGGCTTTTGTATATGCAATAACAGGGGTTTCCAAGCTCCTTAATAGTCCCAGCCATTTTCCAAAATTTGAAATTTTTCTCGAGCCACAACTAAATACGTACTTAAAAGTATGCAAAAAATATTGATTTTTGTTATTGTAATTATATTTATTGAATGTTCTTTGAAAGTTCTTCGTTCTTTAATTTTTCAAGGAAATTTTTGAATTGTCGATGATTTTTGCATTGGTGTGAATGTAATTTATAACGTGTAGCACTAGTTTCATAACAACGGGATACTTTAAATATTTTGTAACGAGATGTTCTCGGTGAATTCTGCAGTGATTCGGTATGAATTGTAGAATTTGAGAATCATCTCTTAAAAGCCCATAAAGACCGATTTTTGTTACCCCGCACTGCCGAAGCTCCATCAGTTGTAATAAGTTTTTAAAATATAATAACGTAAAAATGAAACGAGAACTCGGTTATATTTATTGATAACTACAAATAATCCTTCAAAGAGCCACATGTGGCTCGCGAGCCGCAGGTTGGCCTAACCTGTATTATAATTTCAGACGTCATATAATTCATAAAACATAAATGAGATTTATTTCTTGTAATATGTAAGAATACCACTTTAAAGGGAAGTTCCATTATAGAAATTGACAATTGTCAGGATTTTAGTTCAGCAGGTACTGCAGAAAAGTAAATTCATGTGAGATTTCCATTTAAACATGAAATGCAATACAAAATGTCAAAGATGTCTATCATGCCTTCCATAGGGATGACTAAACTCAGAGAATACCACGAAAACATTCCATAATGCCTCTTCTTCCAGCTGAGATCCTTCAGGCAATTGATGCAGGGTGTTTTCTTTAAGATGTTTAACCCCGTATACTCGGATCGTACAATGAAGCCGTGCATCTGTACGTACGATTTGCATCTGTACAATGAAGAATAAAACCAGATTCACCTGAAAAATCTATCTTTTTCCACTCAGTGGAAATCCAGTTGCTGAACTGGCGTGCAAAATCAATCCTTCGTCTTCGATGAAGAGCAGTCAGCACAGGTGCATTAACCAGGCGTCTGCTGCTGATGCCCATACGCAGCAACGTTTTCTGAACCACCATTGTGGACACACTGCTGGTATACCGGTTTATCTCGGCTGTCATTTTCTCAATGGTTGCATATCTATTCCTCCGAAAGAATCTCTGAAGCCGTCGTTCACCTCTGCCACTTATGACCCATGGTACACCACATTTGGCACATAGCTGATTTTGTATAGTGTCATCTTGCCATTCACAGTCTACTTTTACCATTTCGGCCCATGAACATTTTACAAAATTAGCCGTTTCGGAAATTCTTCTACCCTTAGACCGAAAGCCAATGATCATTCGGTGTTGGATGTTAGATAAATCTCTCCATTTCTGCATGATTATAAGAACTTTGTTCCGAATGCACCCTTTATATACATTCACTAATTTTACTCATGAAACTGGCCTTCTGCGATTTGTTGTTTAACTTTGAACTTAAAGGTAGGCTGTGGTCACATTAATCTAACTGGACAGTGTATCACTGAATATATTTGATGGTTGCCGATTGCTATTAATTCACATAAGAACTTAGAAAGATAGTTGTTTCACCTGATAGGTAATTGCGGTAAGTAGGTAGGTAGGTATAGGGTAATTTTTGAGGTATTCACTTTGGAAAAATTATGTTTTATAGAATTAAAATTGTCATAACTTCTATAGATAATTAGTTTTATATTGCTCTAAGAAATACATTCATGCATTTTTATTTATAGATTATATATTAAATAAAGGAAGAAACTTATATGTTTTTTTTGTCACAAAAATATATACTTCATTTGTAAAATCTTTATTTATCAAGAATTCTATTGAGAAGCAAAATCACATTATACGGTTTTATGATTCATCTGGAATTTATCAAGATATATATATTGAGAAGCAATATATATTTATATATATATATTTATATATATCTGGAAGGATTTATATATATATATATATATATACTTATATATATATATATACATATATATATATACATATATATATACAAATAATACTTTCAAGATAGTATATATATATATATATAATTATCCAAAGTCATTTACATATATTATTACATATATACATATATATACATATATGTATACATATATATACACATATATATTCATATTTATATATATATATATATATATATATATATATATACATATATATATATACTTATATATATATATACATATACATATATATATATATACATATATATATGTATATATATATACATATATATATACATATATATATACATATATACATATATATATTATATATATATTATATATATATATATATATTATATATATATGTATATATATATATATATATATATATATATATATATATATATATATATATACATTATATATATATATATATATATATATATATATATATATATATATATATATATATATATATATATATATATATATATAATTAATCAAGTACTGTTACATAACAAGAGCAGTTGTGCCTAACTAACAAAATGTAATTAAAAATTAATACAATAGAAAAAGGACACATAATAGAGTCAGGTATTCTAATGATGACATAAATATAATATTGTCAACTACAATTATTTGTAATGGCTTTAAAAAATAGGTAATGATTTAAAAAAGATACAAATATATTACTCACATACATGGAATTACACAATAGAATGATTACACAACGCAAGATACTTTAAAAACCATTAATTTAATTAAAAGCAAAAGGAAATTTATTCAGGGAAATTAATGATGCTTTAAATATTTTATTGGCAATATTGACAACGGCTATTATTTACTTTGATTTTTTAGAAAATATGCTCTTACAAATACTTTAAAGCCATAAATGTATTATTAAAAACATAAATCTTACTTTTAAACGAGTTATGTAACGGAAACTCTTCAACAAACCATTAATTTTATAGAAAGGTTTTGAACAGTTTATTGGGAGATTTTTATGATAGCATAAACTAAGTATTGACAACAATGACAACGCTATAGAATACCAAAATATATACATTACAAAATTAGAGAGTCATAAATATATTATTAATAACTTGTAATTCGACACAAAAAATACATCTTGAGATGACGCAGCTTAATTTTTCTTAAAAAGCTCTAATCTTACAGAAAAATTCAACAAAATGGATTCGAAGAGCTTAATGATGCCATAAATAACCTATTGACAATATCGTTTCCCCACATAAAAATATTCTTCCCCCACAAGACTTAAGATTCCTCTCTTGTATTCCCCACACATAACTTAACGCAAATTAGATTATGGGAACACGGCTCGTTAAACATGGTTGGAAACTCATTTAAGCACATGAACTAAGAAATTTTTCTCCTACGCAAGATACACTTCCCTCGTGCTGCGTTGCTATAGATAAGTTGCATTAAGAGTGAAGAAACCTAGAGTTGATTTACATTTATTATTTGCCCCGAAACAGATAGGGTTTTAAAATTTACTGATCACCATATTAAATTTCAGGAATCGAGTATATGCATTCTAAGGACAACAGTGAATTTTGGTTATTTATTTTATGTTAATGTAAAGGTTAAACGATGGTGTTCTTTTTATTCCCTAAGATATCGGATTATGAATTAACTTGCTTTTTCTATTTAAAGAAGAAAATAATTATAAAAACTTACTGGGAAATGATAATCTAAATTAACTACTATTAATAACAATAATATTAACTTAAAATTAACATTAGTTAAATATTTAATTTATAATGACTTTAAATTAATATTAGTTAATACTATTAGTAACACTACGAGGGTTGGTCCATAAGTCATGGCAACAATTTTTTTTTCTTGTAGATATCAGAATGGATCACAAACGTATATGTGTCCTTTTGAAGTTCTGTAGGTATAGTGTGTATGCAGAACAACAGATGGCTCTGTGATAGCAGATAGTTACGCAGCGAGGGCTGAGAAATCAGTCAGTTTCTAAATTAACTACTATTAATAATAATAATATTAACTTAAAATTAACATTAGTTAAATATGAAATTGATAATGACTTTAAATTAATATTAGTTAATACTCTATTAGTAACACTACGAGGGTTGGTCCATAAGTCATGGCAGTTTGTAGATTTAGATGTTGTTTAGACGCTTGTAGATGTTGTTTATTCTTGTAGATATGTGAACGGATCACAAACGTATATGTGTCCTGATGAAGTTCTGTAGGTATAGTGTGTAAGCAGAATAACAGATGGCTCTGTGATAGTAGATAGTTACACAGCGAGGGCTGAGAAATCAGTCAGTTTCTATATTAACTATTATTAATAATAATAAAATTAACATTAGTTAAATATTTAATTTATAATGACTTTAAATTAATATTAGTTAATACTATTAGTAACACTACGAGGGTTGGTCCATAAGTCATGGCAACAATTTTTTTTTCTTGTAGATATCAGAATGGATCACAAACGTATATGCGTTCTGTTGAAGTTCTGTAGGTATAGTGTGTATGCAGAACAACAGATGGTTCTGTGATAGCAGATAGTTAAGCAGCGAGGGCTGAGAAATCAGTCAGTTTCTAAATTAACTACTATTAATAATAATAATATTAGCTGAAAATTAACATTAGTTAAATATTTAATTTATACTGACTTTAAATTAATATTAGTTAATACTATTAATAACACTACGAGGGTTGGTCCATAAGTCATAGCAGCTATTTTTTTTTCTTGTAGATATGTGAACGGATCACAAACGTATATATGTCATGCTGAAGTTCTGTAGGTATAGTGTGTATGCAGAACAACAGTTGGCTCTGTGATAGCATATAGTTACGCAGCGAGGGCTGAGAAATTAGTCAGTTTCTATATTAACTACTATTAATAATAATAATATTAACTTAAAATTAACATTAGTTAAATATTAACTTTATAATAACATTAAAATGATATTAGTTAATATTATTAGGAACACTACGAGGGTTGGTCCATAAGTCATGGCAACTATTTTTTATTCTTGTAGATATATGAACGGATCACAAACGTATATGCGTCGTGTTGAAGTTAAGTAGGTATAGTGTTTATGCAGAACAACAGATGGCTCTGTGATAGCAGATAGTTAAGCAGCGAGGCCTGAGAAGTCAGTCAGTTGGTGAGTGTCGTGTGAGATGGAAGTAACATGTGTTAAGCAGCGAGCTTACATCAAAATAGCCTTTCTCTGAGAAAGAAATGCGAGGGAATATCACAGGTGATGGTCACAGGTGTCACAGGTGTGGTGACAGCAGCAGGATACTACTTTGAGGATCTTTAGGCCCAAGTTTTGTCATGTCAACTTTATGCTTACTGTGTTGTCATTCTTTTGTACCGTGAAGGCTATATTGCCTTTTATACTACCGCAATAAATTAGTGTGTTAAGATATTTCAGAGCTATTCATTGTCCACACAAGTAGTGAATACCTTGTCTTTTCGTCTGTATATGTCTCATTTTTCAACATTCCATTTTCAAGAACATAATTAGTTACCATGACTTTTGCCCCAACCGTGGTATTAATAATAATAACATTACTAATAATATTAGCTATTTAAGGTTCTGTTTTCTTTAATATTGTTTAACTTAAAACTTTAAATTGGTGTGGAATCATATGTTAAAGCTGTTGTTACACGACTCTTAATTCTTTCATTCATGGTCAAAATGAATAATTACCGTTAAAATTTGAGTGATATAATTATTTAGGATTAACCGTGTAATTGAAACTCAGTTCATTTAAAAATTATTTTTTAGCATTGAAAAATGCAAGAAATTACAATTTGGGAGAACAGGAATAATCTGCATAAATTACATACGGGAAAATCGAATAATTCATTTTTCTAAGAACCTGTATATTGTTCGGGTAAAGCTGTTATTACAAATAAAACAAAAATACATCATGTATGATATCAGGGATTGCCAAACTACAAAATCGTATAAAGATATTATTCTTTTGAGAATGTTTAATAATAAGAATTGTACGCACATGAAATAGCAATATAGAGAAAATAGTATTAATTTATTTTCTTTCATGAATAAGAAGTAGTAAAACAAAACTTGGTTTGCACTGGACTACACGGGTCCTTTGCTAGAAATGCTATGAACAAATATCATGAAAATGCTACAAAACAATATTTAACCCATTAAAGCCCAAATTATTTTTTTGACGCAATGGCATATAATTCATAAATTGGGTGTCTTTTACCATCAACATAAATATTATTATCGAATTTTATCAATACATACCGTATTTTTTTTTTTTTAATGCTGATCTAAAAATAGATCACTGGGCGTTCGGAGGATATATTTTGGCAAATACACAACAATCAGTAGTACTTGCATCCTGAAAGTTAATAAATACTTTTTGACTCATATTTTCATCTAAAAGGTGAAAAAACACATAATATTACCAGAGAGTCGGGGAAAAAACGCTCGAACGCCCAGTGATCTATTTCTAGATCAGCAATATTTCCACACTAATTTTTACTATTTATATTTAAGATAACATCACTTTATATTCTAATAGCTACATCTATGAAGATATTAAAACACCAAAAAAAAAGTTTAACTTACAAGTGTCGCTTAGCTGTTTTCAGTGTTTATGCTAACAAACGTCGAAAAACTGCGGAACGAAATGGCGATACAAACTTTCTCTTATCTCTTTAGATCAATGACCAAACAAAACAAGAAAACCACGTGTTGGTAAACAGGTGCATGCCTTGTCTCACCCCCTGTTGGTGTGAAATGTGTGGGGTGGGTTGAAGGTCATTTAAACCGAGTTTCCCAATATAAATTTAGCGATCTAAAAATAGATCATTGGGCTCTAATGGGTTAATAGCTTACCTTAAACATGTCTAGAAATATTAGAAATTATTTGTTAAAAATGAATAATACAACTTTTTTTTAATAGAAAGACGACAAACAAGCTGCTTTTTGAAGTACTTGCAATTTCAGGAAGATTCTTAGCCGTGAAACCGAATAATGCTGCACGTAAAACTGTTAGTGCTGAAAAATACACTATGTATGGCCGTAAAGAAAGGCAAATTTAAAACTCGTATAATGAAATATAGTAATATGGAAGCATTTTTTGTTATTATTAAATAGTAAAAAGGAAAAATTGAAAATCATTTTCAGTAAATGTAAAATTAAAATTTTACATTTTTATTGAATATATTATAACGCATATGCCATAATGTATATCTTAT
>CM063501.1:96644108-96649108 GCA_032207245.1 Pardosa pseudoannulata
ATTTATTTAATGGCTACGATCATAACATAGTGAAAATAACGGTTCGGCCTTCTGAAATAAGACAATTAAGGTGAAATTATTTCAATCAATTCCGTAGACTTAGAGGTTAAAACTTGGGCTAAATTTTAGTGAGAAATTTTAATTCCACCTGCATAAACGATTTAGTGTCTGCATATTAATAAAAAAAGAAAAATAATTTCCAATTTTCAAAAAAAAAAAAAAAATAGAATGATACTTGTGATTGATTTCTTTGAACTATTTATTAATCTCTTCTTTTTTTTGTGCATTATTTAAGTATCTAATATAGTTTTTATTTCTTTTTTCACGTATAAAATAAAATTAAAACTACACAAAATTTACTTATGAAGTCTACTTAAATGCACAATAACTGACTAAATTTGCAAATCAGAAAAATATCGTATATTAAAAATTACTAAATGTCTTTTTTGTGAACCTAAATTACACTACTAAAAGTGAAATACTATATTTTATAGCATGGTAGAGCCACGTTTTTAAATTTGTATTTATAAATTAAAATTTTTATGAGTTTAATTTTTTTTTAAATTTTTGTTAGAAGCATTAAAGGTGTTAGGTTTCCAGACTGAAAAATATATTAATCTCCAACTTGATAAAAAAAAAATGTAATTTCTAATATACACTTATGAAAATAAATATTGAGGGTAAGAGATTTTAACTTTTTATAGGTACTTACTTTTAATTCTATTTTAAAAATATACTACTCGACATGGCAAAAGTAGATTTAAAAAAATAGAGCGTTTTTTCAGAACTTGTAAAAAATATTTTAAAAAGCAGAAGAATTTATATAAAATGATGTATATAACAAATATTATTAAAAATGTTAGGTTTATATACTGAAAAATATATTTATATTCTGTTTGATATTAAAATGTAGTTTCTAACATACACACTTCAAAATATAGCTTGAGGGTAAGATATTTCATGTTTTTATATGGTGTATATACACTCACGTCCATAAATTAAGGATAATTCAGAATCACACAGAAATTGAGCTCTAAATTAAAAATTTCACCTGTAGAATTATCACACACATCTAGAAGAAGAATATGCAAATTGCAGGAAACCACCAGATGGCGCGGATAGTACGTCACAATGACGAGAGTGTATGAAAGGGGTATATAAGGAATGGTAGCAAAGAAGTAAAATTGTTCACAAGCTCTTTAAAAGTCTTTCAGTGCAATAACCGCATAGTTAAGGCACAAAGGAAACATTTGGATGATTTTTTACGTGGTAGAATTATCGGACGACTGGAATGTGGACGTACCCAGCTGGAAGTATCCGAGGTACTTGAAATCGCCCAGAGTGTCATCTCCAGGCTTTGGCAACGATTCAAACATGATGGTAATGTGAGTAGATGTTCAGCACAGGTCGAGTTACTTACAATGATGACGGTATTTGGCAGTTACTAAAGAAAATAAACATTATACCTGTTCGTCAGCTCTCTTCAGCTACCGGTACGACAGTTTCAAGGCAGACCTTGTAAACGCTTATGAACATTTCTATATGCTCGTAGGCCTATATGTGTTCTTAAACTCACTGTATGCGATTACTGTAAATGCATTGTGGACAAACAGTGGTTTGTGTGATATTTTCCGAATAGGTTCAGTTTAATTCTGATTCTGGATTTCATATGAGAGCTAGGTACCCGTTACCACCAAGAGAAACCATTGAACGACACCGTTATGGTGCAGGATGACTTTTAGGAATTATTGTTTAGAAATGATGCATGTTCAAGTGTAAATAAACATCTATCGGGATGTCTTTAACAACATGAACGTTTGTTTCATTCCTGAATTTCTGTATATGGATGACAAAAAAAAATTTGTATTTATCTTCAATCGGAGGATATCAGTTTTTTAGCATACTCACCGTTTGAATCAAAATTTACATGCTTGGCCGACGAATTGCACCGTCAATCCCAACTGTATATCGGAACTTAAATTGCTTGATATGGTGTAATTTTTAAGATCAAATTGATAATCTGATACTCAGCAGGTAGGCGTTGTAACGCTTGTATTATGTAGATTTTGTATTAACCATATACTAACCATGTTATAGTTTTCTGTAAATAGTTCTTTTTTAAAATTTGCTCAGGAAGTAAAAATCGCAAATTTTTATAATTATGTCAAACATATATCATCTTTTTTGCTCTTTACCTTTTGTTTAATAAATAGACTTTACAAATAAGTCAAATTTGTTTTGCTTTTGTATCTTTCATTGCCTGAACTTCATTATCCTTAATTTATGGACATGAGTGTAGTTTATGTTATTTTAAAAATATACTACTTTAAATGAGAAAGCTGACAGATTTTTTAAAAATTAGAGCATTTATAAAGAACTTGTAAAAAACTATTTAAAAAGGCAGTGATAATTTGATAACATGATATATAGAATAAATCTGTTATAATATGATTTTATGTTTGGTAAAGTATTATTTTACCTTAAATAAAATTTTACACTTTGTAAATTATTTCCTTTACCATTAAAAATAAAAGATAAAAACATACTAGTAAATCTTTCCATTGTAAAATGTTCCGCTTTATCAGACCTTCTTTAAGCGTTGTTTATATGTTTTTCAACCCAGTTAAACACTACATTTATTTCAGAAAGTATTGCATAAGCATAAAATTAGTTCAATTTCTTCTTTTTTCTATAAAGTTTTAAGCAGTTTTTCATTACTATCGGAACATTTAGCAAGCTTTTTCGTCGATACAAAATCGTCTACTTTGTTTTGTTAAGACATCCATGTAATGCTTTAAAAAACCACCACGAGAAATACTTTCATAAAAACTATGATTTTACCGTTTTAGTACTGTTTTAGAGAAACTTCTTTCCCTCCAAATTGCTTTCGCTTATCGTATGCTCTCAAGTTTTTTGGGGCATGTATAATTCTGTTTTATTTCTTTTGAAATGTTAACATTTTCGAAACAAATGGTTGTACTGCGTAAGAAAGAAACAGCATTTTTATTTCCTTGTAGAGTTTTTCTAATCAAATTTCTATGTCTTTATATGCGGGAGTTTATTATGTTACGGTAGTATGATCTCGAGTAAAGGATATACGTTCCATTTCTTTCCGTATTTCCTTTTAGGTTAATAGATAAAATAGTTCAATATCATTCATTACAGACCCGTCGTTCTTAAAGAATAATAAATTATATACAGTAAAGATTTTATACATAATTCAAAACCAATAAAAATAAAATACATTTCTTTCAACAGTTACTAATATATATTTTTCTCTGAAATGACTATGACGAACAAATTAGATAAAATCCCATATGTAATATAGGGGAAACACTTGTGTAAGTGAACTTTCAAAATTTGTAAATTAGAAAATATTTTGTACATTAAAATAAAAGTATTTTTTAGGAACCTTAATTACACTACTGCAATTGTATACTGTATTTTATAGCAAGATCGAGCCATGTTTTTAAATTTGTATTTATAAATTTACATTTGTTATGAATTTTAAAATTTAAAATTTTTTTTGTCTGTGATAGAAACATTAACAGTGTTAGGTTTCCAGAATTAAAAAACATATTTATCTTCAACTAGGTATAAAAATGTAATTTTTAATATACACTTATCAAAATAAATATTGAGGGTAAGAGATTTTAACTTTTTAAAGGGTACTTAATTTTAATTTTATTTTAAAAATATACTACTCGAAATGTCAAAAGTAGATTTTAAAAATTAGAGCATTTTTTAAGTATTTGTAAAAAGTTATTTAAAAAGTCTGAGAAATTTTCATAACATGATATGTAGAATAAGTCTTATTAAAAGCGTTATGTTTATATACTAAAAATATATTTATATTCAGCTTGATATTAAAATGTACATTCTAACATACAAACTTCAAAATATAACTTGAGGGTAAGCTATTTCAATTTTTTACATGGTGTATATATTTTATGTTATTTAAAAAATATACTACTTGAAATGAGAAAGCTGACAGATTTTGTTTCAGAATTAGAGCATTTTTAAAATATTTGTAAAAACCTATTTAAAAAGACAGGGCTCTTTTGATAACATGATGTAAAGAATAAATTTGCTATAGTAGAATTCTACGTTTGGTAAAGTATTATTTTACCTTAAATGAAATTTTACACTTTATAAATTATTTCCTTTCCCGTTAAAAATAAAAGATAAAAACATACTAGTAGATCTTTCCATTGTAAACTGTTCCGCTTTATCAGATTTTCTTTAAGTGTAGTTTATATGTTTTTCTTCTGAGTTAAACACTACATTTCTTTCAGTAAGTATTGCATAAGCATAAGATTAGTTCTTTTTCTTCTTTTTTCTATAAAGTTTTAAGCAATTTTTCATTATTATCGAAACATTTAGCAAGCTTTTTCGTCAGTACAACATCGTCTACTTTGTTTTGTTAAGACATCCATGTAAAGCTTTAAAAAACCACCACAAGAAATACTTTCATAAAAACTATGATTTTACCGTTTTAGTACTGTTTTAAAGAAACTTCTTTCCCTCCAAATTGCTTTCGCTTATCGTATGCTCTCAAGTTTTTTTGGGCCATGTATAATTCTGTTTTATTTCTTTTGAAATGTTAACATTTTCGGAACAAATGGTTGTACTACGTAAGAAAGAAACATCATTTTTATTTCCTTGTAGAGTTTTTCTAATCAAATTTCTATGTCTTTATATGCGGGAGTTTATTAAGTTACGGTAGTATGATCTCGAGTAAAGGTTATATGTTCCATTTCTCTCCATATTCCCTTTTAGGTTAATAGATAAAATGGTTCAATATCATTCATTACAGACCTGTCGTTCTTAACGAATGATACATTATATAACGTGGAGGTTTTATAAATAATTCAAAACCAATAAAAATAAAATACATTTCTTTCAACAATTACTAATACATATTTTTATTTGAAACAAATTATGACGAACAAATTAGAAACAATCCCATATACAATATAGGGGAAATACTTGTGCAAGCA
>CM063501.1:96654108-96656608 GCA_032207245.1 Pardosa pseudoannulata
AAGATACAAGCAACATCATACTAGTAATTTTAAACGAGGCTTTCCATCAGCATCAGCATTAACAACTAACGTTAAGAATATATGTGTGTTTTGCAAAAATTCTCATATTTCTGAAAAATGTCAAGACCTATCCATTCCTGAAAAACGCGAAAAGTTGCGTAAGGAAGGTCGCTGTTTTGTGTGCTTTCGAAAATTCCATATCTCGGCCAAGTGTAAATTTAACTCTCAACGTTGTAAAATTTGTAATGGAAATTTTCACGAAACTTCAGTCTGTGTAAATAGCATTCCTAAACCAAGGGTTGCGGGTTCGAGTCCCGCAGAAAGCACAACAAAGGAAGATGCAGAACCTATTATTAATTCTGTGTCTCACTGTGAATCAAAATGTTCTAACGTCTCGAAAGAAATTATTTTACAAACATGTTGCGTTAATGTGGAGTCTGGTTTGAATTCTGAAATATTTTTGTGTTTACTTGATTCCGGAAGTCAAAAAAGTTTCGTAACTAAAAGAGTAGTATCCGAGTTAAATCCTCCAGTTATTCGCCAAGAAAAGCTTCCAATATATTCTTTTGGAGCGATTAAACACCAAATAAAAACGTATGATGTCGTCGAATTAAAATTGACGCACGTGCAGGATAAAACTCGCAGCATATTTGTTGAGGCTTTAGTTACAGATGTTATATCTAATGCAGTGATTCAGTATCCCCATCTAAATAAACAAATTAAAAGTAAGTTAGCCCCTTACGAGCTGTCACAGTGCAATACGTTATGCAGTCAGCAGGTCGACGTTTTGGTTGGCGCCGATTATTTCTACCGCGTGAACTTTGGCGGGGGGGGGGTCGTAAAGGTCACGAAGTCGCTCTTTTTATGTGAAAGTTTATTTGGATATTCGCTATGTGGCGCGATAAATGATGATCAAAACTTAAGTAAACGAGCTTCTGTTCTAAATCTTTCGGTATCTGACATGGAACAGAAGGGTTTGAAACTGTTATGGGATTTGGAATGTTTGGGAATAAAATCCGAGGAAAACGTTTGAGAAATAGATAAAGAAATTATGTCTAACTTTGAGAGTAATTTAAAGTTTGTAAATAACAGATATGAGACAGGTTTGTTATGGAAAGATGAAAAGATAAAAGTGGGAAATAATTTTAGAATTGCTAGAAACCGTTTTGAGGAGTTACAACGTAAACTCGCGAAAGATAAGAAATTATGTGAAAATTACAAGGCTATTGTTGCGGAGCAGGAAATGAGTGGGATTGTGGAGGAATGTCCTGACAAATCGATTGAAACTGGATATTTTTTGCCGCACAGACCGATCATAAGAGAGGACAAGTCAACCACTAAAGTTAGAATGGTGTTTGATGCATCTTCTAAAGAAAATCACCTTAACTCGTTAAACAATTGTTTATGGCCAGGTCCTAGTCTTAATCCCAATATATTAGATGTAATTATTAATTTTAGAGTACATAATGTTGCGTTCTGCGCTGATTTAGAGAAGGCGTTCCTTCAAATTGGGATATGTGAAAAGGATCGCGATTATTTAAAATTTTTATGGTGTCCTGATGAACAGGGCAATTTAAGATTTCTAAGATTTACTCGAGTACCTTTTGGTGTAACGTGCAGCCCTTTTATATTGGCTGCTACGATCAAACATCATATTCGGAAATATAAGGATCATCCCGAAGTTATTAGGAATTTAGATTCTCATTTATACGTTGACGATTTTATTTCTGGTTCAATGTCTGATGAAGAAGCTTATTATTTATCCTCAACAGCTTCAAATATTTTTAGAGATGCTGGAATGAATTTGCGAAAATTCAGTACTAATTCTGAAGAACTTCGAAAAATGTGGGTAATGAATAAACTGTGTGATACGCAGGGAAATCCTAATGTTTCTTTTAAAATATTAGGATTACTATGGAATACCGACACTGATGTTTTATATTTAGACTCACATTCGTTTCCCGAAGATTGGAAATTGAATCCTACTAAACGGATTGTTCTTAAGGCTATGCTAAAGGTGTTTGATCCTATCGGATTTGTTGCCCCATTTACCGTCAGGATGAAAAGTTTGTTACAAGAAATTTGGCGTAGAGGTTTAGAATGGGACAGTAATTTACCTATTGATCTAAAGGACGAATGGGAAAGCTGGTGTTCGGAAATTGTACATTTACGCAATTTTGAGGTCCCTCGAAAGTATTTTCCACAAGGCATAACATTTTCTGACACGATACAAATTCATATTTTTTCTGATGCTAGCCCGAAGGCCTACGGGGCTGTTGCTTATCTCAGATGTGACACCAGTGATGATAAAATTAAGACTAACTTTGTTTGGGCGAAATGTAGAGTATCCCCTATTAAGCGCTTAACAATTCCTCGTCTTGAATTAATGGGGGCGGTAATAGCTTCTCGAATGGCTAAATATTTAAAAAATGCGCTTGCTTTTAAAAGGGTAGATTTCAGATTTTGGTCGGATTCCACAGTAACGCTTCACTGGATAAAG
>CM063501.1:96661608-96679108 GCA_032207245.1 Pardosa pseudoannulata
ACCAATCAATCAACCACTCATTGATGATGAATTAATCAATAATTTTTTCTGACTCTAAGTTTGGATTCTGCCATGTCAGTTTAAATTAATTTTCTGACTCACTACACTATAAAGGTTTTGCTCATTAGACCACCTGAAATATCGAACTTAACACAACAAAACATTTCCTATGTTTACATTACCTAAACATAGAAAAAAGTGTTCTGAAGGAATTGAACACACAGGGGAACATTCAAATCGATACTTGCTTTACTTCGTTTAGAATAAACTGCACTGTATATACAAATAATATACTATTGTAAAATAAAATCATTCAGGATTGTGTCTTTAGACCACCAGAAATATGGAACCTGAGACAACAGATCATTTCCCGTGTTTACATTACCTAAACATAGCAAAACGTTTCCTGAAGCAATTGAACACACAGATGAACATAAAAATCTATATTACCTTTACTTGGTTTAGAAAAAACTATACTGTAGTACACAAATTATATACTATTGTAAAAGAAAATCATTCAGGATTGCTTCTTAAATCACCAGAAATATGGAACCTGACACAACAAATCATTTCCTGTGTTTACATTACCTAAACATAGCAAAACGTTTCCTGAAGGAATTGAAAACACAAATGAACATTCAAATCTGTACTATATTTACTTCTTTTAGGATAAACTATACTGTAGTACACAAATACTATACTATTGTAAAAGAAAATCATTCCGGATTGCTTCTTTAGACCACCAGAAATATGGAACCTAACACAACTAAAAATTTCCTGTGTTTACATTACCTAAACATAGCAATAGGTATCCTGAAGGAATTGGAAAAACAAATGAACATTCAAATCTCTACTACCCTTACTTCTTTTAGAATAAACTGTACTGTACTACACAAATAATATACTATTGTAAAAGAAAATCATTCAGGATTGCTTCTTTAGACCACCAGAAATATGGACTTGACATAACAAATCATTTCATGAGTTTACATTACCTAAACATAGCAATGCGTATCCTGAAGGAATTGAACACACAAATGAATACTCAAATCTGTATTACCTTTACTTGATTTGAATAAATTGTGCTGTAGTACACAAATACTATTGTATTGCAAAAGAAAATCTATCAGGATCATTTCTTTAGACCACCAGAAATATGGAACCTGACACAAGCAAACATATTCTGTGTTTACATTACCTAAACATAGCAATACATATCCTGAAGGAATTGAACACACAAAAGAACAATCAAATATGTACTACTTTTACTTGTTTTAGAATAAACTATACTCTAGTACACAAATAGTATACTATTATAAAAGAAAATCATTCAGTACTGCTTCTTTAGACCACCAGAAGTATGAAACTTGACACAACAAAACATTTCCTGTGTTTACATTACCTAAACATATCAAAACGTTTCCTGAAGGAATTGTGGAACACATAAATGAATATTTAAATCTATGCATTCGAATTAAGCAAACAACATATCATCGGAATTCTAAAAGAGAAAGGAGTATATTCCCAATGGTTGAAAATTATAATTTCATACGAATACACATAAAAAAGCATCTAATTTAGGCGTACTGCTAATTTATTGATGAATTGTCTTAAAATAACATTTCTTCTCTTTTATGTATTTTGTTGACATAATTCTAAAACAGTTATATGTACTATTATTTCATATTTTAATCATGGCTAGTTTAATCAATAGTAGGTACAGTGTATCTTATGTGTACTTCTGCATGTGGGAATATATAAACAGGTTCTTTGTTTTTATTGAAATTACATTATGAATATCCCTACTCTAAATCAACGTTATACAATTACAATGCCTTTAACGTAAATACAAACCTAAAATATTTTCAGCGCTTTAATTTATTCTCCAGGGAAAAATTTCGTGAAAATTGCGAGAAATGTTTCTAATTACTTTCCCTTTGTTTTCTCCACCATTTCTTAACCTTCATATTTTATTCATTTAAGAGAACGAGTTTTCTTATTCTACACGACTTCAGGGAGTTGATTTTTATAGAAAAGTAAAGAAAGAAACTAATTACACCAGAAAAGTGAATTTAATAGAATTCGAAAAAAATTCCCAAAGTTAAATATAGTTGTGTTACATGAATTTCATTTTATAAAACAAACCGAATTAAATTACTTTCATGTTAGATTTAACAGGAGAATTCCCTCCTATTTCAATTTAATATTTTTTTACACTTCACGTATAGTCAGAATTTTTTTTAACTTTCTAATTTCTATTATTCAAAGCATAAAATAACCCATGATTTGATAAGTGAAACCACATTGCTACTTTTTTTTATGTTTGAAAAGAATTTTAGCGAAATAAAAACGAACGAAAATAAAAAGTTTTAAATTTTGTATTTAAATTATAATTCTGATATAAAACAGTTTGGGACTAATCAGAAAGCTTAGATTTCATAAAGATTTTTCAAAATCATATAATTCTGAGAACATAATAGGTAGTTTTTAAGTTTGACCATAATAACACATGAAAAATGACAATAACCATAAAAATAACAAAATTGCATCAGTTCTTAACCGTTTACCCGTTAATGCCCAATAATTGAACATGAATTTTAAAATAAAAAATTCTCTTGGAAAAAAATCTTATATTGCTTTTACATACAATTAAATATGACATTATAAATTATACATTATAAATATAGTATTTTTAAAATAATTTTCCTTTTGTTTAGATAATTATTATTTTTTTACATTTTTTTGAATTTTACTATACTTTGTAAATTTTACTCTCTCTTATGATTAAATTTCCCAAAATTCCAGTTTAAATCAAAAAAGTCAATACTTTAAAATATATAATTAGACAACATATCTTACAGGAATACAACAAAAGCACAATTTTATTTTTAAATTTTAAAGGTAAAATATCCGTTTTTATATATTTTCCCTTATTGGAACATTGGTGTTTCAACCTTTCAATTTTCATTTATGTGCATTTATAAGCATTGTATGATATTGAAAACATTATTTTCTTTTGCATTAAGATAAGAGTAGCAACTTTTCTAAAGAAAATGAAGAGATAAAGCTGCAATACTTCGAAGGGATTATAGTATTGGCCTTTGACATTGATGTTCACTTTAGTATAGTTATAACTATAGAAATAAAATAATTTTTTTATAAGGGGGCTGAACATTTATGTGTTAGGGGGGGGTGGCTTTCACCTGCACCTTTGGAGACAAGTACAATTTCACATAAACGATGTCTTATTGCATTTGATTTCTGAAATAGTTATCAGTTTCCTTTGAAAGAGTTTTCCTTATTTATTTTGTTGGATGACAGTGAAAAAGGTTCATGTGTAATTTATAGGAGTTTAATTTATAAAGTTTTCATAAATTCATCACCATGTCTAAAAGATTATTTACTGTACAAGAAGCTGTCACCTTTCTAGGAACACTTTCGGATTCTGATTTGGAAGATGTAGATATTTGCCAGTTACAGCCCAATGAGCCTGATTATATAACCGATGAAGAAAATATTGATGAAAATAATTTAGACACTGTTACGCTATTCGATATGTGTAGAATGATCGAAGTCATTTAAAAAAATGTATGTAAGTTTTGCAGATAAAGAGGAATTTCAGAAAACGGGTCCAAGTGCCAAGAAGAAACAAAAAACTGAAAACCCTGTACTAAAATTAAAGCAAAATGAGAAATTCGATAATCTAACAGAATTAGAAAACCCGGTACCAATATTGCATAAATTTTCAGAACTCATGGACTGCACTTCTCTTGATATATTTCATAAAGGAATTGAAGCTGGAACAGTTTGTGAGAATCGTGCACAAAAATGCCCTTTGAAATCTAAGACAGAACTGGCCAAATGCAACAGTGTTCATCTGATCTATCTGTTTTTATCTGCAGCTGAAATGATATTGGCCAGTGACTGTAGCATCAAACTGCTACACACATGATCCTATATGTAGTGTGAAACGCTATTCAATGAGCAAAAAAAAGCTAATACTGAAGTACCTCTGCCAAATCTGAAAAAAAATACAACGAAAGGATTTCAGAAGTAGATGTTCTAGATAAACTTTTATCTATTAATTACTGGACACCGTTGCGAATTAAAAAATGGCGGTGGAACCTATTCAATAACTCATTAAGCATGGTATATTAAGCTAGTTAAATCTGCACTTCGAAGAGCATGTAGACTCTGAAAAATTATCACATTTGGAATGTAGGAGACAATTGACGATGAATCTTTTGCTCTCTTTTACTAAACTTCAGAATGTTTGGTAAAAGCGCGTCTTACCAAACATCCTAGAACTGGTAGTCATTTAAAAGTTAAATTAAAACAATCTGATAGTCATTATGGAATGCCTACATCTCAAGGTCGTTTCTTTGCTTCCAAAAAGAACACCACAAAGAAATGTTTTCAATGTGAAAAGAGACTGCAGGAAAAATATTTTCTGTCGTATCACAGTCGCTGAAATTTCTCTGAGCATCATTCATAATTACATTTTAATGTATCTATTGTACATTATTTAAAGATAAATTAATAAAAAATTTAATGTTAATAAGATGTTAGAATCATTAGAGTTTAAATAAACTATTTTTATAAGCTTTTAAAAATATGCAATATTGGAACGCCAATGTTCCAAATATGGAACATTGGGACATCACTAAAAACACCCTCAAAAATTTTTCACCTAATTTTAAAACTTTATTGTATATTGTCTTTATTTTATTTACTCTTAATATAATAACCAAATTTCAAGTCATTTGGACTATTTTTTCTTAATTCTGCGTTTAAACTGTTAAGGTGTTTTTGATTTGGATCTTAATTTCCCAATGTTATTATAAACCCCAGCTG
This sequence comes from Pardosa pseudoannulata, assembly GCA_032207245.1. NCBI lineage: Eukaryota > Metazoa > Arthropoda > Arachnida > Araneae > Lycosidae > Pardosa > Pardosa pseudoannulata. The sequence goes on from CM063501.1 coordinate 96,666,463, forward strand.
ATTTCAAAAGATTCATAGAATTATGATAAAATATTGATATGTAGTCATTTTCTGCTTTTTCTTTCTGTTCCTGGCTAGTGGCTTTAACGATTTTTCAAAAATGAAGAAGCCTGTAAGTTTTGCTAATTTCCTAGGTTTCATTCACTTAAAATCAATTTTGAATACGCAAAACATTTCTGGGAGGAGTGAAGGTTCACCAGTTTGAAACTATATTTACACACACATAAAACTCCTCTTCGCAACAAACCATAGGGGGCCAAGGCCAACGGTGCCAATGTTCGTTTCCGAGAACAATTGCCCTGGGGTACGAAGCATATGTTCCGGTTAGGCGGTTAACCTTACGCGGTCTACACACACATGTATATATATATATATATATATATATATATATATATATATATATATATATATATATATATATATATATATATATATATATATATATATAGCCTAGGCATGGTATACTCTCACTTCTCTTAAAAATGTCTGTATATTATATATATATATATATACATATATATATATATATATATATATATATATATATATATATATATATATATATATATATATATATATATATATATATATATATATATATATATATATATATATATATATATATATATATATATATATATATATAACTTTTTATGAGAATATACTTGGTTTTCCATAATTTATCTCGCAAAAATATTTCGGTAATTTATTCCATATTTACGGTATAAAAAAGTATTTTGGTTCTTGCTTGCTGCTTGTCTTCAAATTAATTTATGAATACAGAATGCCTTACAAACAGATAATGTTAGAAATTAACTTTGATTAAATAATTATAGGATTTCAGTTTATTTCTGTTTAGTTGATATAGAGTATCAAGATACTGCCAGCACCTCAGATAGGACATTTAGGAAAACATACATTCGATTGGAGAAATTAAACTTGTGGGTTGTAAACAACCAACTATAGAGTCTGTATTGGTGGATATGTTATGTCTATGCCAGGATTATGGCACTAGAAGTGGACAGTAGCGACATTGAAAATCATAGAAAGACTATAGTCAAGCTTTGTCTAAGCAAGATCTAAAAAGCAACACTGCGAGATAAATAGTTGTGAGGGAGATTTTCTCAGGGAAATAGGAGATAAAAGATTCAGATGAGCAACAGTCTCCGAGTGAAAAAAGAAAGATACTGGAAGAATTAAAGTATTTAAATTATCTATTCATTAGTGTGCCTTAATAAGAGAGAGAGATAAAAATTTATACAGTACAAATTTATTTAACGTAGATTTATGTTTAAATTTTGTTACGTGTCTATAATATGCTGAAAGAAAGGGAAATAATTAAATAGCACTTTCACAAGAGCTACGGTAATATGACAGAGATAAAAATATATACACTGCAAATTTATGAAATGATACTAATATATTTCATTTTTAGGGTCACTTAAAATCAAATGTCTCTAGATAACTTTTTTGTGCAAAAAATGTATTAGAAATAATAAATTACATTTATTTTTATTTTTTAAATCGAATGCAATGTCCTGTTTAGTATTGAAGAATTGTTTGCTTACAAGTGTTACGCAATACAATAAGGGATAAATTATACACTCTTTATACAAATTCTGCTGTATATAAAATACTTTTAGACATATACCTGGACTAATTTTATATAATATGTATCTCTGAAATAATGAAATCTAACGCCATTCCTATTATATGTAATTAACTTTATGTAGAAATAAAAAAAACTATTTATAAATAACAAATACGCTTTTCAGATGTTATAGTTCCATTCAGTATCAAATGGTAGAATTTTTTAAACCCAGAACAAATGTTTTACTTTTAATATTCTCTCATTTTTCGATCATTTACTTACATGTAAATAATTACTGTGGGACATCATTAAACAATATACATTTGGATGAATATTTGTAGATTTTATTCACCATAAAAAAAATATTTCCTTCTCCCCAAATAGCCATTATTCTTATAAGCCATTTTTCTTCATCAAGACTTTTAAAACATTTACTTATTCTTTTCTTTATTCGCTTGGTTTCTCAAGATAATATGTTACGTCGTCTGGAAACGCAAAAGTATCAATTTCAATAAATTGAAGTCAATCTTTTAAAAGTCTAGGGTATTATATATCTTTGCAAATTAGGCTATAAATTAGAAAGAAAAATACAGTACAACGGTTTGAAAGGAACCTTAAACGCCAGTCAAGGGATTATAGGAAAGGATTTTCTAAAATTTTACTCTATAAAAAGTAAGGATAACGTAAAAGAAATAATATCCTTCATCTGTTTTATTTCAAGCCTCATTAAATTTTAGTTTCTGTAGACATTTAGTAAATTTCGCACATAATAGAGAAATATATTGTTATCAACAGAAAAATGTAAAAGGAATTATTTTTCTGGTTTCTTAATTGAAATTAATTTCAATATTTTAAAAAACTCCATGGATTAGTGATTAATTTACTTTATTTAGTTCCCTTATGTGTGTGCAGGAAGAAATAATAATTTTTAAATATGTTTTATGGAGAACTTTGGAAGAGTAAAATCATCATAATTCGGTAAACAGATATATATTTAATTTAGGAAACAATGCAAAGAAATTCTCGGTCTCATTTATTTTTTTCTTGGAAAAAAGTAAAGTATTTTAAATAAAATGAATGATGTAAAATTCTACTAAGTCACAAATACGCATTTCTCGTGATTATTTCATAAAATTTCCTCTTGTTCACTTTCTGCATCTGAAAAATCATGTACCTTTGGTACATGTTTTGAGCATGTTAAAAGCTTTGGTGCAGTTAAAATGTCATAGTGCCTCCAGTAATAATTACTATATTCTTTCAAATAGTATAATTTATTTATATTTATATATATTATATTTTAAGAAAATATGTTTGCTATTCAGAAAATTTTAATCCCAATATCATGAAAGCATAATTAATGCTGCTCAGTATCCTATACTATATTGAATTATGCTACAATATATATTTTAATTTACTGAAAATACATAATACGATTATAATGCAAAATTCCAGTCTTAATCCTATAATATTTATTTTAATTCGAAAAAAATTACACTTATTTGGCCGAGGTAAACATCTTAAATCTGGAATTATAGGGAAATTTTAAAATTTACACTAATGTTAAGGAGTTTGTTTTACTCATTAATTACTGCAAAATTTTTATACTCCATGATTTTAGAATATGTATATTTAACGAAATGAAATGTTTAAGCTATATTTAATTTTTATTATTAACATTTTAATTAGTAACAAAGTTTTTCTTGATTAAACAAAATTATTTTATTTAAATGTAAAAAGTTCAGTGATTAGTTTTCAGTTATCTGGATAATTTGTGCATTTGTTCTTATGAACGTGGATGCTGTTTTCAATTAAAATTGATTTAAGATATATTTAAAATTTCTAATTAAGGGATCAAAAGTAAAGGCACTTCACAAAAATGGATTAAATTTTAAAAAATTTATAATTGAGATGAAAACTTAGTTTAAATTAAAGTTCGCATCCTAAAACTTTCGTGCTAGTTCCCATTTTTTAAATAAATGTTACTACCTAAATTTCAACTGAAAAAAAAAATTTCTATAGCAATAAATGATCGGAGATGAAATGGTTAGTATAGTCTGTAATCACATAACTGTAAATAATTGTAGACATTCAAGTTTTGTAAATATCTAGAATTTTTTTAACTGAAATCAAAACGAAAGCCCATTTAAACGTTAGTAAAATTGTTATATTTTTCTAAACATACTCAGTTGTTAAATGGGAATGATACGATATTAAACTAAAGTTTCTAAAGAATCAGCAATGGTATTATTGATGTCCAACCTTGTCACTTCCATTAAGCCTTATGACATCAAAATATTAGCTGAAAACCACTCTAAATTCTTTGTAAAATTATAGTATTCACTACTTTAAATATCATGGGTTGATCTTTGAAAAATTTCCGTTCATCTGTGTACTAGTGTAGATGAATCCCAAAACGCAAACAAAGAACACTGCGAGTGTAACTATAAACTTAGTCTTCCTACACTGAGGAATACAAAACATTTTCTCTTAAGCCGGAACCATTTTCAACTCAATAAAATGAATACGTGGCCAATTTCTATGTCTTCACATAGATGAAGAGGAATTTAGTCGAATTCCCTAAAACTCTAAGACACCTCTACTTCAGCGTTATTCGAAAGATATTAGTCTTTCCATAAGTATGACATTTCGATTGGATTCTTTTTGTTACACTTTATATAACTAATTAATTTCCTATTAGTTAAAAATACTAGATTTCTTAAACATTAGTTTTTAAAAAGTAATTCTTATCTTGTGTTAGTCTTGCATGGTATTATAGATGTCCAACGTTACCACCTCTACTGAACAGTATGACATCAAGACATTAGCTTAAAATATCCCTAAATTCTTTGTAAAGTCATAGTAGCTACTGCTTCAAATATCATGCATTGATCATTGAAACATTCCCATTCATATGTGTACTAGTGTAGATGAATCCCAAAACTCAAATGAAAAACACAGTGAGTGTAACTATAAACTTAGTCTTCTTACACTGAGAAATACAAAACATTTTCTCTTAAGCCGGAACCATTTTCAACTCAATAAAATGAATTCGTGGCCAATTTATATGTCTTCATATAAATGAAAAGAAATTTAGTCGAATTCCCTAAAACTCTAAGTCACTAGTTCAGTGTTAGAACCTTTCATTCAACAGATCTGACTCATTCCATACGTATAACATATCGACTAGATTCTTTTGTTACACTTTATATAACTAATTAATCTCCTATTGGTTAAAAATACTAGATTGTTTAAACATTAGTTTTTAAAACGTAATTCTTACTTTGGCGAATAGTAATACTTCAAAAAGTCAATAATTGTCGTGTTAATTATAAATTTTAAATATAGCTTTCATCATTTAATCATACATGACTACTGGAGGTAATCCATAACAAAAAAAGTCGAAGTAAATCCAAGCATAACTATTAAAAAAATAGCATAACTATACAGAGTTTATTTCATCCCTTCATATCTAAAATATGGTTTTTAAGTTATATAAAATGGATTTAGTTTAGTAAATAATCCTTTTGTGTTCCAGTAACGTTTCATGCTTCTTTATTTAATCTACGAGAATAAAAGAAGAGTTAATACTTTAAGGGATTTAAAAAAAAAACTTCTGTACACCTGTGTGCGTTTTTTGTGTCTCTCGTTTCTTTCTGGATGTGTGAGGAGAAACATATTTAGGCAAATTATTTTCAATCTGCCTTTGGCCCACAGCCAGTCTTGCATGACATTATAGATGTCCAACGTTACCACCTCTACTGAACAGTATGACATCAATATATTAGCTAAAAATCCCGTTAAGTTTTTTGTAAATTCGTAGTAGCCACTGTTTCAAATATCATGCGTTGATCATTGAAAAATTCCCGTTCTTCTGTGTACTAGAGTAGATGAATCCCAAAACTCAAACGAAGAACACAGTGAGTGTGATTATAAACTTAGTCTTACTGAAGAATATAAAACATTTTCTCTTAAGTAAAAACCATTTTAATCTCAACAAAATGCATTCGTGGTCAACTTCTAGTGTTTATTTAGATGACGAGTAATTTAGTAGAATTACTTAAAAGTCTAAGTCAGTATTACAACTTATAATCAAAAGATCTTAGTCTTTCCATAAATGTGACATTTCGACTGGATACTTTTCGTTTCACCCTATATAACTTACTGATTTCTTATTAGTGAAAAGATACTAGATTCTTTAAGTATTAGCTTCTAAAAAGTATTTCTTACTTTGACGGATAATAATACTTCAAAAAATAAAAAAAACTGTTGTGTTAATTACATATTTCAAATATAGATTTCATTATTTAATCATAGATGACTACTGTAGGTAATCCATAATAAGAAAAGACGAACTAAATCCAAGCATAACTATTAAAAAAAGCATAATCGTACAGAGATTATTTCAGCCATTCATTTCTAAAACATATTTTTTAAGTTATATAAAACGGATATAGTTTAGTAAATAATCCTTTTGTGGTCCCACTAACGTTTCATGCTCCTTTATTTAATCTATGAGAATAAAAGAAGAGTTAATACTTTAAGGGATTTAAAAAAAAACTTCTGTACACCTCTGTGCATTTTTTGTGTCCCTCGTTTCTTTCTGGATGTGTGAAGGGAAACATATTTGGGCAAATTATTTTCAATCTGCCTTTGGCTCACAGCCAGACTTGCATGCTATTACAGATGTCCAACATCACCACCTCCACTGAACAGTATGACATCAAGATATTTGCTAAAAATTTCAATAAATTCTTTGTAAAGTCATAGTAGTGACTGAATAAAATATCATGTGTTGATTAGTGAAAAATTCCCATTCATATGTGTACTTGTGTAAATGAATCCCAAAACTCAAATGAAAAACACAGTGAGTGTAATTATAAACTTAGTCTTCCTACACTGAGAAATACAAAACATTTTTCTCTTAAGCCGGAACCAATTTCAACTCAACAAAATGAATTCGTGGCCAATTTTTATGTCTTCATATAAATGAAAAGAAATTTAGTCGAATTCCCTAAAACTCTAAGTCACTAGTTCACTGTTAGAACCTTTCATTCAACAGATCTGAGTCATTCCATACGTATGACATATCGATTAGATTCTTTTGTTACACTTTATCTAATTCTTATCTTTATCTAATTCTTATCTTGGCGAATTGTAATACTTCAAAAAGATAATAATTGTCGTGTTAATTACAAATATTAAATATAACTTTCATTAATTAATCATACATGACTACTGGAGGTATACCAGAACAAAAAAAGCCGAACTAAATACAAGTATAACTATGAAAAAAATGCATAACTGTACAGAGTTTATTTCAGACTATCCATTTCTAAAACATAGTTTTTAAGTTATATAAAACGGATTTAGTTTAGTAAATAATCCTTTTGTCTTCCGACTAACGTTTCATGCTTCTTTATTTAATCTACGAGAATAAAAGAAGAGTTAATACTTTAAGGGATTTTAAAAAAAACTTCTGTACACCTGTGTGCGTTTTTTGTGTCTCTCGTTTCTTTCTGGATGTGTGAGGAGAAACATATTTAGGCAAATTATTTTCAATCTGCCTTTGGCCCACAGCCAGTCTTGCATGACATTATAGATGTCCAACGTTACCACCTCTACTGAACAGTATGACATCAATATATTAGCTAAAAATCCCGTTAAGTTTTTTGTAAATTCGTAGTAGCCACTGTTTCAAATATCATGCGTTGATCATTGAAAAATTCCCGTTCTTCTGTGTACTAGAGTAGATGAATCCCAAAACTCAAACGAAGAACACAGTGAGTGTGATTATAAACTTAGTCTTACTGAAGAATATAAAACATTTTCTCTTAAGTAAAAACCATTTTAATCTCAACAAAATGCATTCGTGGTCAACTTCTAGTGTTTATTTAGATGACGAGTAATTTAGTAGAATTACTTAAAAGTCTAAGTCAGTATTACAACTTATAATCAAAAGATCTTAGTCTTTCCATAAATGTGACATTTCGACTGGATTCTTTTCGTTTCACCCTATATAACTTACTGATTTCTTATTAGTGAAAAGATACTAGATTCTTTAAGTATTAGCTTCTAAAAAGTATTTCTTACTTTGACGGATAATAATACTTCAAAAAATAAAAAACTGTTGTGTTAATTACATATTTCAAATATAGATTTCATTATTTAATCATAGATGACTACTGTAGGTAATCCATAACAAGAAAAGACGAACTAAATCCAAGCATAACTATTAAAAAAAGCATAATCGTACAGAGATTATTTCAGCCATTCATTTCTAAAACATATTTTTTAAGTTATATAAAACGGATATAGTTTAGTAAATAATCCTTTTGTGGTCCCACTAACGTTTCATGCTCCTTTATTTAATCAGAGAGAATAAAAGAAGAGTTAATACTTTAAGGCATTTTTTAAAAACTTTTGTACACCTCTGTGCGTTTTTTGCGTCCCTCGTTTCTTTCTGGATGTGAGAGGGGAAACATATTTGGGCAAATTATTTTCAATCTGCCTTTGGCCCACAGCCAGTCTTGCATGATTAATGACCGATCGCTTTAAAAATGCAGCACTGAGAGCAACGTGGCTTGAGGAGGGGAATATTCTTCTACAGCGTCATTTTTCAATGGAGTGCTCATGCTATAATTTAAATTTGCAGTAAAGAAGGTTAGAATTAGAGTTATTTATAAATAGGATTTCCAGAGAATAAAGATAGGTGCCAGGAAACATTAAATTATGGCGCTATCATTACGTAATCGTCGTTGAACCTTTTCCCTGCTCGCTAACAGGAGCCATGATTTTGGCGCTTCTACCATTATATTTCTTTCTGTACTAGGAAATACATTTTGTATTGTTAAATTGCTTCTTTCAAGGAAAAGTAATGGAATTTTTTAAATAAATATAATTTTACTTGCCTTTTTTTGCAAGTATATCGCGATAGGATGTGTTTCATGTTTGAGGCATGCATCCAGTGGGAAAATGTATTTTGAAATTTTCGTAATTTGAATTTATTTTAATGTTGTATGTGCACATTCTTAATGATGTTACGTAATTGTCGAGAAAATACTAAATGATTCTTTATGTTCATCTATGTATGTAAATCAATAGAAAATACATTCGGTACAAAGGTGCATGCAAAACTTTTGTATACATTTATGACTCTTAGAATATTCTAGAAGAAAGGGGAATTCAAAATAGGAATTACCATTTCTGTTTTTACTCGTATATGCATAGAAAAAAAAAGCAACCATTTTTCTCAGCCATGTCTTTTTCTGTTATAAAACACATTCACACTGTCACATAAATAATATCTTCAGCTGCGCTAATATAGCCTACGGGACCTTTGATCAATGGAATTTATTGAATTAAAGGTTTAATTTACAACAGCACAAACTTATATTTTATATATTATTTTATATTCTGCAAGGACAAAAGTTGCTAAATTTCATCATGTTTTAATAACAAATAATGGAGAGTTTTATATATTTTAAAAAATATACATTTTTTTTCTTCAGAAAAACAATTAAATATAAAATTAGTAAAAAAGTGTGTTTTTATTCTGGTTATACAGATATTAACTATTTGACAAGGGTTATTAAAAAATTATTATATTTGATTATTAGATAAAAAAAAGAAATATTAAACCACCACGTTATTTCTTCTCATTAAATTAATAATGTAGGTTGATTTAATTTTTAACAACCTATACCGAAATGAATTTTATAGAACTGAATACTGTTAAAACTATATTTATACCCTTACTTTCCCACTATATTTTAAAAATAATGTAAGAATCCCACCACAGAATCTCACCAACGAAATTTATCTATTCGTTGAATTTAATTTAATTATTAGATTAAAAAAAAGAAATATCAAACCACTACGTTATTTCTTCTCATTAAGTTAATAATGTAGATTGATTTAATTTTTAACAACCTATACCGAAATGAATTTTGTAGAACTGAATACTGCTAAAACTATATAGAAATATTCATACTCTTCCTTTCCCACTATATTTTAAAAATAATGTAAGATTCTCACCACAGAATCTCACCAACGAAATTTATCTATTCGTTATCAAGACATTCAAAATACTGACATTTAGAATATGCGAAACCTTTTTTTTTAGTTATTCTTGAATTCAAAATAGTATTACATAGAATAAAATATATGTAATATGTGTTTTAAGATTTTTTACTTCAAACTTTTCTCATGGAAGTTATTTTTATATGTTTTCTCATAGTACTTTCAGAGACAAAGAAAGAAATAGCAAAGGAAAGAGTATTGCAAAATTGACATCTCAGATTTGAATGGCTTTGAGCAGTTTTTCAATGACTTTTAACTATATTAAACTTATAAAGTGACGTATGTATTAAAAATGCTTAATTTTAATAGCATTTCTTTTCGCATCCAAAATTTATTCTCTATTTACCCCATGGCCTACATTTTCACTAATTTAATATTTTTCTAATGTATAATAACAGACACGTTGTTTAAGATACCTATGAGACCTTCTACAAGAGCTCAATTGGGAAGTGTGCATGCTAAATTTATATATCGCATAGATGAAATATAATCAGCATGTTATAATATATAGTGTGTGAGGCTGCAGATTATGATATATGTAATAGAATGGAAAATAAAAAACAAATATTTGACTATTTGGAAAAGAGGTAATCAAATTCAAAGATGTTCAAATGTAAGAAACAGAACTCACAGTCCTTGTAAAAAGTAGTTAGTTTTTCATCCAGAGACCATAGTTGCTTTGTGACCAATTGCACATCAATAAAGGACTCTAATTCAATTGACACACTGTTTAACCCTCTAAGCGGTTCGCACGTACAATTCCGCCAAACCGATGATGTCTTCAAAACGTACAATTTTCTTCCTCGAAAAACGCTCCGAAAATGGATGTAATGTCCATTTTTCTTTAGTGCTTTCCCCCATAGTGTTTTGAGGTAGGAGGGTCTTGTTGGTTGTTTAGGAACTGCATCCCTCTTTGACTGACATTTATTGAGGGATGTACTTTTACCTCCTGACGCACAAAGACGTTGATAGCTTTTCATGGCTCTGTAAATCTCTATTTCGAAGTATTTCGTTTGCGGTAACAGAAGTATCTCTAATTGCACCACTTACATATCTTGGATGACTTTCGTAAAAAATATAAATAAGTCTCTCAGAGAATATTTTTATTTGTTCTTTTAGAATCCATTATTTCTTATGGGATGATCTTCGAGACTCGACGAGCTTTATGTGTATTAAAAATTAAAATCTATAATATCTATTTATATATCTATTTATAACCTGAAGTAAAGGAACAATAACGAGGGTAGGTATTCCATTCTAGTCAACTAAGGGTTAAGTAAAAAATCATAGAACGCTTTGGCCCCTGACACAATAAACCTTTATCGTATTTTTGGAGACTTTTTTTTCCTCGATGAGTTCTACTCGGAAGGTTAATAGAGCTCCAACTCAACCAATATCGGTGCAAACCATATGCATATAATTGCAGAAGATAGGATTATGCAGTGGCATACCTGTGAAGAAACCTCTAATTTTTGCTCAAAATGCAAGGATTCGTGTGCAATGGTGTTTGGAAAAAACACCGACATTGGGACGAAATTGAAAATAATAGACAAGTTTATGGTTACATTAATCACGCTTTTCCTTGTTTTGTTCTAATGGAAGATGTTGATTCGCAGAATAGCCTCATAAAACCATGAACTCATCATGTCTTGTTACCAGTGTGTAAAATGTTGGTGTGAATAGAGTTTATGGCGTTTTCTTCTGGTATAAAATTGATCATTCGATATTCAATGAAAGAAACGTACAACTATGAATAACCTGGACTTGCTGGCAGATTAAGAGCATTCTGAAATATTACATTTTCACTCAGCAGGTGATGGATGTTTCATGTATGATAATGCAACTAACTATAGATCGTTTCAGATTCTATTGAAAATAATTCACGGAAAATCAAACAAATCCCACAACACTTGCTGGATGTCAATGACTGATGTTTATTACAATATTGAAAGTATTTGGGGCATGCTGAAAAACATTTGATAGAAATAGCCTCTTGCATTCAATTTGCAGTATCTTCCCAGATAGCATGCATACTTGCAGCAAGCTTGATTTTTTCTGGATAATATCTTGTCATAACAAATTTGACGCTACAAACTTGCAGCAAAACTTCTGCAAGTTAGACAGAACACAAGCAACTACTTCTTTGCAACGCAATTTTACTGCAAAATTGTGGCAATCTTGTTATGACAAACTTGGAGCAAGCGAAAATTCAAATCATTGCATGAGAGTTAAGATAATGAGCGCATGCGCAAACTTTTCCAGGCCAAAGACAAGAATGACAACATGGCAGACTGCTATGGATCTTTTAAAAGGCATTAATTATTTTAATAACTCAAGTGTGGTTATTTTTTAAAGTAGCATTTCTCTATAATTTGCAACAATCTAAAATTTCTAATAAATTAAATAGATGTGTTAATTCTATTAATTCATTAAGCAATGTTTTCGTTTTCATGCACATGTATTGTAATTTGCATGACAAGTTTGCTGCAAGTTTGATAAGACAAGTTTGCGGCAAACTTGCAAGACAAGTCTACTGTAACTTGCATGAAAGTTTTTTTGCAAGTTAGAGGTCAAGTTTGTTGCAAGTTGGAGGTATGGTGACTTTGAAGTTTCTGTAGACTTGCTGCAGTCTGGTTTCAAACTTGCAGAACTGGTCATGATGAACTTGCTGCAAGTTTGCTGCAAACTAAATTTGCTATCTGTGTTAAACTCTGTGTCTGCAATGTCCCAGTATCTTAAGGTCCATGTATTCTGTAGACGAAACTCAATTACAGAAGATTGAAGAATTGATGCTTTCAGGATTGTAAACAGGCTGTTAACCATGCAAAAGGATGTTGGATAAAGTAGTAACCCTATGTATGTATTTCATTCTCCAGTGTTTATATTACGTAGATTTGTGATTATGAAAATTTTATAAATTTTAGAGTTTTTAAAATTGTAAGAAAATGTATAGTAGATACAGTAAATATTAATGAG
>CM063501.1:96684108-96691608 GCA_032207245.1 Pardosa pseudoannulata
TTTTAGACTTTTAAATCCCTGCTATCCAACATCTATAATCTTTCCTTACTATAACTGATAATTTTGAATAAAAGTACACAGCTACTATCTAAACTTCTATCATATAGCCCATCATATAATGAGATCATTAAATGTTTAATTTTTCAGTATTGTAAATTACACTATTAGTCTGGTGAAAAAAATCTTTGTGTTTTGTCTGAGAATTATCTGGTACAAGTTCAATAATTTGTTTATCTTCACACTCCTCTAAAGTCTCCCGATACTGTGAATGCAGTTTAGAATCACGTTGAATTCCTTTAGAAAGATAATTCAAAAATTTTTTAGCTACGTCGAAATTATCGTTAAGTTCATCACAATTTTTTTCCACAGTAATTAATGGAAGTAAAAGAATGAAACTCTCATTCCCACTACATACTAGAGGTAGATATAAATTGTTGTTAATAACAGTGATAAAATTTTCATTGCAATAAAAACTAATCGATGATTAAATTTAAAATTATCACATACGTATCAAACATATTATTTAAGCCAAAAATAAAAGAAAATTATTTAATTAATATCTAAATTCAGTTGTAAAACGTATGAAAATAATACAGACGGTATTGAAATAATTTAAATTAAGAAATTATTAAATGAGATGGTTAAAGGAATGGCGTCATAATGCTAGAAAAATGTGTTATTTTTAACTATTTATTATGTGACAAATTGATAAATTTAATCGTCTACTATTAAATGAGGAAACTTGGTCTGTAAATAATGGCATTAAATGCTAGGAAAGGGGGGAAAGAGTGTATTTTGAACATTACTAAACTTAACTCATCAAGAACTCTAGATGGATTCCTCTATCCCTTCTAGGTACAACCGCTTCATAAATTCGTGGACAGACGGACAGATAACTTAGGCTATTATTATATACGTGGTGTCTCTACTGTCTAAAGTAGATAGTTTATTTTTATACGCTATTTAAATATACAATAAATAGTCATTCTTAAACCACGTAAAATTTTGCATATTTCAAATTCATATGTTCCAAAAAATTTTTTGGACAGAAATTACTCACTTTTTCTGGATTTCTTGTTCAACAAATTCGATTATTTGCACAAAACTTCATGAACATTTTATTTTTTCTATCAGAGAACAGTTTGAAAGAACATCTAAAGTTATACATTTAAATATTTTTATCACTCGTCAGCATTATATTTTCTCTTAGCAAATAAAAGATCGTGTCGTCTTCAGATTTCTAATAATTTCAAAATATTTTCCAGAAGAAAAAGAGACAGCTATTTTTCCTCGAGTGCTTTATTTTACAATTTAGCATATACTTCTAAGAAATACCAATCTCTAGAAAACTTGAAAACCAAAAAGAACAAGTATGTCTCACAGCATTTCACATTCGAAGGGGGAGATGAATAAAGAAAAATCGCTTTTTAAGAATTTAGAAGTACTTCTTCTATTTTGATATTTTTTCGAAAGAAAGCCCTGGAAACAGTTATCTATTTTTCATTTCGAGACATTTGCTCATTTTATGATTTTTCTTTATACCAATTTAGCCTGAATGTGAATTTCTCGGAATATATCAAGGAAAGTGAAGGGGTAAAAACTTCAGGAAGCATATTTTATAAATGTTTATGAAACTATTCTTTGGAAAGTTCTTCAAATTTTTCTGGTTAACTGCGTTAAAACAATTTCCTATACCTAGTACATAGTTTTGATAAATTTTATATCATTTAATTTTCTTATTTTTTATTTTTAATCTGTTTTTGATAATGTATAAAAATTGTTGATCTGTCTTACGTTTCTCTGTCTGGGTAGTGATTACCTAATAAAAAACTAAGCTCCCTTATTTCTAGTTTTGAGTTTTGTACTTGTATGTTTTTGCCGTTGGAATTAGGATCTAAGCAGTATATTAGGATTAACTTGTGGGTAAAATTTTAGTCTACTTCTGTGAATCAAATATTAAATCTATTGGAGAATGTGTAATCTCAAGATTAACCTTGTTGAATGTAGATAAAAAAATACAGTAATTAAAGAAACAATAATTATGCAAATAAAATAAAACTTCAAGGAATATAATTTTGTATTTTAGTCAAAGTATTTAGTCCACCTTAAAGCTATTTTTGTGGGGAGGGAAGGGGGTTGAAGCATTGCTTCATTGAAACAAGCTACAGACACCTAGGAAGATAATTTTCAAGAAGTTCTATTTTTGTTTTGGGCTTTTAATAGACATTAGAATTAGAATATAAAGTGTCTATAAGGATTTAACAGTTTAACTCGTGGCTAAAATTTTTTTCAACTTCTCTAAATCAAATACTAAATTTATTAGAGAGTGTAGACTCATTAGCGTAATCTCAAGCTTAATTTTGATCTCTGTTAAATTTAGATGGAAAAAATAGAATATTTAAAGGGACAATAATTATTCAATTAAAATAAAACTTCAAAGAGTTTTTTCTTTTACTTAAAGTATTTAGTCTATCTTAAAGCCAGTTTGGGAAGATTGAAACATTTCCTCCCCCCCCCTGAAACAAGCTACATCCACCGAGTAAGATTATTTTCATGAATGGGTGATTGCAATCCTGAAGTACGGGACGTTTTTTTCAAATTATTTTGATCTATTACTTACTAAATTTATTTATTTATTTATTTATTTATTTTTAATTTTTATTTATTTATTTATTTATCTATTTTTAATGTTTATTTATTTATTTTAATATTTATTTATTTATTTATTTTTAATTTATATATATATATACATATATATATATATATATATATATATATATATATATATATTTATTTTTTAATTTTTATTTATTTATTTATTTATTTTTACTAAAGATGGAAAAGAAATAGCATCCAAGACGAAAACAAGTCCCCCTTCCATACTTTGCATCTGAAATAGGAAATTTCTTGTACTACTATTTTGCTTGGTATTATTTATTTTTTACCTTGGTATATTAAGAATATACTAAGGTATTAAATGAGCTTTATTTCTATTGGAAATAAAATAGAATGTCCAGATATATTTTGAGTTTAGAAAAATATTTTTTACACCTATTACGGGTAAGGATAGTATGTTTAAAAAATATTTATTTGGCTAGAACATTGGATTTTTATTCATCTGTCTTACGTGTGTCTGTCTGAATAGGGAGTGCCTAATACGATATGTGACTCCTTGAGCTCTAGTTTTGTTCTTGCACGTTTATAGCCTTTAGAATTAGGATCTAAGCAGTATATAAGTATTTAAAAGTCTAACTTGTGGCTAAAATTTTACTCTGCTTCTCCGAATCAAATACTAAATCTATTGGCGAATGCGGTCTCATTAGAGTAATTTCAACCTTAATTTTGACCCTTGTTACATTTATATGGAAAACATGCAGTAATTAAAGGATCGATAATTATGGAAATAAATTAACACTCCTAGGAATGTTTTTTTTCTTTTAGTTAAAGTATTTAGTCCATCTTACAACCATTTTGAGTGGGTTGAAGCATTAAACCCTTGAAACAAATTACAGACACCAAGGGATATAGTTTTCAAGACGTTCTAGTTTTGTTTTGGCACAATTGTAGCCGTTAGAATCAGAATCTAAACAGCATATAAGGATTTAACAGGTTAATTTGCGGCCAAAATTTTACTCTACTTCTCCGAATCAAATACTGAATGTATTGGAGAATACGGTCTCATTAGCGTAGTGCCATGCTTAATTTTGACCCTTGTTAAATGTAGATGGAATGTAGAAGAATACAGTAATTAAAGAATCAATAATCATGCAAATAAAATAAAATTTCAAGAAATGTTTTTTTTTCTTTTAGTTAAAGTATTTAGTCCCTCTTAAAGCCATTTTGTGTGGGTTGTAGCATTATCCCCTTAAAACAAGCTACAAACACCAAGGAAGATATTTTTCAAGAAGTTCTAGTTTTGTTTTGGCATGTTTGGAGCCGTTAGAATTAGGATATAAAAAGTATATAAATATTTAACAGTTTAACTTGTGGCTAAAATTTTACTCTTCTTCAACTAATCAAATACTAAATCTATTGGAAAATAAAGTGTCATTATCGTAATTTCAAGTCTAATTTTGACCCATCTTAAATACAGATGGAATGAATACAGTAATTAAAGGAACAATAACTGTGCAAATAAAATAAAACTTCCAAAAATGTTTTTTCTTTTAGTCAAAGTATTTAATAAATCTAAAAGCCAATTTGGGTGGTTTGAAACATTACCCCCTTGAAAGAAGCTACAGACCCAAAGAAGGTTACTTTTAAGATTGGATGAACGTAATCCTGAAGTATGTTTCAAATTCGCTTGACCTATTACTAAATAAATTTAGTATAATTTTTTTTTACTAGAGATGTAAAAAAATAGCATTCAGGACTAACAAAAATCCACATCCATACTTTGCATCTGAAACAAAAAATTTCTTTGATGGTTATCTCAAGATCTCAATTCAAATTTTTCCTTCAACAAGATATTTGCTATGGTTATTTTTCTTACAATAGGATACAATCCTGTATATTACCATTTAAAAGAAGTCCAATCATTTCTATTGCAATATACATTTCGAGTCTAACGACACCGGTCTTATATTGGGTTTTGTCTTATATTTGGGAAGCTCTACTATCGACTATTTTTCTTCCTATTTACTTTGGTATATTAGGAATATACTAAACTTTTAAATGATCTTGCATTTCTAGTGGAAATAAAATATACAGATTTATTTGAAGTTTAAAAAATATTTTTGATACCTATTTCAGGTAATAATAGCAAGTTTAAAAATAATATTTATTTTGGTAAAACATTGGAATTTTATTCATATAGTTAGTGAAAGTAGCATTTTTCATGATTTATAATTTAGAGCTATTTAGTTTATTAATATTATACAATGCCTAACACTTGAGTCAAAATTATTTAAAAACTGCTTGTAGTTTCGAAAGAGATTTATGAAACATCTAATCAGTTGCGTTTTTGTTTTAATAATTATACAATTCCTGAAGCTAAAAATAACCAAAGATATACTTAACAGAAAAACGGAATTCTAGAATTCACAAAAACATGTAGTCACACTTCTAGACAAACATAAATTATAATACTACTTTACCAAAATTATCATTTCAGAAAACAAGTATTTTCTTGGTTATTTACATATCTTTAAAAAATCTTAACGTCGTGTTTTTTTATGAGTTGCGTCTTGTAAACTTATTGTATATTGAATCTTGTATATTGTATATTGTATATTCTATATTGTAATTGAAGATTTTAATTAGAAAGCAATTTATTCCACTTGTAACTGCTGAATCAAAAATAACTAGAATATGTTCATTAGCACAAAGGATTCAATATAAATAATTAATGAGTAGTATTGGGGGTGTAAACATTACCATGAATTTTTGAGAGCCTATAAACAAAATATAAGAAACGCCACTAAAGCAATTTTTCCAAATCTGTCCTCCATGGAACCTTTATTATGAAACATACAATGGCAAAAAAAAAAAAAAAAATTCAACCTTGTTACTATTTATGTACACAACCACAACTACAACAATACATTTTACGTACAGTGAGATTATTTACAAGAAACTCTTCTGGGAAAATCGATGCCCAGTTATTTAAATGAGTTCTTATTGCTTGGGAAGTAACCACACGACAGTACTGATTTCAATCCAGGGAAAGTGTGGAAGTCTGGTGTGGAAATAATGGAGTTGTAGGCTTAGTGGTTCAATCTCTTTCATTCCTGATGTCGAATGTGTTCTTTTGTATCCTATTCGATGTGGAGTCAAACCTTATGGTCCAAGAATAAAACGGCAATCCCTAAATGTACTGTTTTCTCCTTTAAATGGTGGACATCAGTTTGCCGAAGGCATGGTAAAAACCTGATTCAGAGGGCATCGATTTCTCCAGGATGATTTCTTGAAATTAATTTCACGGAATTACAAATTTATTAACATTGGTGTCTACTATGTGACGGAAAGAATCAAAAGATTTAATGTAATTAAGTCTTTCTACATTTTATATTTCTTTTAAAGCTTCTATTACAAAAGAGTATGGCGAAATTTATTTTACGAATGCCTCTCATATTTCTTATTTTAGAAATCATATAACCACATATCAAAAGGTTGTTAAAAAAAGCATTAATCATTTGGACTGTTGAGCAGTAAATTAACGAGATTTACTCTCCTGGCATCCTGCTGTTCAAAACCAGTTGAGGTTATCATGACCTATAGCATATTTATTTTTCCTTTTAGACAACATGAATCAGAAATTATATCCTTAATAAATAGTTAGCTTTGTGATATAAATCCGGCTTATACATAATGCTGATTTAATGTTCCTAAACACTATTTATCAGCATTTTTTGACATTTATTAACTTTATAATATTGCAAGAGATATATTTTAGTCTGGATTTAGAGCATTTAACTGTGCCTCGTTTAATAAAGAATTTTTCAGATTAAACAATATATAGATAAGAAAATAAATAAAATATAGATGGAAAAATAAATTGTCTTCAGTATCAAATGCATGAGAGAGGCTGAAATTTAGATCTTGACATGCTTATAAAATTTGCCATTTAATACTATTTATTTGAATATTTAAAAAAAAGGGAGCTTAGATTTCATGCCATAGTGAAACTTCCTTAGTTAATTAATTATATAAATATAAATTCGTTGAAAATATTATGTATTAAGATTCAGTGGGTGGTTAAACAAACAATTACCAAGACAAGAAGAAAGGCTCAGTGATGCATTGATTAGACGTGTGAAACTGGTATTAATTAAGTTCGTGTATTCAGCCGAGTAGTTAAAGACATATGTTTAGTTATTTTATTATTATGAACTTCTAATCATGAATAATAAGCATAATAACACTTTTATGTATTACTTATTAAACATAAATGACTTTAATTATTAAAGAATTCTTTGCCAGGCAAATAATAATTTTTTTGGATAAATTATAATAAGTAAAATAAATTTATAAAATGGCAAATGAAGAAAAATTTGAAATAGTGACGGTTACTATAAATTATCTTAGATATTAAATTTAAATGCCTAAAAGATACATACATACACAAACATATATGTATGTATATGTAAACTGTAAAAATTTATTTTCACAGATCTCACGGGATATAGAACAGACATTTTAGCTGCCACGACTTACTTCGAAATATAATTTTATTGTACTGCTCTCATGCAGGGAAACTCACTGGAATACTAAAGCCAAACAGACACTTATAAAAACATGTATTTATTTTTCTTAAAGTCAGAGAACTGACTGAAACGTGTAACATAAAATATAGACAACTCTGCAGATGTTGATTTGTGGAAATGCCCTCTTGAGATGGGAGATTATGTAGGTAATTTGCCATGAGATAAAGCTTGGAAGGGCGATTCTGCTATAATCTGTAAAAAAATACATGGAGGAAAAGTACATACAACAGCCTAAAATGTTTGAGGTCACACATGTAGTAATATTTTTTAGTCTCACTCATTGTTCAGTAAACCA
>CM063501.1:96696608-96704108 GCA_032207245.1 Pardosa pseudoannulata
AAAAATTAATTAAAATTTTAAATTTAAATAAAATTTTAAAAATGGTTGCAAGCACTACAGGTTATTTCTTTGCTACTTAAGGAACGAGACGCATCCACAAAGTAAGTTTTCCGATGTTTATTGGGCCAATTGCAAATTCATCGTTAGCTCTGTCAGTTCTTTCCGATAAATTAAGATTCAATTAAAAATAAAAAAAAAATTAAATTAAATTAAATAATTAAAATTTTAAATTTAAATAAAATTTTAAAAATGGTTTAGCACTACGGTTATTTCTTTGCTACTTAAGGAACGAGCATCCACAAATAAGTTTTCCGATGTTTATTGGGCCAATTGCAAATTCATCGTTAGCTCTGTCAGTTCTTTGATCCGATAAAAAATTAAGATTCAAATTAAAAATAAATAAAAAAATTAAATTAAATTATAATAAAAATTTTAAATTTAAATAAATTAAAAATGGTTGCAAGCACTACGGTTATTTCTGCTACTTAAGGAACGAGGCGCATCCACAAAGTAAGTTTTCCGATGTTTATTTGGCCAATTGCAAATTCATCGTTAGCTCTGTCAGTTCTTTGATCCGATAAAAAATTAAGATTCGAAGTAAAAATAAATAAAAAAAATTAAATTTTAAATAATTAAAATTTTAAATTTAAATAAAATTTTAAAAATGGTTGCAAGCACTACTATTTCTTTGCTACTTAGACGAATCCACAAAGTAAGTTTTCCGATGTTTATTGGGCCAATTGCAAATTCATCGTTAGCTCTGTCAGTTCTTTGATCCGATAAAAAAAGATTCAAATTAAAAATAAATAAAAAAATTAAATTAAATAAATAATTAAAATTTTAAATTTAATAAATTTAAAAATGGTTGCAAGCACTACGTATTTCTTTGCTACTTAAGGAACGAGGATAAGTAAGTTTTCCGATGTTATTAATTGCAAATTATCGTTAGCTCTGTCAGTTCTTTGATCCGAAAAAATTAAGATTCAAATTAAAAATAAATAAAAAAAAGTAATTAAATTAAATAATTTTTTATTTAAATAAAATTTTAAAAATGTTGCAAGCACTATTATTTCTTCTACTTAAGGAACGAATATCCACAAAGTAAGTTTCCGATGTTATTTAACATGCTGTCAGTTCTTTATCCGAAATAACCCAAAAAAATAATTATAACTGACATTTGCTGAGAATTTCTGCTTATCATGATACACGATCTGAAATCGTAAAACTTTATAAAAACAAAGCTGCATATACGTGGCATTATTATCTTCTAAAAATTCAAACAGACACTTTGTACGAAAGGATGTGCATGAGTTCTGAGGAAGGCCTTCATTCACAGGTATTGACATCAAGGATACAAAATTATCGATACAACAAGTGTCTCAACTCTGGTGGTGGCTATGTTGAAAAATAGCTGAAACATTTCTGTAATTGTTGCCAATAAATAAGAAAGTGTGAGTTCTTTTTTTCTTTTAAATAGGAAAACTTACTTTCTGGATGAGCCTAGTATAATGAAGCTAAGACTTAATACTTAAAGCCTATATTACGGTTACTAAAGCATAGTACCCACACAATTCGACCCTTCTTCAGTTATTCTCATCTAGTATAGGGTTCCTCCGCAGTATAATAACAAACTGGGATTTATGCTATATATTTTTCTAAATCACCAGAAATATTATGTACAACAAGTGCTATGAATATTATTGCAGGTTTAAATCATCTAACAAATTATAATGCTTTTAGGTAATCTTCAGTCCTGGATCTTAATTGCATTATTTTTATTCAATTTTGACATTACGCTCTTAGTTGAGGATTGTTTTACTCTAGATTAAAAAATGTTCATTAATTTTTAATCATTGATCTGTCATGATAGCTTTTGTGACATCTAAGATATTACTTTTCTGTTCTTTAATAAAAATTTGAAAATGGTATTTCTAATTATAATTAAAAAATGACATAATTGAATCTGCCATTCGAAATTGAATTTACAAAATATTGTTTATTCTAATTACTCCAGTTTTTAGTGATAGTCTATTTTAATCTTTCTTTGAACATATTTAAAAATATTGCTAAGGTTTATGTTTAAGATATTCGCATGTAAAATGAAATTATAGTTTTTTTTATATGAAATATCACCTACAACCTATGAAAGATTTAGAGTTATTTACTTTTCTTAAAGCTATGGTTACAGCTTATTTTAAGCTAAATTTTTAACCTTTTGGATGACATGTAATATATATGCAAGTTATTGTTTGTTGAATACTTAAACAGATATCTTAAAAGATCTTAATATTTTAAATAATTAACAATTGGGCTGAAAAGTTCGTAGACTGACACTTAGATGCAACTAATAGTATTAAATTCATATGACTTTTAGTTAACATCATCCTTCGAAAGACACGTGTATAAATTTCCATGTGTTAGTAAAGCATTGCTTTTTAAATAGAAAAGAATAGTGCTGAAGCCAAGAATTGGGTTTATAAACAATTTTCGGATTCTGCACCAGGATTATGAACCGTTGAGTAGTGGTTTGCTTAGTTAAAAAGAGGCAAAATGAGCACCGAGGAAGATGCACGCAGTGGGCACCCCAAAGAGGCTGTTACCGACGAAAACATAAAACAAAAGTCCACAAAATAATTTGGGATGAATGTAAAGTGAAGTTGATCGAGATATCTGAGACTCTAAAGATATCAAAAGAAAGTATTGGACATATTGTAAAAGAATATTTGGTTATTCGAAAGCTCTGAGCAAAGTGGGTGCAGCCCGAGCTCACAATCGACCAAAAACAACAACGAATTAATGATTCAGATCTGTGTTTGAATCTATTTAATCATAATAAACTCGAATTTATGAGACTATATGTAAAAATGGGTAAAACTTGGCTCCATCATTTCATACCGGAGTCCAATCGACAGTCAGCCGAGTGGACTGAACGTGATGAACCAACTTCAAAGCTTGGAAAGATGCAACAGTCGGCTGGAAAGATTATGGCAACAGTATGTTCGGATGTGCATGGTATAATATTCATTGACTATCTTGAAAAGGGAAGAACCATCAACAGGAACTATCACATAGCGTTATTGGGACGTTTGAAGGACGAAATTGAGGAAAAACGGCCCCATTTGAAGAAAAGGAAAGGACTATTTCATCAAGACAATGAACCTCGTCCTAAGTCAATGAAAAGGTTGGCAAAATTATAAAAATCTGTCTACGAATTACTTTCGCATCCGCCGTATTCTGCAGATATTGCCCCAGTAACTTTTTCCTGTTCTCAGACCTTAAAAGAATGATCGCTGGAAAGAAATTTAGCGCCGCTGAAAAAGTAAGCGTCGAAATTGAGGCTCATTTTGAGGCTAAAGTCAAATCGTACTATAAAAAGAGTATCGGAAAATTGTATGACCACTATAATCATTGTATCGCTCTTGGCCAGGCAACAATATTGAATAACAATAATTTTTATGTTAGCCTACGAACTTTTCATCCCAACTGTTATTTAAATCGATTACTAGCAATAGAATTTTAAGTGATTTAAAATTGGGGCCTTATTATTTCTGTAGCTGATTTTGTACATTTGAGCAAGCATTTTTCAGCTCTAAGGAATTAAAATATTAACAGATGAACTTCTTATATTTAGTATTTTCGATACATTCTTCTTGCATCTTATGTTCACCTAATCATTGAAAATAGAAAATGTAATTATTTATTAAATTTTACACATTCTTCCGTCTCAAGTAAAAAATAATTTTCGAGTTTTTCGAGTGCGATAATTTATAAAGTATCAAAATACTAAAGTCTTCTAGTCCATATAAGGTGGAGCTATCTTTGAGCATGTTTATTCAATTCTAAGATATCCGAAAAGATACACACGAAACATTTCTCATTGCACTACTCACTTACATGTTATGCTTATCTAACCATTGATATTAGTGAATTCTTTACCCTACTAGATCAGTCTAACTCAATATTCACATACTGTATAAACAGCAAGAAGTACAGAATGTTAATCAGTTCTCTCTTCTGTGAGCCATGCTGTGTGTTGAATAAAGAGTTTTGGGTATTCAATATTCACGTTTCTTATCTGTACTTTGGCAATATTTTCTCTCTTAATGTTAAAATAACTGGTAAGCATTTGCTGTTAAAATTTAACCTTACATACATTCATGTATTATTTGAGAAATGTTTATTTAGAAAAATGGAATTTTTGTAGTCTTTAGAAATAGCGTTTTTTTTTTCTACGTATCGTTCAAAACGTTTTGATTTTAACCAATGATTTTTAATTAGAATTTCTGGGATTTGTCTTCTTTGCATTTACTGCGTTAAACACTACAAACTTCATGCATATTTTTAGACAAATTAAAAGCAGTATAACGTTAATAAAAAGAGACTATCGCAGTATCATCAACAGAAAAGAAGTAAATTACTGCTAAATTTATCAGATAGAGTTTTCAAACTTCTATAAAAACCGATTTTTAATTTTTTCCTATCAAAATTATGCACATTTCGCTTCACTTTTCAAATACATTCAACTTACAGTCACCAAGCAATTTGTGAATTGTCGTACTAATATCATGTATGATGTAAAAAAAACGGAAAGTTTTGTGAAGTATGAATTGTGATTCATAATAAATATCTATAAATGTAATAATATTCAAATTATCTACATACTTATTTTAAATCTAAAAAACTAATGCATATAAGAAACACTTCAAGCATACAACTGTAATATGAAAAATGACACATGCAGGAATTTTGAAAATATTTCAAACAATAGTAAAAACATATAGTCACCAATAACATCTCTTTATTAAAGATTTCTTTCAAATCTGTCCATAAAATTTATATTAAAATCTATGCATGCAAATTTTTATACTACATATTGCAGAAAACCTGTATAAAATTAAAACTCGCATTTCAAACACGAGTAATAAAAGCGTTTGCATTTTTTGCTCGGATTTAAAAGAATTTAAACCATGGGCAATAAGCTATTTGGAAAATATAGAAACTAACATTTTCAAATATAAATAATAGAAAATAGTTGTGTATCACAATCTAGTATCTTGTGTTCCCTTTATTAAGCAAATAGAGTGAAATAATTAAATTGTATCTTCATTTTTGAAGCTAGTTTAAAAAAATGACAATTCATTGTAGAAAATGAATACATAAAAATTCATTATAAAATGAAATATACAAAATGAAAATAAAGGTGAATATAATAGGAATAAATTTATAAAAAATAGTTTGGAATTACTGAGGCCAAATTTTTCAGTGATGTGAAAAAGGGGTTAGACTGAAAATTTCAGCCAAAAAGGTTTTTGATATTTTAACCATATTTTGGGTAGTCTGTCTACGTAAATTGAAAAGTCCTTGATAGCACAGGATCCTAGATAAAGCTTAGCTTAACATTTTGTAACAATACTATTATTATCATGCATTTTTCATTTTACATATTTATAATTGTATAACACACTTATTACATTGAGCTTGAATTTGTAACAATAGAAGCTTAACGAAAAATGAATAAAATATCATTTTTCAGAATCTAGAATGGTCTTTAAAATCAATGGATGGGTCTTCTCTTGATGTTAAGATATACGGTACAATAAAACGTGACGGGCGGGGCCCCACATGCATTTCACGCACTTTATAGAAACTTTGATTTATTACCAGTTTTATCATTTCTATTAAAAATATTAATTTTTACTTTTTTTTGCCTACGTGAAACATTCTATATGAGCCTTTTAAAGTTTTTTGTACAGTAATTTTGAGCATTGGGAGCGACTGAAGTTAATTTATCAGATATTAATCATATATGCTGATCTTATTCAAGTTATAAAGAAAATAATACTTAACATGCAAATACAGTTTTACTTATTATCAAGATAATCGTTATAATATAGCGGATGCTATTAATATAATATCTCTCTCCCTTTCTCTGTTTATTATATATATATATATATATATATATATATATATATATATATATATATATATATATATATATATATAATATATATATATATACATATATATTATATATATGTATACATATATATATATATATATATATATATATATATATATATATATATATATATATATATATATATATATATATATATATATATGTGTGTGTGTGTGTGTGTGTGTGTGTGTGTGTGTGTGTGTGAGTGTGTGTGTGTGTGTGTGTGTGTGTGTGTAATATGGGCGAGACTCATTCAAAATCACAACACAGTTTATTTCTGGTAAGAAACATGAAATCCATACAACAGGCAAACACTTACAACGCTGTGAGCATAGACAATGTGATCCCGCACATACACTTCTGAAGTTGGTATTCCTCAGGTAAAAGACTACGAATAATCCCTAAGCACTATTGATCAAGTGATAAAAAATACCCATATTTAAAGAGAACGCGCTAACTATTGGCTAAAGTACAGACAGAGGCTTAATTAAGTCTATAGCGTGTCTGGAGGGAAAAATCAGAATTACAGCTCAAACCCCGAACTTACTTTATGACCAAAAATTATTAAATTAATGTTAAAATACGTAAATAAGGGATTTTAATATTACATATATATAAGTGTGTGTATATACATATCTATGTATATATGTATATATATATGTATACATGTATATATATATACATAATATATATTTTTGGATATAAAGGTACTGTAAAATTTCTATTATATCCACACCAAAATAAAGAATACCTCTATTTAAGGGACGTATTTATAAACCCCACAGAAAAATATAGAGATTTTCTGTATACCAACTTCCAAAAAGGGACTCCGAATGCTATTGTGTAAATTTCTTTGATAAATATGAATAATTGGGATTACACATGAAGATAAAAATAGAATTTATTTGCTGTAAACCATTTTTAAAAGCTTTTACAAGCATTTTTACAAGCACGTTAAAATTAATGCGTAACCTATGTATTCACAGAGATCAGATATGTAATTCTAAAGATTCATGTAATTCGTAGAAATATCTCACACTAGCACAGTGGTATACTGTGTATAGAAAAAAGATTTAGGTTAATAAAATGTATTATTAATGCAAGCAAAACAGACTAGAGCCTTAAGACCCCTTCACAGATGAATATCAAGATTCTGATATTGTTATACAAACCATATTTGAAAAAAGATGCAACACCAGAATTAAGTCACAATTCAAAAAATATTAACTGTTTTCTGTTTGAATGTGTAGAAATGGATGTTTTAATTGACTATGTTATACTAAGCTAAATGTACGAGGTGCATTCAGAAAGTAAGTTTCCCGATGTTGTCCCTTTTAAAGTAAGCGTAATTAGTCGTGTCAATTGCGCATGCGTAATAGATCTATAAAGTATCATTCATATTCTATCTGGACAGGTCCCAACTCCTGACAGCGGAGTGGTAACAGTAGTCCGAAAAGGAAATTTTAATTCCTTCTCCCGCCGCCTGCAAGTTTCGGTCGACGATCTTGAATGCACAAAGCATTGCGCCAATTGAAATTGAT
>CM063501.1:96709387-96716887 GCA_032207245.1 Pardosa pseudoannulata
CTAATATGCTCATCAAATGTAAATAAAATTGAAAAAAATATTAAGATTCTGAATAGAGAAGATAAACATAAATAATTAAATTTAAAAATAAAACTAAGGTTTTAAAACATGTTTACAAGAACTATGGTATACATCTTTGCTACATAATGATACCAATACTTAATACTTAAAGCTTTTTCCAAATGGCGTGAATATTCATGTTAACAACAAGGTTAGCTATCCGTGAACTCAGGTAAAAAATTAAGATTCAAAGTAAAAACAAATAAAAAAAATTAAATTAAATTAAATAATTAAAATTTTAAATTTAAATAAAATTTTAAAAATGGTTGCAAGCACTACGGGTTATTTCTTTGCTACTTAAGGTATGAGGCGCATCCACAAAGTAAGTTTTCCGATGTTTTCCCCTTTAAAGTAAACGTAATTAGCTGTGTCAATTGCGCTTGCGTAATAGATCTATGACGTGTTAATCATATGCCAGCTGGACAAGTCACGATTTGTGCCAGTAGCGAGGTAGCAGTGGTCTGAAATGGAAAGTCTTAATTCCTTATCCCGCCGCCTGCAATGTTCGGTCGGTGATCTTGAATGCACAAAGCATTGGGCGAATTGCAAATTCATCGTCAGCTCTGTCAGGTCTTTTATCCGAAACTGACACCCGAACACAAAATTCAACGCTTAGGAGCAGAACTGACATTACTGCTACGGTATCACGATGACGGCGACGAGGTCTTCGACAGGATTTTCACTGGCAATGAGAATTGTAATTCCCACTTTACCCCATAAACCAAGCAGAAGTCAATGCATTTACGTCATAGTGGATCTTAAGTCAGGATCAAACTCAAAAAGACGCTGTCGGTAGAGAAAGGGTTGTGCACGATGTTCTGAGACAGGAATGCTGGCTCCATTCACAATCGGCAGAGTTCTACGACAGGGGGATACAAAAGTTGATCCCACAATACGACAAGTGTCTCAATTCTGCTGGTGGCTACGTTGAAAAATAGATGAAACATTTCTGTACTTGTTGCCAATAAATATATCCGTTAAATTGTGAGTTCTTTTTTTCTTTAATGTAGGGAAACTTACTTTCTGGATGCGTCTCGTATTTTTAGTTGTTGATTAATACATAAATGATCTTTTTATTCCTTTTTTAAGAATGTATGAGAAGAAATATGCACTAGTCTTTGTGAAATCCTCCAAACTAATGCTCAAGTAGTTCTTGTACAAAATGGAATAAATGTGAAATGTAGAAAGTATCCAAATTCATATGCATATATAAAAAAATTATTCCCCAAAGATAATCCAAGTTTTCCCGATTGGCGTTCTTTTTTAATCTTAACTTTTCTATCTACTTAAATTAAAATCAACGTCGTGCTTCTTCTAGGTTTCTTTCCTTCCACATTCAAAATTAAAGCTTGAATTAATAACTTCTACGTGTGTGACCTCAAACGTTTTTAGGCCATTGTATGCACTTTTCCTCCAAATAAATTTCTACAGGTCATAGCAGAATTACACTTCCAAGCTCTATCTCATGGCAAATTATCCACATAATCTCCTATCTCAAGATGATGTTTTCTCAAATCAGCATCTTCAGAATTGTCTATGCTTTGTTTTAGACATTTTCATCAGTTTTTTTGACTTTAAGAAAAAATAATAAATGTTTTTATAAGTTTCTGTCTTGTTTTAGTTTTCCAGTGCGTTTCCCTGCATGACATGAGTACGATAAAATTATGTGAAAGTGATGTGCACGATGTCCTGAGACAGGAAGGCTTTCTCCATTCATAAGCGGAAGAGTTCTACGACAGGGGGATAAAAAAGTGTCTCAACATTGGTGGTGACTATGTTGAAAATAGCTCAAACATTGTTGTATTTGTTGCCAATAAATATGAAAGAGTGAGTAATTTTTTTTCTTTTAAATAGGGAAACTTACTTTCTGGATGAGTCTAGTATAATTGTTGAATCTCCAGTGGCAACAGAATAAAAACGCCAAGCTGTGGGAAGCGTCGCGTCCTGAAGAAACAAAAAATAAACTTTGATCTTTTATTCGTGGTAGAACTATTCGTCGCTTTCATACGAACCGGAAGCTTAATTCTAAAATATTTTTATTCGAGTTAGAGAAATTCTGTTATTAATTGTTATACTATGTTATTCTTAATTAAATCTATGTTATTCCTTATTGAACTTTATTCATAATTTTAAGGAATTTTTTATTAGTTGTGGAAGGATATAAACTATTAAAGATACCGTATTCTAAATAGTAGTCTTATATTTTTTAATGGATTTTGTGTGTGCTGAGCTGAAAATTTGCCATCCGGAATATGGGAGGAGGTAAGTAATTACCTTTCTCATATCCGTCATATTTCAATAATTACTTTTTATTCTTATTCGTTTTTTGTGGAGTTAAAATCTCCAATAATGAAGCTAAGACTTAATACTTAAAGCCTATATTACGGTTACTAACGTGTACCACCCTCCCAATTCAACCCTTCTTCAGTTATTCTCATCTAATATATGGTTCCTCCTCAGTGTAATAACAAACTGGGATTTATATTATATATTTTTCTAAACCATCAAAAATATTATGTACAAGTGCTGGGAATATTATTGCAGGTTTGAATCATCAAATAAATTATAATGCTTTTAGGTAATCTTCAGTCCTGGTTCGTAATTGCATTATTTTTCTTCAATTTTGACATTACGCTCTTAGTTGAGGATTATTTTATTCTAGATTAAAAAATGTTCATTAATTTTTAATCATTGATCTGTCATGATAGCGTTTGTGACATCTAAGATGATATTACTTTTCTGTTTTTTAATTTGAAAATGGTATTTCCAATTATTAAAAAGAAAAAAAAATGACATAATTGAATCTGTCATTCGAAATTGAATTTGCAAAATATTGTTTATTCTAATTACTCCAGTATTTAATGATAGGCTATTTTATTCTTTCTTTGAACATATTTAAAAAAAATTGCTAAGGTTTATGTTTAAGATATTAGTATGTAAAATGGAATTATAATTATTCTACATAAAATATCCCCTACAACCTATGGAAGATTTAGAGTTATTTACATTTCTCAAAAGATATCGTTACAGCTTATTTTAAAATAAATTTTTAACCTTTTGGAGGACATGTAGTATATATGCAAGCTACTGTTTGTTGAATACTTCAAGAAACAGATATCTTAAAAGATTAACTGAAAAGATAATTAACAGTTGGACTGAAAAGTTCGTAGGCTGACACTTAGATGGCATTACTAGTATTAAATCCATATGACTTTTAGTTAACACTATCCTTCGAAAGACACGTGTATAAATTTGACAGCTGTCGGACTATTAATTTGTGAGATATAGTATTTTGAGTGAAGCAACTTTTGTTAGTTTGCAAACATTGGATAAAAAGGAATTTCGTGTGTTAGTAAAGCATTGCTTTTTAAAAAGAAAAGAATAGTGCTGAAGTCAAGAATTGGGTTTATAAATATTTTTCGGACTCTGCACCAGGAAAATCAACCATTAAGTAGTGGTTTGCTAAGTTAAAAAGATGCAAAATTAGCATCGAGGAAGAAGCACTCAGTGGACACCCCAAAGAGGCTGTTACCGACAAAAACATAAAAAAGTCCACAAAATAATTTGGGATGACCGCTAAGTGCAGTTGATCGAGAGATATCCGAGACTCTAAAGATATCAAAGGAAAGTGTTGGATATATCGTAAAATAATATTTGGTTATGCGAAAGCTCTGAGCAAAGTGGGTGCAGCCCGAGCTCACAATCGACCAAAAACAACAACAAATTAATGATTCAAATCTGTGTTTTAATCTATTTAATTATAATAAACCCGAATTTATGACTCGATATGTGAAATTGGATAAAACATGGCTCCATCATTTCATACCGGAGTCCAATCGACAGTCAGCCTAGTGGACTGCACGTGATGAACCAACTTCAAAGCATGGAAAGACGCAACCGTCGGATGTCAAGTTTATGTCGACAGTATTTTGGGATGTGCATGGTATAATATTATCTTGAAAAGGGAAGAACCATCAACAGGGACTATCACATAGCGTTATTGGGACGTTTGAAGGACGAAATCGCGGAAAAACGGCCGCATTTGAAGAAAAGGAAAAGGCTGTTTAGTCAAAACAATGCACCGTGTCACAAGTCAATGAAAAGGTTGGCAAAATTATATAAATTGGGCTTCGAATTGCTTCCTCATCTGCCGTATTCTGCAGATATTGCCCCAGGGACTTTTTCCTGTTCTCAGACTTTAAGAGAATGATCGCTGGAAAGAAATTTAGCGCCGCTGAAAAAGTAAGCGTCGAAATTGAGGCTCATTTTGAGGCTAAAGTCAAATCGTACTATAAAAAGAGTATCGGAAAATTGTATGACCACTATAATCATACTATCGCCTTTGAAGGCAATAATATTGAATAATAAAATCAAATTTTATCAAAAAAATTTTTTTCTATGTTAGCCTACAAACTTTTCAGCCCAACTGTTATTTAAATCGAATACGAGCAATCGAATTTTAAGTGATTTCAAATTGGGGTCTTATTATTTCTGTAGCTGATTTTGGACTTTTGAGCAAGCATTTTTCAGCTTCAAAAATTAAAATATTAACAAACGAACATCTTATACTTAATATTTTTGATAAATCCTTTTTGCATCTTATGTTCACCTAATCATTGAAAATAGAAAATATAAATATTTATTAAATTTTAAACATTCTTTCTTCTCAAGTAAAAAATAATAAATAGAAACCGAGTTTTTCTAGTGCGATAATTTATAAAGTATCAAAATACTAAAGTCTTCTATTCCATATAAGGTGGAGCTATTTTTGAGCATGTTTATTCAATTCTAAGATATCCGAAAAGATACACACGACACATTTCTCATTGCACTACTCGCTTACATGTTATGCTTATCTAACCATTTATATTAGTGAATTCTTTACCCTACTGGATCAGTCTAACTCAATATTCATATACTGTATAAACAGCAAAAAGTTCAGAATGTTAATCAGTTCTCCCTTCTGTGAACCCTGCTGTGTGTTGAATAAAGATTTTTGGGTTGCCAATATTCATGTTTCTTATCTGTACTTTGGCAATATTTTCTCTCTTAATGTTAAAATAACTGGTAAGTATTTGTTGTTAAAAATTAACCTTACATACATTCTTGTATTTCTTGAAAAATGTTTATTTAAAAAAATGGAATTTTTGTAGTCTTTAAAAATAGCGGTTTTTTTTACTACGTATAGTTCAAAACGTTTTGATTTTAACCAAAGATTTTTAATTAGTTTCTGGGATTTGTCTTTTTTGCATTTAATGAGCTAAACTCTACAAATTTCATGCATATTTTTAGACGAATTAAAAGCAATATAACGTTGATAAAAAGAGACTAGCGCAGTATCATTAACAGAAAAGAAGTAAATTACTGCTAAATTTATCAGATAGAGTTTTCAAACTTCTATAAAAACCGATTTTTAATTTTTTCCTATCAAAATTATGCACATTTCGCTTCACTTTTCAAATACATTCAACTTACAGTCACCAAGCAATTTGTGAATTGTCGTACTAATATTATATATGATGTGAAAAAAGGAAAGATTTGCTAAGTATGAATTGTTATTGATATTAAATACCTATAAATGTAATAATATTCAAATTATCTACATACTTGTACATACTTTTCTACATACTTTTAAATCTGAAAAACTAACGCATATATGACACACTTCAAGCATACAACTGTAATAGGAAAAATTATGCATGCAGGAATTTTGAAAATATTTCAAACAATAGTAAAAACATATAGTCACCAATAACATCTCTTTATTAAAGATTTCTTATAAATCTGTACATAAAATTTTAATTAAAATCTCTACATGCAAAGTTTTATTCTACATATTGCAGGAAACCTGTATAAAATTAAAACTCGCATTTCAAACATGAGTAATAAAAGCTTTTGCATTTTTTGCTCGGATTTCCAAGGATTTAAAGCGTGGGCAATAAACTATTTGGAAAATATAGAAACTACAATTTTCAAATACAAATAATAGAAAATAGTTGTGTATCACAATCTAGTATCTTGTGTTCCCTTTATTAAGAA
Organism: Pardosa pseudoannulata; assembly: GCA_032207245.1. NCBI lineage: Eukaryota > Metazoa > Arthropoda > Arachnida > Araneae > Lycosidae > Pardosa > Pardosa pseudoannulata. The sequence goes on from CM063501.1 coordinate 96,715,487, forward strand.
AATAGAGTGAAATAATTAAATTGTATCTTCATTTTTGAAGCTAGTTTAAAAAAATGACAATTCATTGTAGAAAATGAATACATGAAAATTCATTATAAAATGAAATATACAAAATGAAAATAAATAAATGTGTATATAATAGGAATAAATTTATAAAAAAAAAATTTGGAATTACTGACGCCAAATTTTTCAGTGATGTGAAAAAGAGGTTAGACTGAAAATTTCAGCCAAAAAGGTTTTTGATATTAGAACCATATTTTGGGTAGTCTGTCTACGTAAATTGAAAAGTCCTTGATAGCACAGAATCCTAGTTAAAGCTTAGCTTAACATTTCGAAGCTATACTATTATTATCATGCATTCTTCATTTTACATATTTATAATTGTATAACACACTTATTACATTGAGCTGGAATTTGTAACAATAGAAGCTTGACGAAAAATGAATAAAATATCCTTTTTCAGAATCTAGAATGCTCTTTAAAATCCATGGATGGGTCTTCTCTTGATGTTAAGATATACGGTACAGTAAAAAGTGACGGGCGGCGCCCCACATGCATTTCACGCACTTTATAGAACTTTGATTTATTACCAGTTTTATCAATTCTATTAAAAATATTCATTTTCACTTTTTTTTTGCCTACGTGAAACATTCTATATGAGACTTTTAACGTGTTTTGTACAGTATTTTTGGGCATTGGGAGCGACTGAAGTTAGTTTGGGAGATATTAATCATATATGCTGATCTTATTCAAGTTATAAAGAAAATAATACTTAACATGCAATAACAGTTTTACTTATTATCAAGATAATCGTTATAATATAGCGGATGCTATTAATATAATATCTCTCTCCCTTTCTATGTTATATATATATATATATATATATATATATATATATATATATATATATATATATATATATATATATAGTATATATATATATATATACATATATTATATATATATATATATATATATATATATATATATATATATATATATATATATATATATATATATATATATATATATATGTGTGTGTGTGTGTGTGTGTGTGTGTGTGTGTGTGTGTGTGTGTGTGTGTGTGTGTGTGTGTAATATGGGCGAGACTCATTCAAAATCACAACACAGTTTATTTCTGGTAAGAAACATGAAATCCATACAACAGGCAAACACTTACAACGCTGTGAGCATAGACAATGTGATCCCGCACATACACTTCTGAAGTTGGTATTCCTCAGGTAAAAGACTACGAATAATCCCTAAGCACTATTGATCAAGTGATAAAAAATACCCATATTTAAAGAGAACGAACTAACTATTGGCTAAGGTAGTACAGACAGAGGCTTAATTAAGTCTATAGCGTGTCTGGAGGGAAAAATCAGAATTACAGCTCAAACC
>CM063501.1:96721887-96746887 GCA_032207245.1 Pardosa pseudoannulata
ACACACATATAATATAATTAAAGGATTATCTCCGGTTAATCTATCTCGGTCTCATGGTCGACCTGCGCGTCGGACCTCCGGACCCTCTCTCTCTCTCTCTCTGACAGCCTCCTTCCCTAGCACTCAGCAGCGCCATCTATCATCTGTCTCCGAATGGTCTTCACCGGTCCTACAACCGCTCGGGCATCCTGACTGGCAGTGTCCTCACTGACGAAACAGTCCTGGATCTAAAATACTAACTAAAAAAACAAAACAAAACAAAACACATAGATCAATAACTTGGATTACAAATTGTTAAACACCACACAAAATAGTCTGAGTTCACTTTTCACTTCTACTATTTAGTCCATGGTTTCATTTGGTCTGCTGACGATGATGTGACATTCGGCCCTTCGTGGTCCCCAATTTTTTTCACATTATAGCGCTCATGCTGTTTAACACTTGTAACTTGATAGGGTCCAAAATATTTCGGTCTTAGCTTCAATTTGCTTCCAAACTGCGTCCTCAATATCGCCACCAAATCTCCGGTTTTGTATTGATGAGCTTCTTTTCGCTTTCTGTTATAAGTTTTGCGGTTTTCCTCTTGTATCTTTAAAATGTTCTTCTTGGCTTCATTTCTAATGTTGTCACGATGTTGATGAAACTGTTCTTGAATTTCTTCCACGAGCAAATTTCTTATAACTGTTTCTTCAGGATTCTTCATTCTGGTTCCCATGAGTAATTCAAACGGTGAATATTTAGTACTACGTGGCGTACTGCAATTCAAAACACGCTGTAGTGAGTCGACATGCTTAAACCATTTCGCAGGATCATCTATGGACATCTTTGTTAATATTGGGATCAGGGTTCTATGGATTCTTTCCACTTGTCCATTTCCTCTAGGTACTCCCGCAGTTATTTGCACATGATCAATTTTCTCTTTAGTACAATATTCTTCAAATTCCTTGGATCTAAATGCTCCTCCTCGATCACTGATAATACGTGACGGATTTCCAAAGGTTTTCTGTTGAAGTTTTAATCTGTCGATAGCTTCCTGTGCTGTAGTATTTTTGGTTGGGTACAGCCATGTAAATTTGGTAAATGCATCAACCACTGTGAATATGTGATTATAATTCTTGTTAGTTGTTGGTAATGGTCCAATAAAATCGACATGGTACGTTGATAATGGCGAATCTTCCTTAGGAATGGGATGTAAAAGACCTTCTCCTTTACCTGCCTTCTTATTCACTAATATGCACTCTACACAATTTCTTATCACGTTCTCAATACACTTTCTCATATCTGGGAAATAATAATTGCTTTTCATCAAGTCCTCAGTCTTTGTAGCAGCGAAATGTCCAAAAAGAGTGTGCATTCTTGACGATGTCTACTTGCATCATCTCTGGTACTACCAGCAATTCTTGATCATTAACAACCTTATACAAAACATTGTTATTCAAGATAAATTCAGAAGTTTTGCCTGCTTGTAATAAATTGTAAATTCAGAAGTTTTGCCTGCTTGTAATAAATTTTTAATTGTTTTTATATATTCGTCACTCTCTTGCGCATGAATAATTTTGTACGTCAATTCATCACTGTTCACGAATAATATCGGGTATCTGCTCAATGCATCAACGTGTTGCATTTGTTTTCCAGGACGATGTACTACCTCATACTGGAATTCTTCTAAGAACAAGGACCACCTCGCAAGCTTTGGAGTAAGCTCCTTTTTGTCAAGAGTTTTTGCAAATGCCGCACAATCAGTCAAAATCTTGAATTTGCCTCCCAGTAGATAATTTCGAAACTTTTTTAGGGCCTCTATAATTGCAAGTACTTCAAGCTCATAACTACACATTTTTTCTTCTTGGGCAGAGGTTTTCTTGCTCATATATTGAATAGGATAATAACGCCCGTCATCGTTTTGTTGAAAAAGTATTGCACCTAAACCGAGTTTACTCGCATCTGTGTGTAATTCTAGTTTCGCACCTTCTCTGTAAAGATGTAATATGGGTTCATGTGACAATGCATCTTTCAGTCTCTGAAAAGCTACCTTTTGCTCACAACCAAATTCAAAGGGTTTTGAGTCTCGTAACAAGTCACTGAGTGGTCTTGCTATGATAGCATATGAAGGTATGTATTTCCTAAAGTACCCCGTCAACCCCAGGAAACTTTGTACATCCTTAACATTTTTAGGTACTGGAAAGTGACGTATTGCATCGGTCTTTTCCAATGATGGTCTTATGGTTCCGTTCTCAATAATGTGGCCTAGAAAACTAATTTTTCTCTGTAAAAATTGACACTTCTTTAGATTCAACTCGAGCCCATATTTTGAAGCTACTTCCAAAACACGAATTAATCTTTTCTGCGCTTCTTTTTCATCAATAGCTGGGATTATAATGTCATCTAAATAAATAATTAAAGTTCCGTCCCTTAACAGATCTCTAAACACATAATTGATATATCTTTGGAAATAATTGCTACTAATGCACAAGCCAAATGGTACTCTCAAGAATTCATACTGTCCCATATCTGTTACAAACGCAGTGTATTTTCTACTCGCCTCGTCCACTTCCACATGGAAAAAAGCATTTTTCAAATCGAGAGTTGTGAATACTCTTCCTCCCTCTAACTTGTCAAGTACCTCTTGAACGATCGGCAATGGGAATCTGTCTCTAATTATTTTTTTATTAAGTTGTCTGTAATCAATACATAAACGCATTGTTTTATCCCGCTTCCTAGTCACTACAATTGGTGAAGAATAATCTGAACAACTTTCTCTAATAATTCCCTTGTTCAGCCATTCGTCGATTTGCGCATTAACTTCCCTTTTTTCAAGTGATGACAATCTGCGCGCTCTTTGACAGACGGGTACCTCATCGCTTAAAATGATCTTCATTTTCAAAGAAGTAGTCTCTGTTTTGTTTGGCTTATAATTTCGAACAAGCGCATGAATTTCATTTCTCAATTTACAGTCGGTAATGTGGGATAAGTCATAAGGGCAATCTTCAAGTACATCGGCTACTTTCGCTAAAAAAGAAATTGGTGTTTCACTGTTTACATGATCAATTTGCAAAGGCATGGAATTTTTATCTCGGTTGGATTCACTAAACAAGGTTGGAGCAGCAATCGCCTCTTTTTGACGCAATGACTCAAATCGCGGACAAGCCCCCACTTTGTAGGGCAGGACGGCGTCTAGGGGTAATGACAACAGTAACGACGATACTTTTCTGAAGACAATCACATTTAATACACAACACTTAACGTTACACACACACATATAATATAATTAAAGGATTATCTCCGGTTAATCTATCTCGGTCTCATGGTCGACCTGCGCGTCGGACCTCCGGACCCCCTCTCCCTCTCTCTCTCTGACAGCCTCCTTCCCTAGCACTCAGCAGCGCCATCTATCATCTGTCTCCGAATGGTCTTCACCGGTCCTACATATATATATATATATATATATATATATATATATATATATATATATATATATACATATATATATACATAATATATATATATATATATATATATATATATATATATATATATATATATATATATATATATATATATATATATATATATATATATATATATATATATATATATATATATATATATATATATATATATATATATATATATATATATATATATATATATATATATATATACATATATATATAGATACATATATATATATATACATATAAATATACATATATATATATATATATATATAAATACATATAAATATACATATATATATATACACATATATATGTATATATACACATATATATGTATATATATACATATATATGTTGTAATGTACTTACAACCTAAACACCAGTGTTCGGTTGCAAGTGGGAAACACAGAAAGAATATAATAAATTATATTGAGATTCAAACATTTACTCTGTACATTCATTTACAAGTTGATCCTTGGTTATCATATACCATAATCAAATATTTATGTCTTCTATTTACACTATAATTATTACAATTCTCTTTATAAGGAGTCATTATTAGTAACAAGGATACATATTAACATCGGCCTAATTTAAGTGACTGTAAATATTATTTTATAAATTACATCCATTAAAGGCTCAATGGTGCAGGCTTGTGCTTTTCTCATGCAATGCGTCGCTCTTCAGTTGGTGCAGAGGGTCAGGTAGAGGCTTTCCAAATACGGTGAGTTGGTCCGGGTGTTCGGGTGCACGGGACGAGTCGGTGCTGGTGTATTCTTGTCACACTTTTGCCGAAACCCGACTTCAACTCATCTAGTTAACTTCGTTTCCAAACTCCTCATTTTGGTTCCAACGCTCCTTTTTTCTTCCTCTCCAATCGCTTGTTTTCGGGAAATTTTCCCACATCTGTATGCCCTTCGGGAGTGCAGGTGGGCTCATTACAGTAGCCCCTTTGTGCAAGCTGACATTACTTTTTAGCCCCTGCTTCCATAACTCACGGTTACAGCTCTGTGCGAGCTTGACCGTTAAGCTGCCATTCCGTGATCTACACCTTCTCTGCAGGGGTCCCTAAACTTGACGTGAACAATTGGAATCCTAAATTCCTCTATGAAAATCCTCCCACAGCTGTGCATGCACATGCAGATCACCGTGGGAAAGTACTTCGGAACAATATATATGTCAGGATTTAATTTGTAGATTGATTTAAAAATTTTTAATTGGGGATTTATTACTGAGAGTGGCGCGGCGTGAGGAGTTAGCCACATAAATAAGGCTCACGCGCAGTGATCGATAGCAAAGAGCAGTGTGCACATTCCACGGACAAAACTGTGGCTACCCGAAGCAGCTAAGCCTGCCTTTGTTAAAAGTTGGGAGCCAATGTCCGACGCCATTGAAGATGATTGAAAAGTAGTGTGCTATGAGATTTGAATAAAGATATGAAAATGATGTCAGGACTCTAGTCTCGTTTAGTGGAACTTGTCATACACACACACACACACACACACACACACACATATATATATATATATATGTATATATATATATATATATATATATATATATATATATATATATATATATATATAATATATATATATCAGCATGATTCGAAAACAAAATTCCTATTATATTTCATTGAATAAAAATGTAACAAATGTAACTTATTCTTTTCTGGCAGTATTCCAATTCGGGGGGATTAAAACTTCTTTAAGAATTAGATGTTGGAAGAAAGGTAAGATAAAGTATAACATTTTTATAAATATTAAAAGTTTATCCTATAGTCCGTTTCATTATCTGTTGAATACATAATCTAAATGCAGATATCTCTATTTCAGCGAATACGATATCGACTGTTGCGTCATTTTAAATTTAAAGCGTCCATCTCCAGCTCTGATCACATTGCCGAATTCAAATTAAAATTGAAGTCTCCTAGATATATCGAATTTTGCGAAAATATGAATGTGTACTTCTTTATGTATTTGGAATAAAGTTAAAAATCGTGTGTATGTATCTTATCTATGTATGTATCTATCTATACATATATATATATATATATATATATATATATATATATATATATATATATATATATATATATATATGTATATATATATATATATATATATATATATATATATACACTCATGTCCATAAATTAAGGATAATTCAGAATCACACAGAAACTGAGCTCTAAAATAAAAATTTCACCTGTAGAATTATCACACACATCTTGAAGAAGAATGTGCAAATTGCAGGAAACCACCAGATGGCGCGGATAGTACGTCACAATCACGAGAGTGTATGAAAGGGGTATATAAGGAATGGTAGCAAAGAAGTAAAATTGTTCACAAGCGCTTTAAAAGCCTTTCAGTGAAATAACCGCATATGTATGGCACAAAGGAAGCATTTGGATGATTTTTTACGTGGTAGAATTATCGGACGACTGGAATGTGGACGTACGCAGCTGGATGTATCCGAGGAACTTGGAATCAGCCATAGTGTCATCTCCAGGTTTTGGCAATGATTCAAACATGCTGGTAATGTGAGTAGATGTTACAGCACAGGTCGTCCCCGAGTTACTACGCCGAATGATGATTGGTATTTGGCGGTTACTGGCAAAAGAAACAGACGGAGCACAGTATCAGACCTGTCTCGTCAGCTCTCTTCAGCTACCGGTACACAGTTTCAAGGCAGACTGCGTACAGACGCTTAGGGAACATTGGTCTATATGCTCGTAGGCCTGTCCGATGTGTTCCCTTTACCGCAACTCACTATCACTTGCGATTATGCTGGGCTAGAGAACATGCATTGTGGACACCGCAACAGTGGTCTTGTGTGATGTTTTTCCGACGAGTCCAGGTTCAGTTTACATTCTGATTCTCGCCGGACTTTCATATGAAGAGCACCAGGTACTCGTTACAACCAAGAGAACACCATTGAACGACACTGTTACGGTGGTGCATTATGGCTCGTTTGGGGAGGAAATATTCTTGGTTCCAGAACTGACCTGCATGTTCCGAGTGTAACGATGACAGGCCACATCTATCGGGATGTCATTCTGGAACAACATGTACGTTTGTTTCGGGGCGCCATGGGTCCTGAATTTCTGTATATGGATGACAACAGCCGACCTCACCGTACAAACATTGAAGACGAATGCCTGCAATCGGAGGATATCACCCGTATGGATTGGCCAGCATACTCACCGGACTTGAATCCAATAGAGCATGTGTGGGACATGCTTGGCCAACGAATTGTAGTCCGTCAACCCCCTCCCAACTGTATATCGGAAGTTCGGAGGGCATTGTTTGATGAGTGGTGTGATTTTCCCCAAGATCAGATTGATAATCTGATACTCAGTATGAGTAGGCGTTGTAACGCTTGTATTACATCGTCCGGGAGACATACTTCGTATTAACCATCATACTAACCATGTTATACTGTTTTCTGTAAATAGTTTCTTTTTTGAAATTTGCTCCAGGGAGTAAAAATCGCAATTTTTATTAATTATGTCATACATATAGCATCATTTTTGCTCTTTACTTTTGTTTAATAAATAGACTTTACAAATAAGTCAAATTTGTTTTGCTTTTGTCTCTTTCATTGCCTGAACTTCATTATCCTTAATTTATGGACATGAATGTATATATATATATATATATATATATATATATATATATATATATATATATATATATATATATATATATATATATATATATATATATATATATATATATATATATATATATATATATATATATATATATATATATATATATATAAACATATAATATATAATATATATATATATTTATATATATATTTAACCATATATATTTGTACAAATATACAAAATTTATAAAATATATATATATATACTTTTATATAAAATAAGCTTTATTATTTTCTTTTTTATATAATTCGCAAATATTCCCTATAAAGTCTATTACATGATTTTCTTTAAAATTTGAAGATATTTATTATTTAATATGATATTAATGGGAGATAGATTAGCTTATTGTTACTCTAATGAAAGTTGTTTTAAATATGCTAATTTTTGCTTCCCAAATTACATATTGAAGGAGGTTTTTTAATAAAGGCAAAATTCAGTACTCAAATTTCACATGTTACGAGACTCAAGTCGATGGAGGGAGGAAGGCGTATTTGCATTGCGAATTCCAATAGTTGGACCAGTACATTATAAACGCTTTCGAAATGGTTTTTTTACGACATTTGCGTCGTAACTATTGTAGAATGCTATGCTGAGTTCAAAAGTCGGACGTACGAAGGAATAGTAGGCATTCCCTACTCCAGGGATTAAAGAGTTCCGACTCAATTTTTCGACTTCGTCCTTAACTTCGTGCACACCAGTGTATATATATATATATATATATATATATATATATATATATATATATATATATATATATATATATATATATATATATATATACACTGGTGTGCAAAAATTAAGGAGGAAGTCGAAAATTCAGCAAATCAGCTGAACGAAGAGGCAGAGCGGACAGAAAGACCAATCAGGAGATTAAGTAAGGTGATGTACTTTAGCACATGTGCAGATATGCAGGTAGACGTAATGGGGGAGTGTCTGAGTAGTATAAAGCATGTTGTCGGTGTAAGATCAGTATTTCTGGCAAAGAGATTGCATGCCGTATAGCAGTTAAAATCACACCGAATTGCTACCTCAGCAAGAAATGGCAAAAAATCAATCTATTAGACGACATCTGTATGCTTTTACCAGAGGTCGAATCATTGGGAAGTTGGAGGAAGTAATACAATCCATTACTCTCGTATTCACCAACTGCAGAGGAGAGAAGGGATGTTCTCGCTGCCAGTCACCAAGGGGTGTAGGAGGTTTAGACTGAACCATTGCTTTTTGCTGACCATCGACATTTTGAGAGAACTTCTAGGCATGTTATTGTTCGAGACAGATCCTCTGTTGTCTGATATTATTATAATATGTTTTACCTTTTATGTACTCGGGATTTGTTGAAAGTAATCGTTACTTTATGTTATTTGCTGCAGTCAGATTTCTTGCCTGTAAGACGGATTATTGAATAGAAACCATAGTATCCTATAAAAGTCAACCAGCAGGTACAGAAGAATTCATCTCTATATCATTACCAAAAATACCCATTCTGGCTATGCCTGATTGAATTTTTTTCTGTATCAGTATTACATATATATGAGCGTTTAGAAAACTTTATTTTGAATTTTTTATATATACATCATTTAGAAACAAATTATGAGTGTTTTACTCTTAATTGACATACATAAGTATTAATCTATAACTGAAACCTATTGCAGTGGTAGGTCAATAGTTTATTTGGAATTTAGGCATGATGTACGTCAAGTTATGCACCTCCTACTTTGATTACTATCGTTATTCTATAACAAAAGAATGATTGTGAAGTTATTTACACTATGGGATGTGATTAACACTAGATTGCCCGAGATTTTTTTGTATACCTATATTGCCCCCAAACAGTCAAAATGACTGCATTGTGAAAAAATAACAAATATGTAAAGTAATTTGTTTAAAATTAATTTTTATTATTATATAATAAAGGAGGGCTGAAGTAACTACAATTATTCATAAACTCATTTATATGTTATAGAAAAAGTCACCAAATTCTAAGAAATTGTGTCATTATATTTCATAATTGTTTTTCTAATTGAAATTAAAAAACAGTCAAAATGACTGCCTTGGGCAATCTAGTGTTAAACAGTGATAAGCTGTAAAATGTTGAAATTTTGTATATAGAATTGTTATAATGCCTTGTTGAGGTAATACTTTTTTGATAAAATTCTGTACAACAGTAAAGAAATAAATCCGGTACAACTGCCTAATATTGTGTAGGGAATCTGTGAACAAGCAGAAGTGCCAAAACAAGACACGGTATTTACTCGACTAGTATCTGAAGTATTTCTGAATGTAATTGGCACCATGAATCTAGCAGGGTTGTCCACAAATACATTACAGTACAAAGTTGTGAAGATCTCTTCTGAACAGCACGTTACAAGGTATCTAAAATATGCTCAATAATGTTCATATCTGGGGATTTCAGTGGTCGTCGAAAGGGGTTAAATTCAGAAGAGTATTCCCGTAACCACTCTGTAGTTATTCTGGATGATGTCACATTTTCCTGCTGGAATTCAAGAAGTCCATCGGAATGCCCAATGGCAATGAATGGGTGCAGGTGATCAGACAGGATGCTTACGTACGTGTCACCTGTCATAATAATATCTAGATACATCAGGGGTCCCATATTATTCCAACTGCACACTTCCAATACATAACCTACAATAGCCCTCAGTTGACATGCAGGGTCCATGGATTCAGGAAATTGTCTCCATACCCCTACACGTACATCCACTCGATACAATTTGAAACGAGACTCATCAGACCTGGCAACGTGTTTCCATTCATCAACAGTCCAGTGTCAGTGTTGACAGAGCCAAACGAGACTTAATCTGTGTGTCATGCATTTATGAATGCATGACATAAAGAAATGTTAAAACTCAACTTTACTTAAGCTAAAATTTATAAGAAATTGCTAGTGTATCTTAAACAGACATGAAAAATTTCTAAAATGTTGTATGATATGATAAAAAAAAATAATTTTTATAATGTGTATTTGATGTAGGAAATTTTAAACAGTTCTATTTCTCTAAAACTGTAATTTTATAAGTAAAACAGTTAAGGAATAATATGCATATCTTTGTAAGTGTTTTTAATAAATATTTCCTACAATCAATCTATATTAAAATGTTTTTAGTTTTAAGGAATTTTAAGGTATTCATTTATTGTAAATTTAATTGCTTTTTATAGTTTATGTAACATAAGTATACAATATGTATCTGAAAACAAAATATAAAAATATTTTTTTTTATTATGTTGTCTTTTTAACAAAATGTGCTTATAAAAAAGCCTTACTTTAAATTAATATATTGATGCTGGACACGTATACAATGAACTATAAAGAACTGTAATAATTATGCTATAAATAATTTAAAAACTTAAAAATTCAAATTCAATTTTTAAATAGTTTCTTAATTTTTAAATTCTTCCTACGCATTAATTATCCTATTTTTATATTTTTCTCTTTTACTACAAGCTAATTTTAAACATTTTTTCGTAATATTATTTCATCATTTCGTCAAGAAATTTGATAGTAAATATTTAGGATTGCTTTTATAGATTGTACGCTTGACTTATATAAAACACCACGTTTTAACTGAACTTAATAATCTAAACGTGTCTAAATTTAAACATGCCTATATCTTGTTTAAACCTTAATATGATTAACTTACTTAACATTCAATAAGCCTTTAAGATAAAATGTTTTTTAACTGAATCAAGTATTAAATGAAACCTAGATTACACACTAAAATATGTAACATAAATTAAAAACAAAACACTCTCTATTACGATTTTAACTTTTTAAGTACTATAAATAATTTATTTTACTAGAAATACTTTATAGTAGGTTTATTAAGAGCTGTATCATACAATTTTTTTCCAGTGATATAAAATTCTTAATTATCAGAATAAATGTATCTTCCATGAGTAATTAAAACAATTCCATGGGCACGAAACCTTTGATATCGTCAGATGAACTAAAATGTTTTAAATTAACGAATTAAAATCTTATATATTGCTGCAGTTTTTATTTTATATTTAACTAATTAATTAATTAATATATTACATTTATTACATTTTATCCATTATATAACTAAAATAAGTACTATACATAAACTTAAGTAATTATTAAATAGTTTCTAAGGACTAATTACGTAAGAAAACTCATTATGCAGTTCTTTCAGATTTACTAGTATTTAAGGACTTATGTTTAAAATATCAAAGGTTGCTTAATAAAGTATTATTTTTATCCTGCATTAAAGCTGTACATATTTTTTTATTTATAAAAAACCTCTATTAATTAAAACTCATCTTTTTTAATTCTCAGTATAAAAGATAAAAGTTATAGAACTAGTAAACTAATTTTGTATTTTTAAATAATTAATATGTAATCAAATATCACCGAATAAATCATTTTACAGCATATTTCTTAAAAGCTTTAGATATGTGTGATTCCCTTCATAACTCTTAAGACTGCTTATAAACTCAAGAGCCAAATCATTATAACCACCCCTACATTATGCTATGAACTCGCCTGGAAGACGTGGACGGTTCGTAATCAGGTGGAAGTGGTATTTAATTGCTGATGGAGAGTCTGAAGAATCATTCTTTCACTTACTTCTGTGTGTCATGAAAAAGGCTGAAAATCTAAGGGATTTTGATAGAGTTAAGATTGTAATGGCTCGAAAGCTCGGAACAGCTATTCCCGAAACTGCACGACTCGTGGGTTGTTCGCGATCTGAATTTAATAGTGCTTATCAAAGGCAGATCGCGAGATATTGGCAAAGCGGATGAATGACGGTGAAACCAACAGTAGACAACATGGTGTTGGACGTCCACACGCTATCAAAGAAAAAGGTCGTCGGAGACTGTCTCGAATGGTGAAGCAAAACCGGAGCCAGACAGTGGCTCAAGTGACAACCCAATACAATGCAGGGCCAACTAGAACAGTATCGGATCACACTGTTCAGCGGACACTGTTGGATATGGGGCTACGTAGCAAACGTACCACTCGTGTGCCTTTGCTTACTAAGCGTCATTCACAACTGCGCTTACGCTGGGCAAGGGAACATCGCGACTCTGTCCATGGATCAGTGGAGGACAACGCCCAGTGTCACAAGTTGCCTGTGTTGCCCTGGTTACACACCCCGTGTTACACCAGTGTCCAGAAACATGATGCTGAATTTCAGTTAATGTCCTGGCCACCTATCTCGACGGATCTCAATCCGATAAAACACATTTGTGATGTCATGGGACGGCAGCTCAGAGTTTAAATACCACCAATTCGCAATATCTCAGATTTGCTTAACCGTTGCTTAAATATCTGGTACATCTGTCTGCGGCCATCTACCAAGGACTTGTGGCGGATTGATACCAAGGCGGATAGATAGTGCGTTGAGCTCTAAAGGTGGGTCAACTCGTTATTGACAGGTGGTCATAATCTTTTGGTTCTTTTGGTGTATATACTAGTAACAAAAAGTTATATTTCTCAAATATCCATTGTTAGAAATTACTGACACTTTTAAGTAAAAATAAAACTTTAATCTATTTTAAATATCACAAAATATTTGCAAATATCAACCTTATGTTCTCGATTTAAAATGACTTTTTATAGGTATCATTCACACTGAAATAGTGATTCCTATATTTGCAAAATATATTCACTAGATAGGAGGATGATATAAGGCACCAAAGATAATAAAAGTAACACGAAAAATAATTTTACTTAAGTGAAAGTTGTCATATAGTAATGTTTTACTCATACACTAATAAATAAAATTTGAATTGCATATTGAAGAGCTCAACAGCACTACTCGGTTGCCAAGAACATAAATTCAGAATAAAATTTGATATCTATAAAAGTTGAAAAATCATATTATTTCATCATGTATTTTCAGTTATTCCCATAACTGGATTATTGCCAAACAAGTAAGATATATAGTTTTTTATCACTAAGCTTTAATATGAACATCAAGCATATAAGTACACAGTCACGTAATGCATGAATATGTCTGTATTGATGTTTTCAGGTACGGTAATTTTAGTTTTCAGTAAAAACTGAATGTAGTGGTCGGTAAATATTAGAATACGTTAACTCTTTGTAAGGCCATGGGAAGTATACCTCTCACCAATTTCCTGTATTTTTAAGTGTCAATGGGAAGGCATTTTCCCATCTATTACTAACTATACGTTATATAAAATTCAATTTATTATTTTTTTATTATGTCGTATTGATTTTTGTACATTTTTCTGAAAAATAATTCTATTAAAAATGGATTATTTCAGTGACTTTTTAACGTAGATTTAAGTCTCATTTTTTCTTATATTTTTGTATAATTTTATTATGTGTTAAAATATTTATGTGGGAACCGTGGTAGCTCAGTCAGCAAAGGCAACGATCTCGTAACTGAGAGGTTGCGGGTTCGGAACCAGTGCCGGCCTAAGATCCACCGTGTTCGCTAAAGGTGACTGGGGCAGGTAAAATATGTACATGGTCACAAAGTCCTGCATCTTCTCAATCAATAACTCTGGGGGTGGCAGTCCAAGTGTATGGGTTTCCTGATTGGTCCCTGCTTCAAAATTACGAGAATTTTCTAGAGCATAAGTGGTATTTTCACCTTTGTGGTGCTCGTTGAAAAGAAAAGATCACCCCTTCGCCTTAAATCGAATAGCCTCCAAATCATATCGAGCTTGGATTGACCAAGTGGCACAAGACAACAACAAAAACAAATGTTTATGCATCATCTAAACAAATGTTCAAAAATTTCATCGTATATATGGACATCTTTAGAATGTATATTACTATTTCACCTTAAGAAAATCATCAATATTAAAGTTTATTTTGCAAAAATGGGAAATGTCTATGTAATACTCGCCGAGCGGTTTGCGAATGTTTCTAGTTCCGACTGTAAGTCATTTGGGTAGCACTTCACGCGGGTCTCGTACAGGGAGCAGATATGGAGACGAAATAATCAGCCGTAGATAATTTCAAACTTAACAACGTTGATTTATTAACACTACAAAAAACATTTAAAGAAAAATATAGGTAAAGTCGTCGAGAGAGGAGATCATTCTAAGCAACCTCCTCATCTGAAAGTTCCACCGGGAGTCCCCTCCCGTCTTTCCTTTTTCAAACAGGAAACCTCGGTTCCAGGGGACATCGACACCCCCCCCAGTTGACCTTCGTCCTTGGAGTAGCCGCCGCGGTCACACAAAGAACAACTTCTTCTCTCTGTCGGTGCGCTGACAAAACAGCAGATCTGACACCTCCAACAGTCCGTGAGTCCAAAGGATCATTACTGCCGTTTTCCAATTGTTCGGCGTTTAAAATGTTCGGCGCATTACAATGAACCAAAAGAATAAAAGTTCGCCCGACCACCGACAAAGACGGACGCGACTATTACAGTTTATCAACAAGTTTTTAATGGGACTTAATGTATTCCGTGCAAAGCAAAATAATTACCATCCTAGGTAAACGTATAATATACTAGACCAAAATTTTACGCGACTGTTGCTTTCTACTATTTAACTAAGGCAAGGGTGGAGCCCAACTATCAACTCATGCAAACCAATTAATATTCTTTTTTGCTTCTCGACTGAGAAAGAACATTTCGTTGTTGAGAAAGAACATTTCGTTGCAATGCAATTATATTTGGGGCATAGAAAAATGCATTGTTTTCATTAGGAACTTGATATTTGTTGCATGATTATTTGGCATTTCACGATATCGTAAATTGAAAATATATTTTAAATCTCTAATTTAAATTTCAACGTTCTTAATAATTTTGGACGTTGCCTAGAACTACAGTACGATAGCTCTTTTTCAGTCTTAAATATGTCTTTAAGTGTCAATACGAATTTATTTTTCTCATCTATTACTAAATATAAGTTATATAATATTCAATTTATTTTTTGTATTATTTCGTATCGATTTTTATACATTTTTCGCAAAAATAATTCCATATAAAACAGATTATTTCAGTGACTTTTTTTAAAGTAGAGACAACTCTTAGTGTTTTCTTATATTTTTGTATAATTATATTATCTGTTAAAATATTTATGTATCATCGAAACAAATGTACAAAAATTTCATCATATATCTAGATAGACATCTTTAGAATGTATATTACTCTTTCACCTTAAAAAAATCAATATTAAAGTTAATTTTGCAAAAATGGGAAATGTCTATCAACAAGTTTTAAATGGGACTTAATGCATTCCGTGCAAAGCAAAATAATTACCATCCTAGGTAAACGTATGTATACTAGACCAAAATTTTACGCGACTGTTGCTTTCGATTATTTAACTAAGTCATGGGTGGAGCACAACTACCAACTCATGCAAACCAATTAATATTCTTTTCTGCTTGTCGACTGAGAAAGAACATTTCGTGACGCATGTCATGTGGTAACAGCTATCAAATGCGTGTTCAGACTAAAGCCGGATTTAGTATCTAACAAACATAACAGTTAATGGTTTACTTTTATTTGCATGTTTGGTATGAGATAGAAATTGAGTTAGAAAAACTGACTTGTCGCGTGACAAATTCTGGAACACTGGCTGTTCAAGAAAAACGATTAAAACAGTACTACGGCAAACTAAAACCATTTAGAATGCAATTATAATTGAGGCATAGTTAAATGCATTGTTGTCATTAGGAACTTGATATTTGTTGTATGGTTATTTAGCATTTCACGATATCCTAAGTTAAAAATATATTTTAAATCTCCAAGTTAAATTTCAAAGTTCTTAATAAATTTGGACTTTGCATGTAACTACAGTACGATAGCTCTTTTTCAGTCTTAAATAGGTCTTTAAGTATCAATGGGAAGCTCATTTTTCCATCTATTACTAAATATAAGTATATAATATTCAATTTATTTTTTTATTATCTCGTATTAATTTTTATACTTTTTTCTCAAAATAATTTCATATAAAATGGATTATTTCAGTGACTATGTAGCTCTTTTTCACTCTTAAATATTTTAAAGCTAGAATTGAAATGGCTCATAAAAGTAAATAAATCCGTAACTCCTAATCTGGATATTTTCATTGTTATATGTAATATATATATATATATATATATATATATATATATATATATATATATATATATATATATATATATATATATATATATATATATATATATATATATATATATATATATATATATATATATATATATATATATATATATATATATATACTTATTTGCAAAATGTAAGATTTCCATTAGAAGCATTTATCTACTCTTTTGTTCGATAACAATGAACTTCAAAATAAGTATTTTGGACATCTAAAACCACATATGTTGATTATTACGTAAAATGACATCTTGAGTCCAAATATGACTTTTGTTTTACCCCATCATCCACTATTTCTCGTTTTATTTCTACTTAATTTTAAATTTTGATACATTTTTGTTTTCTATAAATGAAAAAACAAACCTGTGCATTTTACTACTTTTATTTAAGATCACTTTAATATAAAGCGTTAAATAAGATGTTTACTCCCCTATGTGTATCACTTTTCGATAATGGTATGGAATTTTAGGTAGGGAAGGAGAACAATTATTTTGATCGTTAAATTTCTGCTGAGGGACTTGAAAGAATTGATGAGAGACCTGACGTATGCTCAACAACATTAATATCCGTAGAAAGTAATCAGATTAATCCTCCCCTACTAATGCAAAAACATTTATTAAAAATGATAATTTTCTTCTTAATTTTTTCTCAATTGTTTATTATTTTCTCCCTATTACAGCACATAACCAAAACTATTCCTTTTCCAAACACCCCCAAGTAATAAAAAATATAAGAAATATAAAGACATATATATTTAATGGTTTATTTTATTTCTATATCTTTTATAGGATTAAATTAGGAAATATAGAGATGTAACATCCTACTGTTAGTCTACAAGCAAATTGCGAACAGAAAAAACTGTTAGCAAAATAATAAAAAAATATAAAATAAAAACAACAGGTTTATCTATAAAGTTTTAAATAATTCCACTTAAATTTTTCAGAATTTAGTTCAGTCAGAGATTTTACGTATTTAGAGTTGGTTCTAATGATAGGTATTCAAACAAATAAGACAAAAGAAATTTTTATGTGCTGATATAATTATGATAATTATTTTAATTATTAGTGATGATGCAGAATTAAAATAAGTGTATAATCCTTAAAATATGTTTATTTCAGAAATTATTTTATATTAACTGTTATGGACAGGGATATATATACAAATGTATACCGACATTATTATCAGTTAACTGTAATATTTTTCTGGGTTATTTTTATTTCTCATTTTTATATCAAATGATAAATTTTTAATGTAATACACAAAATTAAATTCATCTTCTTAGATAAGAATTTTTACACCCTACAATTATAAGGTGCTTATAAGAGTTAATAAATATATACACATCCCGCGGATATACCAGAAAATTTATTGGTGTTCTTTATTTTTATTTCTGAATTTTTTCTCACTTTTATGAATAGGCTTGTAAATCAGAAAAAAGAGTTGAAACTTCACTGAGCATATTTCTTATTTCTCTGAAACGTGCTCGGTTGAATATGTGAAAACTTGGGTTTCTTATAATTTTTATTTTTCCTTTTGCATTTCGGGTATCACGGAGTCTTAAATTATTTATTTCTTCTCGTATACAAAGTAATGAATATCCCTTTTTTTTGGTGCCTTTTCTTGTAGGAATTGACCCATAAATTAGGCATTCTGTGAAAGGAAATCTAATTTTTATAATTTAATGGAAAAGAGACGGGAAAAAGGAAGAGAAATTCTCTCGAGATATACGAGTATTATATTTCCTTATTATTAATAAGAAATACCCCTTTGTCATGCAGAGGTATAGTATAAATAAAACTATAGTAATACATCGCATAATACATATATACATTACATTAAATTGTGTTTTATGTGCAGTCACAAAATGCTAACTTAATGTGGAAAATTTTAAAATTGTAAATTCAGATTGGTAAATCTAATAAAATAATATTTTCCTCTTAAGAATCATCTATGCCTATATGCTAATTATATAAAACACTAATATAATATAATAATGTGAAACTAAGGTTTCACCATTCGCTTAAAAACGTTTTTTTTTTTAAATTTTACTGCATTAAAATAATTTTGAACAAAAATGAAGTATAAGACTATGGTCTTGCATAATGATTATATTAGATATTAGATAGTCTTTCAATTATTGTAGTAAAAGTTAAATGCCACTTAATCATTGAAGAGTTAAAAGCTGAAATAAATAGAGGCTAAATATTTAAAAATGTAATTTAGATTATACTGACAGTAAAATTTAGAATTGAATTTGCAATTATAATTACAGCTGAACCATCTAAAATAAATTTCAATATTATCTAATTTTTACAACATTTTTAATATTTCTATAATTAAACATATCCTTAACAATTTACCAGCCAATTTTGTGGCCAGTCATTTCCTCGTTTAATCTTTAAAACGCCGAATTAAGAAAGAATAGTTCCAATGATTGGTTGAAATTTGGTTATTATATTAATTAAGAATATATAAATACAGTAAAGTTTTAAAAGTTGGTGAAAAAATATTGAGGGTTTTTTGGCCATGCTACATTATTGGAACATTGATTTGTTACATGATTAATTTTTGCTTATTTTTAAATGCTCATGAAAATAATTAATTTAGAGTTTAATAATTATATAACCTTCTTAATATTATCTGTTTTGTTTATTCATCTTTAAATAATGTGCAACTAATAAATATTATGACACTACAGACTTTATGCAATATTGGTACCGGTTTTTTCCATTTCTGCTGGATTATCGAATTTCGCTTTTTTCCCATTTTACTACAAGGTTTTCAGATTTTCTTCTCTTCTTGGCTCTTAGACCTTGTTTCTGAAATGTGTATTCATATTATATCTTTTTAAAAATGATTTCGAACATACCACACGAATCGACTGGCGTAACGGCATCTAAATTATTTTCGATGATTTTCGATGTCATTACTGTCCACTTCTAATTCCATAATCCTTGCCAGACACATTATTATCCACCAATACAGGCTCTATAGTTGCTTGTTTACAACCCAAAATTTAATTTCCCCAATCGATTGTATGTTTTTCTAAATGTCCTATCCAAGGTGCTCTCAATGACTTGACTCAATATCAACTAGACAGAAATAAACTGAAATCCTATAATTATTTAATCCCAGTTAATTTCTAATATTATCTGCCTAAGGTATTCTGTAAACTTCAATTAAGTTGAAGACAAGCAACAATCAAGACCCAAAATATTTTTATACCATAAATATGGGATAAATTACTGAAATATTTTTGTGGGATAAATTACAGGAAATCCAGTATATTCAAATTTTCTCATAATTTATTAGATTATTTTAATTAGATTTCTGCGATTTACTTCAATATTACCCTTTTTTACTTATTGAGTAGCGTTTCACACTACCTATAGGCTCATGTGTGTGTAACAGTTTGATACTTCACTACCACGTTATCCTTCCAGCTGCAGATATAAACAGATCGATCAGATCTTAAATCAAAACTTCTTCTGTCGTCTTTGGCAAGTTATTTTTTTTTTATATTTCAACGGGCATTTTAGTGTACGATTTCAACGAATTGTATCCTTTTCTCGCATGCCTTTATGAGGGGGGGGGGGGGTGTTGTTAAGCGGGGGGGGGCCCCCCCCCCCCCCCCCCCCCCCCCCCCCCCCCCCCCCCCCCCCCCCCCCCCCCCCCCCCCCCCCCCCCGGGGGGACCCCCCTGGGGCAATATATCAAGAGGAGTGCAGGCCATGGTTTCTGTAAATTTGTGCAATATTGGTTACCTTTTATTTTCAATTCTGTTGGATTACCGAATTTTACTTTATTCTTTCATCTTACTACAGGGTTTCCAGTTTTTATTTCTTTTTGGCTTTTGGGACCGGTTTCTGAAATTCTTCTTTATCTGGAGTACTTACCTCTCTTTTTTAAATGACCTCTAACATTCCACACACATTGAATGGCGTAATAACCTCTAAATTATATTCCCAAATATCTTCTTCATCGGTTATATCACCAGGTTCATCGGGCTCTAACTAGCAAATATCTACATCTTTTCAATCAAAATCCATAAGAGTTTCTAGAAAGTCCAGAGTGTCATTTAGTCCTCGTTTTTATTTGAGTAGTAACCTGTAATCAAATGTATAGTGGGATTTTATTCTGATTCCGTTGTGTAAATGTATTTTAGTACTAAATTTAACCACAGGTTCTGAGAAACTACAGACATAATATATGAAACTAAACTCAAAGCTAAATTAATAGCATCCGAAACTAGCTTAATATAAAAAAGGTAAATTTATTATAATATATATACATCTATGTACATACAAAACTGATGCTAATTTTCGTAAAATATGCTTTATCAACATCTTTTAAATTAATTCTGACAATAATTTTTTAATACTTAAGTAGTTATGTAAATATAAGAGAGAGGACCTAATCTCAATTTCAAAATGTATGTAAAAGGGGTTAACTTTGGGGAGTTAAAATCGTGTGCACGGAACACTATTGGTTGATGGGTATCTATCTATCTTTCGTCGGTCTGGTTAGAGGCTTCTTCCTGAGGTTTTGGGGTGCGGCCTTGCTATTTGATGCAGGAACACTTACTGTCGGACTTGGCTGGACTCTCGAACTCGTTCCGCCGGACTCCTCATTTCGTGTGGACTGTCAAATCCCCTGTGTTGGACTCTCTCCTCGTCTCGATTTCCGAACCTCTTCTGTCTCACTCCTCTCTTCGTCTGCACTATCGAATACCTTCAACTTTTCTTTTTTTCGATCTTTCTGATTTTATTTATTTCATCCTTGCCCCCTCTTCCTTCATATCCTCCAATTGGGATAGTTGTAAGAATCTAATTGGTCTGCTTAAACCCCGCCTTGAGACCGCCAACGTGAAAAACCTTATCCCTTCTAATTGGGCACTGTCCCTTAGGGACTCATAAATAACTCCACAAAGGTACATTCTTATTTAATGCCAAGTACGGAGACGGGATTCTAATCTGGGACTGGGATCAGAACCCCGCCCGAGACCCCCGTACAAGACAACAATATCCGTAGAATATAATTTTATGGTTCTCTGTCTTTTTACAAAGATGTGATGAGGTCAGATTTAGATCCCGAGCATTTTACTTCTTGTATGAATGAATCAATTATATAACTGATCTAAATCGCCTCATCACACAGAGTATCTTGTAGTGCAAGGTATCATCCAGACATGGTGTTAATTTATGAAAACTTTATAAATAAAACACATAGAAAGCATACATACACATTTTTCACTCTCATCCAAGAAAAACTCTATATAAAAAGAAATTGATAACTATTTCAGCAAATATATGCAATAAGACATATTTTATGTGAAATTGCAATTGTCTTTAAAGGCACAGGTGAAATCTTCCCACATACAAACACATATGTTCAGCTACCTTATCAAAAATAATTTCTTTCTATTATTATAACTTTACTAAAGTGATCATCAATGTAAAGTGGAAATATTATAATCCTTTCAAAGTATTGCAGTTTCTATTTGCAGCTTTATCTATTTATTTTCTTTAGAAAAGTTGCTATACTTATCAGAATACAAAAGAAAAACATGTTTGCAATACCATACAATGCTTTGCACGTAAATGAAAAATGAATCCTTGAAACGCCAGTGTTCCAATAATGGAACATAGGCATAAAAAAGTAAATTTTACCTTTAAAATTTAAAAATAAAATTTTGCTGTTGTTGTATTGCAGTAAAATGTGTTGCCTAAAGATATATTTCAGAGTATTGCTTTATTGCCTTTAAACTGGAATTTTGGTAAATTTAATTGTAAGGGAGAGTAAAATTGACAAAATATCGAAAAATTTAAAAAATTGTAAAAAAATTAATAACTATCTAAACAAAATAATACTTATAGTAAAAAATATTTAATAATATCATGTTTAATTGTATGTAAAAGAAATATTGATAAGATTTTTTTAAATGTGAATTTTTTATTTAAAATATCATGTTTCATTATTGGAACATTGGCGGCTAAATAGTTGATAATGTTTTAAATACAGCACTATTAGTACATGTTGATATTAAATCATTCATTATTATATTGTGATTCATTTTATGAAACATTTTTATTTAGTTATCACGCGACAAACTGTCGCTGATAAAAATAACACGATTCGATGTTTGGTTAATGATGTTGGGGGTGATAGTAGAAAATTTTAAACCGAATTATTTTGGTTCATATAGACGTGTTATAAGGCTGTAATGGCATGATTTAGTGGTGTGTCGACATCAATGAACTTTGCTTTAAGAGTGGACTTTGCTTGTGTGGATACAAAAGGATTGCTTTCCCTGGTACTACAATGTCTACATTGTTGTGCCCTATAGTAGAGGAACAATATGCCAGACAACACGGAACCTTCACTGACAGCCATAAAGATGATCGTTGGAACGACAAAGTATTTCCAGTGACCCCTGGCTTTGCGGCCGATGATTGTTTAACCCGGACCAATAAAGTTGTTCGAAGGTGAGATCATAGCTATGTGATTCAATAATGAAATTGTGGGTGAGGGCCCTCTCTTAGAGGCCCTTCCCCTAGAAAGAGACGAGCGAAGATTTGTTTTTTAGAGAAGTTAGTTAGCTAGCAACCAGCTAATTCAGAGGTTGCCTTGACCAGTCCCACTACCGGCACCTAATCCCACCTTGGGATCTTTTCTTTAAGGAGTAGCCAGCATCGGCTAACTCGGAGGTCGCGTCGACCAGTCTCTCCATCAGAAAGTTTTATTTAGCGAAATCCCGTCTTGGGATATATCTCTTGCTGAGATTGAAGCGATACCCTGTGCATTGGGTTCCCTTTTCTAATATAATCCTCTTCAGGTTTGTTTGCATTTCCTTTTGAGTTCTAACTGTGCTTAGATATCCTACCAGTACTTCAGAGAACTTTCGCAAGAGTTACGAATTGTTTCTTCCGTTTAATCACCCATATTTCGGCAGAGACTGAATTTAGTACGTACCCGTCTCTACTCAGGCCTACGTGTACTAATCACTTACCTGTGATCAGAAATTGTTTTTGTTTGTGTGTAGATATGAAATGACGTATATAGCATCATTGTAAATAAATTCATTAATCAAGATACACCTGATTTTTCCTTGGGTCACTTGAAACAGGGACCGGATACGTTACAAGGCCTTTAATCAGTTAAAAATGTTTTCTTCAACATGCAAAAGCCATTCACTTATCATCTCGGAAAGGTTATAAATTGAATCCGTTACTTCTGCAACACATTCAATTTAGAAAAGTCATCTACATTAGTAAAAAAAAATCATTAAGGGTACATTTATAAAGCAAAAATTAAGAGAAATGAAAGAATGGTGACAAAATTGTTATAAAAAAAAATAAATTATAAAATTAAAAAAAAAATCAATAAAAGAAATTTAAGAATTTATTTTCTATAGAATATATATATTCATTAATTAGCACGATAAATGTAACGCTTAATTATCAGTTGTTGCAATCCTATCATTAATAAAAATGTCGACATTCGAAAAAAAGTATAGAAATGAATAAGAAATATCTTTTAAAGAAATAACATTCATTAATTAGTATAACAGTTTTAAAGCTTAATTAACACTAGACGACTTTCTGTCATTTATCAATGTTACGAGTTAAAACAAATTTCTGTCTAGAAATCAATTTTGTATAAGGGAGCTTCTGTCAAATTAAACTTTCGACCTCCGATCCCAAGAGGAAACACAGAGTGTGGTATTTTCTTTTTATCTGCATAGATAATGTTATTAAGGCAACGCTATGTTATACTTTGTTAAATAGAGAAATTTATATTTAAAATGCATGAATTTTAGTTTCCCAATAGACGAATAGGATATTTCTTCAGGGAGTTAAATCTTTTACTTTGATTGGCAAAAATAATTATGTTTACCTACTAAAATCACATATTTTGTCATTGTCTATATTTGTTTTCATTTCGATTTTAATTATGAATAATGTTTTTTTATTTGTTCCTAATTTAAAACTGGCTGCAAGTGCTTTTGAGTTAAAATTTCTGAAATATTTTAAGAATGTACATGTGAAAATGTGTACAACACTTGAAACAATTATACATATAGGCTTACTCTTTAACTTATTTCTTCATTAAAAAAAAGGTTAAATCATATAAAATGTTAGAGGCGGTCACAACACCTTGTTTAATAGAGATGAAAATAATTATATTCGATTTATTCATAAAGTATACATAACTGTAATCTACGTTATATATTTTTACATCTTTTCAAAGAACTTGCAGCACAGCTAGGAACATTTCTAAAAGTTTCAATATTACATGGGATCCAGTATAAAGAACATTGCATTAATATTACGAAATTTTGCAACTAAATTAATTAGACTAATAGTTAAAATCATAATTAAACACATACAAATGTTTACACTAACAGTAGTATTATAAATCACGAACTTTGAAATCATTATGAAGAGATATTTAATCTTTTAAGATACAACTAAGAATGTGATACACGTGGTCTTTTATTCGGACCAAAACTGTTTATCAAGTGTCTGGACCGTAGAACATCGCTGGGCTAAATGCAAATATCGCGGACAGGGATCGTAACACTTCGGTCGGACCGAATGAAAACAGTATGGGCATGGTACAATGATCGAGCCGAATGTAAATATCATGGACATGGCCTGTGGTTTCATGCTCACGGTTTGCAATTTGCTACATTCCAAACAGCACAGACCAGGCTCATATTCGATTCTTAGTATCACTTTTTATCATAATCACTACGGCGTTATTTTTCGACAGATTCGCATTTCAAAAAAAAAA
>CM063501.1:96749387-96751887 GCA_032207245.1 Pardosa pseudoannulata
AAATTGGGTAAAGTGTGTGTTTATGGGATATGAGCTAGACGCTGCTTTAGTTTTTGCATGTATGCATACATGTACGTATGTATGTGTGTGTGCGTGCACTTGAGTTAACACGACAACTTAAAAAGTACACCAACTGGAAATATAGGTATCACAAATTTACATGCTATCAAAAAATATTTTACGAGTAAGTAGATTTCTAGCTTTTTTACTTGAATGTTATATTTTATGTTTTCTGAATAATATATTACTTTATACAACAAAACAAAAGGATTTTTATAAACCTGGATTCTCATCAATGATCTAGGAAATATTTTAGCCTAAACAGACCATAATGATTTTATAACAAAACAAAAATTTGCTATTATAATAAAAAAACTTTTGAGCGTTAAAAGTGAAATATACCTAAAATCTAACATACACTTACTTTTGGAGAAACATATTGAATCTCCACAGAAGATCTTAAATTCAGAAAGGTGGTTTAGTATTAAAATTTACCACTGAAAATATATAACCTTAAAAGTATTATTAGTAATAAATAAATTGTATTAAGATGTAATAATTATATTCAGTTAAAGTGATAAATAATGAAACTCCAATTTAAAAAAAAACTAGCGATATTTTAAAATTCAGTGAGGTAGAAATAATGACTTTTCCATTTCATTGAGTTTTGCTCAAAATCAATTGCTTCTTTTCTGATATCCTCCGATGCGATGCACTTTCTATCTTTTCAGACATACGGCAAACTTGAAACTCTGTGATCTTCTTTCAGTCCGCAATATATTTCTCTTCAATACATTCCTCTAAAGATAAATGCATATTAGATAATTTGCAGGTGTTTTTTGAGCAATAATGTAAATAAAATAAAAAACAACTGAATTTAAAATTTATATAATGTTATTTTATACGTCTAAGTAGTAGCATAACCCGTCTTACTATTGATAAGACTTCTCACACCAACACGTCTAGTGATTGGGATGTAATTGTATGTTATACGCAAATTATCAAAACGTAGCACTATAGATACTATTAAGGCGTATTTCGTATTTAATTTGTAAGTGAGATCCAATGTATTGTTCTTCTTATTGCAAATGTGAAAAAGCGATTTTTTCACATAAACAATTTTTTAAGTGGCATCAAAACAGTAATTGATGTGGTTGTAACTTCTGTTGCCAGTACAGTAGTTCTGAACACAAAGTTTCGAAGTCAAATTTTGTTCTATTCAGAACAAAATAATAATCGTTGAGCATCGTGGGGGGGGGGCAATACCAGGACCACTGAATGGAAAGTCGTTATTGAAGACGAAGAGCTGACCGCTGACCTGAACATTTTGCCTAGTTTCGGAAAACTCCTACACCAAACATGAACTCTCTGCTTGCTCATGATATCCAGTCCAAATACTAAATACAATTGAGGATAGATTTTGATCTACGTCCTGTTTCCTACGCTTAAGAAGCGAGATAAGAAGAGAGAGCCGTTATCTTAGCACACTGCAACGGTGTTAATGTGAAGAGGTATTAACAACTGCCACTTACGATAGCAACACTCACGATAAATCCGACATTCATATTGATCATATGGTGATCATATTTTTTGCTCATGAAGCGCCATTTTTTGGAAATGGCAAATATTCTTCCTCTATGTTATTCCTACCAATCGAAATGAGTCCCTTCCTCACAGGAAAGATAACGGCTACATATCTGGAGTCATTTGATGACTCAAAAATCTTTTGTAGGGCAAACTATAAAGGGACATCCAAAATGTTGAATCTAAAATGTAAAATTCCCTGGATTCAAGAATGTTTCCATTACAGATTTATATAAAAGGTTTACAAAAAAGGGACTTGGAAACATGTAGGGGTATTAACAACTGCCGCTAACGATAGCAACACTCACAATAAACCCAAAATGTGCGATCATATTTTTTGCCACATGCAATGCCATCTTTTGGCAAAGATTAACTTACTTCCTCTATGGCATTCCTACCAATCGAAGTGAGTTCCTTCATCAAAGATAACGCCTACATATCTGGAGTCATTCGATGAATCAAAAATCTTTTATATGGCAAACTGTAAAGTGACATCCAAAATGTTGAATCTAAAATATAAAATCCCCTTTGTTCAAGAATGTTTTCTTTACAGCTTTATAAATAAAGGACTTGGAAACGTGTAGGGGTATTACACAACTGCTGCTTACGATAGCAACACTCACAATAAACCCAACATGTGTGATCATATTTTTTGCCACATGCACCGCCATCTATTGGCAATGATTAACTTACTTCCTCTATGGCATTCCTACCAATCGAAGTGAGTTCCTTCATCACAGAAAAGATAACGCCTACATAGCTGGAGTCATTCGATGAATCAAAAATCTTTTATAGGGCAAACTGTAAAGTGGCATCCAAAATGTTGAATCTAAAATATAAAATCCACGGGGTTCAAGAACGTCTCCATTATAGCTTTATAAACAAGCTTTACAAAAAAGGGACTTGTAAACGTGTT
>CM063501.1:96754387-96766887 GCA_032207245.1 Pardosa pseudoannulata
TGTGTTCCCAATTATTTAAATATTGCTTCAGTGTGTACTAATGTGTTTCTGGGTCTTAAATTCGACGAGTTACAGAAGAATTTCAGGCGTCCTGAAATTCAACAACAAAATGCCATATTTTTAAAAGTTGCTTCAATTGTCCAAACTGGAAGACGTAAGTGCTATATCTAGGCTGTAGTGAGTATTATCCAATGTGTTCTTTCCTCAACTCAGAAGTCTCTAATTTTTCTCTAATTTCTTCAAATAAATCAACATCGACTTTCTTTACATTACACTTTAGTTGTTAACTCCTTCTTATTAATAATGAATTTCTGTTGAGAGAGTGTTAAATATACAAAAAATACTACTCTTTGTACTTCAATAGTTGACCGTATATCCGTCACTACTCCCATGATTTATTTAAATTATCGGCGATTTATGGCACTATTATCTTCATCTAACTGTGTCATTTGTCTGGTGTCATAACCTTTTGATTTTAGATACAGAATAGCAGTCACTGAAATATATGCATCTGAGACATCTCATATTACTTTACTTTCTGAAACACAGTCCTGTATATATATATATATATATATATATATATATATATATATATATATATATATATATATATATATATATATATATATATATATATATATTTATATATATATATATATATATATATATATATATATATATATATATATATATTATATATATATATATATATTTATATATATATATTTATATATATATGTATATATATATATATATATATATATATATATATATATATATATATATATATATATATATATATATATATATATATATATATATATATATATATATATAAATATATATATATATATATATGTGTGTATATATATATATGTATATATATATATATGTATACGTATATGTATACGTATATATATATATATATATATATATATATATATATATATATAATATATATACACTGAATATAAATTCAACAAGTTTCTGGAAACGTTCCAATGTAATGGCTTGCCAAATATTGTAAAAACTGTCCATAATTCAGTGAGGTTCGATTGTGCTGTGTAATGACCTTTCACGTGTTGTTCCAAAACATCCTAAATATTATCATTTTGGTTGATAGTCAGTAGTTTGGGCTTCTAGGTGGCCAATATATGACTCAAAAGTCAGAGGAATGTCCACTAACCAGGCAGTAGCTAACTGGGACTTTCGAGAGGTACATTTTTCTTGCTGGAAAACTCGATTACCGTGTGGATAATAGAACAGCATAAACGGATGGAGGAAAACGCCTTCCATCTATCACCAGTAACAACTTTCCATAAGTGTCCCCGGACATTTCCCATCATCTATAACTATTTTAAAAAATTCTCATTCGGTCAACAGACATAGAGATCTATAGACAACTCCAATATATTCTAATGGCAGGAGTCAAACTTACTGCAACTGGACTAAAAATTGTTTCACAGTTTGAAAGTTGTTGAAATTTTGGTTGTAGGTATGTTGAGAAATACACTAAATATTGCTTTACCTTTTTCAATATATCATTCCAGATAATAATATTTAGTTCCTCGTCATGGGTCTTGGGAAACTTAATTTCGGAAGAACTCCTGTATTTTCTCCATTTTCATTTAAAATATAAATTACGTTAAAAATCACTTTTAAACTATTCTAATATAAAAGGGTATATATTTTATATATAAAAATATTAAATTATATATATATATATATATATATATATATATATATATATATACAATTTTAGAGATCTGTTATGGGTTTTGAGCATCTTCCTTTGCTATACATAACATATGATTTAGACATCTAATGTTTTATACGTTTGTATATTAGATGTGATGCACAATGGACTAATTTATGTATACTAGCTTTTATATTTTTATATTTTATATTATCGCAATTTTTATTTTATTTCAATGAACAATATTATATATAATTTTGTATATTTTATATTTTATATCATTTTATATCCAAATCCATTATATACGAACATATAAAGTGTTAGATGTGTATATTATATATGATATACAGGACAGGCAAATGGCTCAACAATTCACAACTACTCTATAATTATTCTCAATGAACAAGCATTTTGCAGGTTAAACAGGAGGCTATATTGTATTTTAGCTGATAATATACAGATATTCTACTTTTATGCAGTATATGAATTTGACAAATCCACCCAAACATTGTTTGCCTAAGCATGATTTGGGTTTTTTTGTAACTCACCATCAAATATATAATGGCCCAACCTTTAAGAATAAGACAGAGTGTCTGCCACGACCGAATAAACCCATAAATTTCACTGGACTACGGAATGACCTTCCTTTTACGTGATGCTAAGTAAGGAGGGAGGTCATCAGGGTCTCTCCTTTTCTCGGAGTGTTCCTTTGACGGATGTCTTGAGGCGACTCCTAGACTAACCAAAGAGGCGTCTATCGATCAAAGTTACGATCGAAGGCAGTCATCGATTAAAACCTATGGCCTTGAATTGTTTTTTTCCCTCTTATAGCCAGACATAAAATGAATTCGGATGGTGTTAGACTGACGTCCGTTTCATTGAGAACTTCTTCCGGGTTAGAAAGAATAAAATGTGACATTATTTTTTCTGTATTCAAAGTTAAGTTCGTCTCTGAAATAACCAAATGCTTTCATTTCTGAATACTGGGTGATAATATCACTGATGTACGGAAAAGAATAAAAAAGAAAAATTAATAAAATAGTTATGTATTTTTACAATGATATATCTATTAAATGATTCCCCCATTTCAAATATGGTTTTCAGTATGGTACATTTAAACCTAAAACGAAATTGTAGTGTGCATATATTAATATTTCAAAAAATTCAAAATTTGTCATATTTTACAATATTTTAGTTCTGGTTTATCTCTTCCACCTATACAATCCTTAAAAAAATGTGAAGAAATAATATATATTGCTACATTATTAAATGGAATTAAAGAACTTATTCTTCGGTTATTACGTTTAAATATATAAATATTTAAGTACGTTTTATATATATATATATATATATATATATATGTATGTATATATATATATGTATGTATATATATATATATATATATATATATATATATATATATATATATATATATATATATATGTATATATGTATATGTATGTATATATGTATATGTATGTATATATGTATATGTATGTATATATGTATATGTATATATATATATATATATATATATATATATATATATATATATATATATATATATATGTATATGTATATATATATATATATATATATATATGTATATATGTATATGTATGTATATATGTATATGTATGTATATATGTATATGTATATATAAGTTATACGTACGTTTAAATATATAAGTATTTACGTTTATTGATGTATATATTAATATTTCAAAGAAATGAAAATATATCATATTTTACAATATTTTGTTGTGGTTTATCTTTTCCACATATACTATCCTTCAGAAATGAGAATAAGCAATATCTATTGCTATATTATTAAATACGTTACCTGCAATAAAGAACCTAATCTTTTTAAATTATTATAATCGTCATTAGCCAGATACAATTTGAACCTAAAAGAGTGACATAGATGTAAAATAAAAAAAAACAATTTATTTGGTATTTTAAGCTATAATATATAAGCTTTAAAAGAATATGTTACTAATAATATTTTATAAGCTAACAATCATAAAAAATTATAATTCTAATATTTGAATGTAGATTTTAATTCAGACTAATAACAAATTATAATATTTCATGTTATAAAAGTATCTCTTGTTTTATACAATAATATATTTCAATATTGTATTTTAACACTAAAATATGTCTCACAACTGAGCTTAATTTTTAGTAAACACAGGATTCTAGAAGAGCTCCGAAATCTCACATATATTTAAGGCCATGAAATAACAAAAGATTTTTCACTAAGAATTATCCCGACTTATCTGTTTTATATATTGCCCTTGAAAAACGATATTTAAACTCTGACGTAACTTTTATATCTGTGCTTTATTAACAAACTAGAATCTGCAACATCTATTCTTACCTTTGAAAATAAAGTTCAAGATGAAAAAAATTGTTTAGGAAACATATTTTTTTACAAAAACTTGTAATGGATAGCGTTATCAGCGAGATACAATTTCAAGCTGAAAAAAAAATGAGTACGAAAAAAAGAAGATATTGTAATTTATAAAAGTTTGAAAGAGTTGTTGAAGAATGCTTGACAGAAATGATAATATCTCTCTAAGACTCATTCGTTGTTGTTTTTAAAATGCTTAGTTCAAAATTTTGTTGTTAAACACAAAGAGAAATGTAATTACCTTAGTTTTTAACACACAAGTTAATTTTCATTATGTTTGTTTTTCCTACAGAAAGTTTTGCATACACTTCTTCTATAGAGTTTCACTTCCAGAAGTAGAATATTGTAATGAAATTTAATTAATTTATTAAGGCACATTTTATGATAAACAAATACTTCCTTGTATTATTATATCAACGTACTTTTGAATATGAATAGTGCTTAAAATATTAAATTGCAATAAAATTCTAAAATTTATTCTGTTTCTAATATTTCTCTAAAGCATATGAAAAAAAGATTTTTTTCAAAATTTTTAATAATTATCGAAAAACATATGTGACATTATAAAAATTTCAATGTTAAGGGAAAATGTCATCAAATTTCTACATATGTTTAAATATCCTAGATAAATTATCATAGAAAATATATTAGGGGTTGTATTTGAAAAATCTGCCAAAGAATATCTAAAAAAAAAAGTCAAGTTAACTTATAGCTTTTTTAGAATATGACATGTACAGTTCGGGGTTTTCCCTATCATATATTAATACAAATTTAAAAATAAAATATGTAACTAATTTAAAAATGTGTATATTATAGAAATTGATTTTAAACTAAGAAAATAAAATGTTATTATAAGACTTGCAGTCTCTTTAAAACTGAATATAGCAGAATCATTATAACTAATTTAAAATATTTTGAGACTAAAAATAATTGGAGATCTAAAGTAATAAAATTATAGTTCATTTATGTAAACTAAAGAATAAAACTGTATGTTATTACTGTAAATACTACATGTCAGCTCATAAATGAGAGAAAAACAACATAAAGGCAATATCTTGAATCGTAACACAAAGAAATAACTAGCAGTGAGTCTTGAATTCTCGGACTAGAAAAAATATAATTCTTCAAATTTTCAAAATATATCGGTGGGATGTAGCCAGATATTTGCTGTTCCACAAATAAAAATCACCGTATTTACAAAATTTGGTAGTAAGTTAAGTTTCCTCTATATTTAAATAGTTAAAAATGTATAGTAAACGTAAATTATAATTTATAGACGTCTAAAACATATAGCTCATAGATATATAATTCAACTATAATTCATAGACGTTACCTCAAATATATTACTACAAATTAAAAATAAAATATGTAACTAATTTAGAAACATGAAAAATTACATTACTAGATTTTAAGCTAAGAAAATAAAATGTTAGTAATGTTATAAAACCTGACTTGCAGCCTCTTGAAAACTGAATTTAGAAGAAGCATTATTATAACTAATTTATAATACTAGGAGATGTTAAGTAATGAAATTATAATTCATTTTATGTAAGCTAAAGAATAAAACTATATGTTTTTATTGTAATTACTACGTATTAGAGCATAAATTATATAAATACAACCTTAAGGCAATATCTTGAATCGTAACACGAAGAAAAAACTAACAGTAGGTCTTGAATTCTTGCACTAGAAAAATATAATTTTTCAAATTTTCAAAATATATTTTTGGGGTGTAGCCATCTATTTGATATTCCACAAATAAAAATCACCGTATTTATAAAATTTGGTAATAAGTTAAGTTATTTAAATAGTTAAAAATATAAAGTATACGTAAGTTTTTAATTCATAGCCGTCTAAAACATATAACTCAATGACATATAATTCAACTATAATTAATAGACGTTCCCTCACATATATTACTATAAATTTAAATAAATATGAAACTAATTTAGAAACATGAAAAATTACATTACTAGATTTTAAGCTAAGAAAATAAAATGTTATTAATGTTATAAGACTTTGACTTGCTGCCTCTTGAAAACTGAATTTAGCAGAAGCATTGTTATAACTAATTTAAAATATTTGGAGATCTAAAGTGATAATTTTATAATTAATTTTACGAAAACTAAAGTATAAAATTATATGTTTTTTTTGTAAATACTACATATCAGCTCATAAATTACAAAAATACAACATAAAGGCAATATCTTGAATCTTTACACGAAGAAAGAATTAGCAGAGAGTCGTAATTTCTTGTACCAGAAAAAATATAATTCTTCAAATTTTCAAAAGATATCGGCAGATTAAAGCCATCTATTTGCTGATAGACAAATAAAAATCAACGGATTTACAAAAGTTGGTGTAATAAGTTAAGTTTCCTCTATATTTAAATAGTTAAAAATATAAAGTATACATAAATTTATAATTCATCGACGTCTAAAATTATTTTCAAACTTCTACATTTTTATTATATTTTAAATTCGAAATAATATATAATAGTTTTTGGAGTTAAAATATTTTAGATAAAACTTTTTCATATAACCGAAAATATTTATTTTTTTATATATGTTTTATACTAAAAAGTTTTTACAGTAAATATTACATTCTACTGTTCAGTAATTATAATTAAAAAGACACGAAAATTTCAGCATTTTGTAAAAATATTAACGAATAATAATATTACGTTTTAAGTCAAGTACTATTTAAAACTAATAAATATTGTATTTGGCATAGGTTCAAGATTTCTGGAGATTTATATCACAGATTATCCCGTGGAAATTTCTCCTATTAAAAAGTTTTTTTACTGGTTCATATATCAAATTATT
Organism: Pardosa pseudoannulata; assembly: GCA_032207245.1. Taxonomy (NCBI): domain Eukaryota; kingdom Metazoa; phylum Arthropoda; class Arachnida; order Araneae; family Lycosidae; genus Pardosa; species Pardosa pseudoannulata. The sequence continues at coordinate 96,761,321 of CM063501.1, forward strand.
TCACATGTATCAATAATTCCTTTAATTTAAAATATTTTCCAAAAAGTATTTAAAGCTTAGAAAACAAATATTTTTTTCATAAAAGCTTTTATAATATTTCATTGACGAATAAACAAAATACTTTACCTTAAAACAACAATGGATACTCAAGAGATAAAACTTTCATTAAAAACTGTGCATTTCACTCGAATAATTATGGATTATGTTTTATAATAAAAAGTAAAAATTAATTTTATTAATCTTTACTCTAAAATGAATATAGTGCTTGTTACTGCAATATACAATTTAGTTATTAGAAATTAACACTTTTATGTCTTATGACAAATATAAAGGTTTAGGTTTTATGATTATTTTAAAATTCGGTGCAGTTCTAATTCCTTTAACCCCTTCCGATACGATTTAATAATGAAAAACTGTGCGTGAAGTAACCATTTATTTTTTATTTAAAAAAACTTGTTTCATTTTACAATTCTTACATATTCCTAATTAAAATCCACTTTTTACATAGTGTTAAATAATATCAGAAAAGGTATAATTAAGAAAATATGAAAGCAAAGCATTAATAAGGTATATAGATAATAGTCTTCAAGATAGTGGTACTTTACAAAACAAAGTACAAAGGAATACTGAATTGTTTACACCACTATTGAGTCTCACTTCTAATTTGATTCTTGTAACACACACGGCATTTCTTAGTAGGTTTTCTTTTATTCTGACTCATCAATTTGGCAGTGACTTGTACCAAGAAATTCTAAATATACAATATGTAATAGTGACCTGGTATTTCCACAAGTAACAAAAGTCTTGCTAAATTCAGTATACTAGAAATTATAAACTAAATTAATTATCATATTTAACATTAACTTTAGTCGCACGACGAGTGTAGCTCGTCATTGTGCGGTATGGAATGAAAAACCAATGACGAGCTAGACTCGTCATTTTACCGGAAGGGGTTAACTCGGAATTGATATTCTTTTGAAATCCATCCATTGCTTTCTTTATATCATTTAAGATTGTTTGAAATTTAAAATTTGCAAATTGGGCACTGAAAATAATTTTATAAACATCTTGTATTAAATTATCATTTTAAATATAATTTTTAGCTTAATATTGTCCATGAGATCTTACAACAATAGTAATGTTATACAATATTCCAAAAGTAAAATTATTAAATAATCACGTGCAATAGGGGAGTCTGTTAAGGATTCTTTTAAAATGACTAACACTTTGACTGCCAACTACGAGGTAACTCGTAGATTGCGTTCTGTTCCAGGACGCCAACTACGAGTCATCTCGTACTAAGTTTACTTGCTATTTTTGTGCAGCTACGAAAAAAACTCGTATATCAGTGCTAATATCTATGATTTGCGTAGTACTCAATTTCACTTTGATTCAGTGGTCTTTTCTTATCCATATTGGGTTCCTGACAATTAAATTATAACAATAATTATAAAACAAAACAGTCAAGAAAACGTAACTGTGATGCACTCGATTACAATTTCTTAGATACTAGTGACGAATATGGACGAGTATGTATGATTCCGCATTATAGAAGCGACAGGTCGAAGCGTGTCTGGGAGTAGAGAACAAGATATAACTCTAACAAAACAAAATTTTGTCCTTGTATTTGCATGCGATACATGTGTTGAGTTTTGTTTTCTAAAAACCGCCAATATTGCGCTTGGCGCCAATTCTCGCAGCTTGCTGTAAAACCGCCACATTAAGAATTGTTATTTTTTTATGTTTGTAATATAAAGTGTGTAAACTGAGAGTGTGTTCGTCCCTTCGCTTCGAGAAGGCGACTGAGTATTCGTCGAGAATAAAAGTTTAATTTAAGAGCTACAGTCCATCATTTATTTTGTGATAATCATTACCTAATTAAGAACCAGCGACCAAGTCTCTTCAACATGTATGCTATTGTATGAAGCACACTAACATCCTATTCATAATAAATATCCAAGATCTGTTGATAAAATGTATAGCTATATAGACTACATTGTGCAAGTTACTTGGAGCATGTGGAATTAGACTGTAAAATAACATTAACTTAATGAAGTCAGCTCAGTTCTTCTGAATATGCCACACTTTATAATGAAGTCTCTATTGATTTAAACAAAGAAATAGTTATGAAAAACAGAAAATAAGAAGATAAACTAAAAGTCTTTTATTATTGTTGGTAGCAAAAGAAATTAAATAAATATCTAGCGTCCAGACTAAAATATTGCATCTGAAATAGTGTAGAATGTTTAATGTTGAGGAAGTTTTCCGACTTAAATAATTAAAATAAGATAAGGAATTCTTAAAATCTTCCATACCCTTCTGCTGCAAGAATCCATTCCTTAAAAACACATTATCTTTTTTTTTATTTTAATGGAATTTTCAATAAAAAATGCATAAAGGCGGCGTTTTTATTGCAGAAGCATTTGGCTAGAAATAACATACCGACTTCTCACTGAATTAAAAATCGAACAGTTTAATGACACCTTCCAAGAACTGCAGAGATGAAAAAAAAATTGAAACATTAAATGCATCGATTATCGATAAAATTTCCATTTTGTTTTTAGTTAAATTATTATTTTCGTTAAATTGAAATTCGATATTCGGGAAGAAATATTCATGCAGAAAACACTCCATAAATTATAAATCTTGAAACGATTCAAGTCGAAGCATTTTGAAGAATTAAATATTTTATAACATTTAGTCAAAAATTAATTTGTGTTTGGAAATACCTTGAATTGTAAACAAGAGTGTAGCTTTAAAAATGTTTCCAGTTTCTGTTAATATTTTTTTTTCCAAGCTTCAAGTACAAAAAATAATAGTTTTAAAAGTTTTAATTATCAAATTAATAGTTTTAAAAGTGATGTTTTACACTATTTTTAGTCCCAAAGCGAAATTACTGTAGGAATGTATGTGTATATGTATGGCGACGGGAGTGTATTTGTAAATATGTATGAGTATGGTCGTGCATGGAAATCGCAATGAGCAAAATGAAATTTACACACAAAAACTGAAAATGTATGCTCTGACTGACTAATGAACTGAAAAGTTCAAATCAAATTTATTAAATGTATCTTTTTTCGCAAAAATAGATATGATTTTGTTATTACCCTTCTGTTCAAACATACAAAAATGCTAAGGGTGAGATATACTAATATGATTGTATTAATTTCAATGACAATTTAGGACAATAGTACATTTTCAAGCAGACATACTTTAAATTTAGTTACAATATTCCACAACAGATGGCACTGCAGTCTAAAAATCTAAATTACGATATTTGTCTGTGTGGACTCTTAAAAGACCAGGTGTACCGCTACTATCCAGAAACAATTGAATAACTGGAACAGTACATCTGTTCTGCAAGTCGAGTCATCCCGCCTGAGACGTTTACACGGGTTTCTGATAATTTCGTTCTGAGAATAAGCCATATTATTGCTGAGCATGGTAGATACCTGGAAAATATCATAGTTTAGATTTTTCCAGATTGCGGCGTCATCTGTTGTAGAACATTGTAACTAATTTTGTAAGTTAGTCTGCCTAAAAATATAATATTGTCCCAAGCATATGGCAATAAAACTGAGTATTCTACTATGCCCTTTATTTTTATTGATTTTTCAAATTACCTCATTTTTCTGAAACACCCTGTATATTTCCTTACATTCCATACCTCTTGAAAATGAATCATAGTATTTTCCATTCAAATTGAAGATATATATCAACATTTTAATGAAATACTATAATACAAACAATTTTTATTTAAAGAACATTCTAAAATTAAGAATTTTCTTTACATATAATTATAGAAAAATACCAATGGTTACTAAACTAATTAAATTTCAATGTTGTGTAATGTAATATTATATAAATTAAATCCCAATGGTCAACAAAGCATTTACGAATGTGATAAATTAAAATCTCTATAATAAATATAAAATGTCTCATATAATCCTTAGATGAATTATGAAGTTAAGTTATTAAATGATATCCTTATCTAATTAAAGTACGTTAAAACTGAAGTGTTTGTGAATGTATTAAGTTATTCAGCCTATGTGATATTTAGCTTAAACATAAACGGTATATAATGTTTTATATAAAGTATATACAAACTTTATTATATATCCCTATGTGTACAAAGTGACGAATGTAAAGAAAAGTAATGTAGTGTTTTTTACATTCTTGTACTATTATATATACCTTACAACATATTACTGCCATTCATATGTTTTCATTATAACCAAATTTCAAATACATGAATTTTAGATTTTAATTTAATTTTTTCTCATGCCCTATTAGACTTAGGAGGGATATGCGTATACAGGAGATAAAAGTTAAGAAACATATATCACTGTTAAAAAATATCAGGCGCAAAATCACCTGTACTTAAAAAGGAAATTTCTTATTCACAAATTGAAATATTTCTGAATATAATCCACTATAAAAAAAGTCCGTATTATATGTGAAATGGTATAATTTTTTCACTATAGTATTACTTCATTCCCTATTCACATTGAAAAATGTAAATAGGGTTATTTAATTAGATACCTCACTAATTAAATACGTTGAAACTGAAGATACTTTGAATGTATTAATTATTCAGCCTATGTGATATTAGCGTAAACATAGAATTATATAAAATATATAACAAACTTATATATCCCTGATGTATATAAAGTAACATATTTTATAAAACTAATATTTTTCATTATTGTACAGTGTATATACCCTTCAACATACTGTTGCTGTTTCCATTATAACAAAATTTCAAATTCATGAATATTACATTTTAAATTAGTTTTTCCTCTTGCGTGATTAGATTTGTAAGATCTAATGCTTATGTAGGAGATGAAACTTTAAGAAACATATATCTTCGTTGCTAATGCGGTGATTAGATTTAGGAGATATAATGCTTTGTAGGAGATAAACTTAAGAAAACATATATCTTCGTTAAAAAATATATCAGACACAAAATCACCTGTACTTAAAAAGGAAATTTCTTATTCAAAAAAGTAAAATTTTCTCTTTTGTCTCATTGAGCAACAAGATTATCCTCGCCTAACAATTGTTGAAATTTTTCTCATGTCTTTTGTAAGTTAAAAAAGAAGATATCTATCTTCATCTTGGGAGACTCGTTGCATGTCCAGATAACAAATTGAATTCTAAAATGTACTTCATTTTGATATAGGTTTTGAGTTACAGAACAAAATGTTGGAGATAAAAGGTATTGTCTAAAGAACAAAATACCTTCGAAAATTTGACGAGTGGAATTGTTAGGAAAATATCTCTGAATATGGATCCACTTAAAAGAAAAAGTCAGTATTATATGCAAAATTGTATAATTTTTTTTCACTATAGTATAACTTTCATTCCCTATTCACATTGAAAAATGTAAATAGGGTGTATTTAATTAGGTACCCTTACCTAATTAAATACGTTGAAAACTGAAGAACTTTGAATATATTAAATTATTCAGCCTATGTGATATTTAGCGTATTCATAGACATTATATAAAATATATATAAACTCTATAAAGCCTTATGTATGTAAAGTAACAGATTTTAATAAAACTA
>CM063501.1:96771887-96796887 GCA_032207245.1 Pardosa pseudoannulata
GTATTGTAACCTATATTTTAATTTATGAAAAAAAAAATATTAAAAAAAACTATGTGCTTTCAACCGTGGAAGGAAAGACTATTTGAAATCTTAAATAATTTCTCCCCTAACTAAGTATGGATGAAAAACAAATATGTGAAAGACTCAGACACTTTAATAGTCAGTAGTAAATATAAATGTAAGGCAAAATTAAATATAAAACAGAAATGTGTCTAGACAGGATGTTGGAATTAGGAGCATAAATGAAGCGGATAAAGCGAAATTCGTGAAATTATATTAAGAATCATCAATATATCTCACATATCTACTGAAGAAACTAAAATTATAGACTTCTTATCAGAATGATGGCTTACAAATAATTGAATTTGAGATTTTAGTTCCGATGTGAAAGAACTGATGATAGAGCACAAATAAAAGAATAATTACCAATGTACAAAAGTATTACAAACGACCTCTTTTAATATATACTCATAAAAGTTGATTAAATAAGACAGAAACAAGATTGATTTTACAATTAATCTAACCAATTAAGTACAAATAAAAAATTCTTAATTACATTATTTTAGTGTTATAAATTTTATACAAGCTTACAAATTCGCACAAACGTAATTGCTAAATCAATTTCTGTTCTGATGGGAAAGCGATAAGAAACATCTATCTTTTCACCAGAATCTACAACTAATTAAGTAATTTATTTCATTGTATAAAAACCATAAAGAGCATTAAAAGTATAGTATTTAAAATGTATCAAAGTATAGTACTATATTTAAGTATCATACTATTTAAAATACATTAGATAATAGTACCAATCATTCCATCAAAAAGCAACTTTGTACGATTAAAATTTATGAAATATAAAGTATTGTAACCTATATATATATATTTATATATATATATATATATATATATACATATATATATATATATATATATATATATATATATATACATATATATATATATATATATATATATATATATATATATATATATATATATATATATGTATATATATATATATATATATATATGTATATATATATATATATATATATATATATATATATATATATATATATATATATATATATATATATATATATATATATATATATATATATATATATATATATATATATATATATATATATACATATATATATGTATATATATATATATATATATATATATATATATATATATATATATATGGGTTATTCCATGTGAAATCGACACAATTTTAGAACAAATTCTACCTGACCCCCTCCAATTTTGATTAAATTTGGTACAGTAAGTGACTTCATGGTAATAAAAAAAATCCTCAAATCTTATGTTCAAATAATAATTGGTTTGGGAGTTATAAGGCTTTAAAGTTGCCAGATTTGTCTAAAAAATACACTATCGGCATACCTTTAAATTACACTTGCTACTCACCTAATTAAGCTAGAGATATGTGCAAGGTGTTATTTTAAACCTTTTTTAATGGGCTTTCATATGATATACAACACATGATGACTTAAAAAGTTTTTTTTAAATTTAAATTAAAATTAAAATTTAAAATTTAAATTTCTCAAAAAGCCAAGTTTTTAAAATTTAAAAAAAAATCTCAAAAATTGCTCATATTATTGGTAATTAATCCTCAAAGTTTCATGTTGGGATCATAATGGGATCACAAGCTACAAAATTTTTTGTTTGATATATTTACTATTGCAATAACGAAAATGAGAACATGCATTCATTACTTTTAATCTAACTCATCTGTATGGGATGGCATTAATGTTTACACACTACCTTATCGACATATACTCTAGTAAATAGTACATTTCACATTTGTGAAGATTTTACAATGAAGAAAAATCATTAAAGTGCATTACTTTTGATGGGTGGTGCTACTTATTTAGTTGAAACTGATAGAAAGCTTTATGTGTTTTGAGAATTTCTACTTCAGAAAGAATATACATTGGTCCTGTTAGAGTTAAAGGATTCACCTTATACATAACATCTGAAATTGGAATTCATAGTACTCTGGCTTCATACATTGTGACATAGTCATTGGGATTATAATGGGATCACAAGCTATAAAATACCAAATCAGCTTCCATTAACACATGGAAAAATTAACTCATACAAGGACTGCCTTGCTATGATTATTTGTAATCCATCATCAGTCAGGTGTCACATGGGAGAGTTTACATCATGTTCTGGGACTACATAATTAAAAACCATACTTGGTGAAACATTCGATGAAAATATGGTGGAAAAGATCATTTTCAATCAGTGGATTTCTGTTGATAGGAGCTCTTTAGAAACAATACAAAAGTCAGCATCAGAATTTATTGACTTATTTTGTGAGAAAATGTCTGTATTAGCTTATCATTACTTTGTGGTGAAACAACAAAATTCATTTATAAACAATATAAAAGGAAATTTAAAAGATTCAGAGTTTGTAGTTCTTGATTTTGCTGAAAATTACTCATTTGTTAAACAGGATTGGACCCAGAGCTGCCACTGGACTAATGTTCAATCTACAACTCACCCATTTGTTGTATATTACAAAGGGAATTTTGGAATTGACCACTTTACATACATTGTAATTTAAGACTCTTTGGAGCCCAATACAGTAGCAGTTTACTGTTTTCAAAAGAAGCTTATTACATTTTTAAGACAGAATTTAAAAAAAAAGTGCAAGGAAAATATTTTATTTCCCCGATGGGTCATCTGCACAATATATAAATAAGAAAAACTTTGCCAATTTATGCTTGCATAAGGAAGATTTTGGCATTGAGGCAGAATGGCATTTTTGGACAACAGCTCATGGTAAAGGACCTTGTGATGGGGTAGGAGGTACACTCAAGAGTTAGCGGCTTGAGCAAGCCTACAACGACCATATAAAAATCAAATACTTACACCACAACAACTTTTAAACTGGGCACAGGAAAACATCACAAGAATACATTTTGTTTTTCAACCCAAGAAGAACATGTTTCTACAGCTATATTTCTAGATGACCAATTTAAAATTGCTTTTGAAATTCCTGGGACTCAGAAATATGCTTTTATACCCACAGAATCAAAAACAAAAGTCTTTGAGAAGACATTTTCCTTTTCACAAGATTTATTGATACAAACTGCGATAGCATCACAATAAAAGCTTCTATTTGCTGATTAAAATGGCTATATTACTGCTGTTTATAATTGCAACTGGTGGCTTACATTTATGCTAAGAGAAAGAAGAGAAAAACTCTGAAGAGGTAAAAGTGACATTCCTTCACTCATCTGGACCATCATCATCTTTTTTTATATCTATATAAGCCAGATGTACTATGGATTCCAATTTCCGATGTTATGTGTAAGGTGGATCCTTTAACTCCAACAGGACTAATGTATACTCTTTCTGAAGTAGAAATTCTCAAAACACATAAAGCTTTCTACCAGTTTCAACTAAATAAGTAGCACCATCCATCAAAAGTAATGAACTTTAATATTTTTTCTTCATTTTAAAATCTTCACAAATGTTAAATGTACTATTTACTAGAGTATATGTCGATAAGGTAGTGTTTAAACATAAATGCCATCCTATACAGATGAGTTAGATTAAAAGTAATGAATGCATGTTCTCATTTTCGTTGTTGCAATAGTAAATATATCAAACAAAAAACTTTTGTAGCTTGTGATCCCATTATGATCCCAACATGAAACTTTGAGGATTAATTACCAATAATATGAGCAATTTTTGAGATTTTTTTCGAAATTTTAAAAAACTTGATTTTTGAGAAATTTAAATTTTAAATTTTAATTTAAATTTAAATTTTTTAAAAAAATTTCAAGTCATCATATGTTGTATATCATATGAAAGCCTATTAAAAAAGGTTTAAAATAACACCTTGCACATATCTCTAGCTTAATTAGGTGAGTAGCAGGTGTAATTTAAATGTATGCCGATAGTGTACTTTTTAGACAAATCTGGCAACTTTAAAGCCTTATAACTCCCAAACCAATTATTATTTGAACATAAGATTTGGGGATTTTCTTTATTACCATGAAGTCACTTACTATACCAAATTTAATCAAAATTGGAGGGGGTCAGGTAGAAACCTTGTGTTGATTTGGTATGGAATTACCCTATATATATATATATATATATATATATATATAATATATATATATATAATATATATAATATATATATATATGTATGTATATATATATATATATATATTTATTATCTATATATATATATATATATATATATATATTTTATATTATATTATATAAATATATATATATATATATATTATATATATATATATAATATATATATATATTATATATATAATATATATAAATATATATATATATTATATTATATATTCATATATATTGTATATTTTTATATATATATATATACTAATATATATATATATATATTATATATACATATATGTCTGTATGTGTATATATATATATATATATATATATTTATTTAAAATATATATACTGTGACGTCTAGTAGTAAGGTAGGTGAGGTCGCCAATGATACAGGCTGGACATATGTTTACTCTGGATTAAATACTTATTTCAGGTGAATAATTATGTACAGATATGTAATAGTTTCAATAGATTAAAATTCTTCAGAGATGTTGTGCTGAGATAATGTTAACACAATTATAATGCTTGGGTACAGTGAAGATAGTCCTTCTCGAACACTGGAACAGTTCGCTAATTAGTGCCGGTGTGAATAGCTGACACTATAATCCTTGGGCTGACGATCAGTACAGTCGGCTTCCCCACTGAGGCTCAAACGCTCAGAGTGCGAATCATGCTGGAGTTTTTTGAGGAAACTAAGGATGCTTTACGATCCTAAATGAGAGTAAGGATCACTCTCAGCGACATACTTTTAAACACTAAGTAGAAAAAATATTAAAGAAAACGGTAATGAGATCCCAAAGTCGAAAGTCGACTTCTTAACAAACAGCAAAGACGCTGGCTGTCTCTAAAGCAAATTAAGTTCCGGAAATCGGAGAGAAAAGTGGACCACTCTCGAGCTCCACAAGAAAAAATCTCCTCCAAAACAATTCTCAAAGAAAAAGCCCTCTTTTTGGCTCAGTCAATCTTCTTTTATAGGGCTTCCGGTCCCCTTAGAGTGATTTTTCCGGAACATTCAAGAACCAGGGTCACGCAATCTTTCAACCAATTATCGTCTGGATCAGCTGATCCGTTTCCAGATGTGGCCGAAAGGTCGTCTTTAAGTCAACCGACCAAAACAACTTAAATTCGTTTGAGGCACAAGAAACTGGGCTCATATGTGCATTACACCGTCAGTCGATTAATAATTATTACCCGAGTTTTTTTTACGGCTGTAGACATCCTAAAGTTGTACACACTGGCTCCGGCGTACTGATAGTTCTTAATGTACCGCTGCGTTAATGTACTTTGTCATATTGTTTAAAAGTGCATATGGGGCATATATCCTCTGAAATATAAGCCAAAATTCATTTTAAACCAATTAACTACTCATAATTCTAATGAAATGATAAAATTATGTGTTCAATTTTATTTTCACAAAATATATTATTCTACATATATTGCTTTTCTAAAATTAATTTCTAAAATTTTGAAATTTAAATTTTCACAAATTAAAATAAGCATATTGAAATATTCTTATTTCAATATTCTTATTTTAATTTGTGTGTGTATTTTTAAATCTAAAGATTTTTACATGAAAATACATGAAATATATAATACTTATCAGTTTTCCTTTGGATATAAAAATCATTAATTTTTTTGTGATCCTTCAGAATATTGGCTATATAATTTTTAATAATTATTAAATAAATTATTGAAAACTGTATATAGAATCAACGCCCAGAGATGTTGGGGTAGCGCTTCGTGCCACGACACAGGTCCGAGGTTCGATCCCCGGGCTGGGCAAGGTTGACTCAGCCTTTCATCCCTTCAGTGGGTAAGAAAAGTTGAGGACCAAGCTTGCTTGGGAACTAAACACTGGGGGTTCCGCGTAAGATTGACCACCTAACCGGAACTTCGCACCCTAGGGCCTTTGGTCACTCAAACGGAGATTGGCATCGTAAGCCTTGGCCCCCTAGGGGTTGTTGCGCATTTTAAAACTAAAAAAGTATATAGAATCAATTTTGTAAAGTGCAATTTCCGGGGAAAGAAAATATTTTTAATTCTTATACTTTCAAAATTATGTCCAGAATTTGCGAAAATAGTTTCAAAAACTTTAAAGAAGTTTTACAAAATAATAGCGTCCTACCCAATTTTCCCCTTCGTTTGTCAGTCCCATTTAAAAAACAAGATGTCGTGAAAGAGTAAAAATATGTTTAATCATATAACTCATTTTTTGGATCTGAAGCATCATTTTATTTTTTTGTAATATTTAAGTTTTACAGTAATTTTTGCTTTCCAAACCATCTTTCTTTTCATTTTATGTAGATTTGGATGCAGAGTTATAGCTTATTAAATATTTTATTGATCTCAAATTCTTTTTTAAAACCGGAAGAACCTATAAAATGAAGATTCTACCTAATATTATATTTGTATAAAGCTATTATAAACATTAAATAAAATAGTATTTGCTTCTTTATTTACATTGCTAGTGGTGTTATTATTATCAATACTGTTGTTATTAAAGAACTGCATTCCCGGAGTTCATTAATATATAAATTTTTATTTATTATTCACATCGCTACTGCGCTAATATTTTGTTTACCTTTATTCCTTCGTGGTACTATAGATAAACTTGTTTAGTTCAATTAATATTCTGCAAGTTAGTCATTATTTGTTCAGCCATTTATTTATCAAATTATTGCTACAATATATCGAAAATTTGCCTTAAAAATTTATCATTGTCGCAGTTACACTCGTGTTTTTGTTTTGAATTACCTTTCACTGCATTAGCAAATATATAACAGCTACAACATTTCGCAATCAGAATCCAACAACTTTCATTAGAACTGTTTAATTACTTTAAAATGCTACTTAATAATTAACGATCTTTAAAATCCCACTTCAAACGTTGTATTGCGAAGCCTAATTAGATGGATTCCGAATACTGCAGTTATTGCCGCTTCAAAAGAATCGGTTCAAACACACGTTTGAAATAATTAATGAATTCCCAATTTCTTTAGTTTTAGGTGAAATAATTGCTTTCAGTGTAAGATTGTATTGTCGTTATCCAATTAGATTTAAGAGTAATAATGCGGCTATTGCTTTGTAATGCATGAATAAAAGTTTTTGATTAAAAATACTTTTAAATCTTTAGATATTTATTGGTTTAGCAACAACTGTCTTATCAAAAACAATAAAAGTACATTAAAATTTTACTGTACTATAGTTATAATTTTCATCATTATTCAAAATTTTCTATTCAAAAATTTAACATATAATACCTAAGAATTATTAACATTAAAATAGCATTAAAATATATATATATATGCATAAAATAATTTTAGGTTTTATATCTTTAAGTACGAGGGTTGAAACTTTAATAGTGGTAACACTACTGTAAAAATGCTACGCAACAAAACCAAAGATAGCCACGTAACACCTAAGCTACCTTACTACCTTACCTCTCAGCAAAAAGACTCTTCCTTTCTACATCATACCAATGCAGAGTGAAGCTAAAAATTGATTAGTATTGGCTTGCTGTCTAAAGTGTTTTAGCATGTTTTCAAAATAAAAACAACGAAAATTGTTAAAAATTCATTGTGCAAGAGATCCTACAACACGACAAAGTCATCTAGGTCTTCAAGAACTCTTTTACAAAAGAGCAGCGTCCTACACAATTCTACCCTTCTTTTGTCATATCCATTTTAGAAAGAAGATATCGTGAAAGAATAAAAATACGTTTAATCTTATATCTCATTTTTTTAACCTGAAATGTAATTTTATTTTTGTAATATTCCTAATTTACAGTAATTTCTGCTTTGTGACCCATTTTTATTTTCATTTTACGTAGAATTAGATGCAGAGTTATAGCTCATCAAATACTTTATTTATCTCATTCTTTTTTTAGAGCCGGTAGGACCGGACGATGGACGAATGGTTTAGGTGCTGGCCTTTGAAACCGGAGTTCGTGGATTCATGTGGCATGGATGTTCGTAGCAGTTCGGAAACGGCTGTAAGCAGTAGGTACCGGTCTCATTAGCCCTCGTGTTGCAAAAAGTATACCGTAGCGCTCCAAACAAAACAAAACCCGGAAAATCCTATAAATTGAAGATTCTACTAATATTAGTTTTGTATAAAGCAATTATAAATACCAAATAAAATATTATATTTTTTCTTATTTACATTATTAGTAGTGTTATTATTATCATTACTGCTGATATTAAAGAACTGCATTGGCGGAGTTCATTATGATATAACTTTTTTATTTATTATTCACATCGCTACTGCTCAAATATTTTGTTTACCGTTATTCCTTTGTGCTACTATAGATAAACCTGTTTAGTTCAATTAATATTTTGCAAGTCAGTCATTAATTGTTCAGTCATTTATTTATCAAATTATTGTTACAATGTATCGATAATATGTCGTAAAAATTTATCATTGTCGTAGTTACAAATGTAAGGGTTTTTGTTTCAGAATTACCTCTCACGACATTAACAAATATATAAAAGCTACAACATTTCGCAATCAGAATTTAACAACTTTCATTAGAACTATTTAATTACTGTAAAATGCTACTTAATAATTAACGATCTTTAAAATCCCACTTCAAACGTTGTCTTGCGAAGCCTAATTAGATGGATTCCGAACACTGCATTTATTACTGCTTCAAAAGAATCGGTTCAAACACACGTTTCAAATAATTAATGAATTCCCAATTTCTTTATCTCTAGGTCAAATAATTACTTTCAGTGTAAAATTGTATTGTCGTTAACCAATTAAAGGTTTAAGAGTAATAATGCGGCTATTGCTTTATAGTGCCATGAATAAAAGTTTTTGATTAAAAATTACTTTTAAATCTTTAGATATTTATTGGTTTAGCAACAACTGTCTTAATCCAAAAAAAATAAAAGTACATTAAAAATTTTACTGTACTATAGTTATAATTTTCATCATTATTCCAAATTTTCTGTCTGATAATTAAACAAATGATACCTTATAACCCCTAAGAATTCTAAATAAATGTATAAAATAATTTCAGGATTCATATCGTTTAGTATATTAGAAAGACGATTAATTCACCCGACGATAATCAGGCTGACCACCTAACGAGAACATATGCTTTGCACCCCAGTGCCCTTGGTCTAGAAAACGGAGACTGGCACCGTAGGCCCTGGCCCCTAAGGGGCTGTTGTACCGAGGAGTTTAGTTGTTTTTAATATTTAAATATATCAATCTTTTGATAATTAATAAAACTAATTCAATGTAGAAGTTATACAAAACGTTTTATTGGAGTTACACTAGACATAAATAAAGCAATAATACGTTATCCGTACAACCAAACTTCTTTAAAATTAAACTTTCAAATATCTTACACGATTTAATCTAGGTCATTAAAAAATAACTTTTAATATATAAAAAAATGTTTTTAGAAAAACTCTAGATCTCCGAAACCTGAAATTGAATTCTCTCAGCTAACATCTCTGTAAGACACTAATCAATAAGTTATAGTTTTTTCTTAACGGTTCCCTTTTTGCGATGTTTAATTAGAAGCCCCCTCTTCAAATAACTGCATGAGAGCACTTAAGATAAATGCATCTCAAGATCCAGTTTGTCCTTAAGGTGTTTGTTAGAGATAAATAGAAAACTGCTGATAGCATTTCCAAGGAAAATGGTCTCGACAGGTTTTTGTTACACTTGAGCCTTGAAAAAAGCATTTTTCTTTTTACTATATCTTTAATGCATTATTGAGTATTAAACACTTTCAAACTATGCATACATACTTTTTTGTTACATTTATTGAGTAAAGGATATATATATAAGAGGGCATTTTTTGAAAAAGAAATATTTTGAAACCTAATAGAGAAATTTCATTTATAGAGTTGTATAACAGATTCAGAGAGTTTATTAATGATTGGAACTTAAAAATTGTTAGTTACCTCTCTTTATTTATAAAAACATAAATTTAGTACGATTTACTAAGCTAAAGTAAATTAAGGTATATATAATTGGAGTTCTTTCTGCTTAAAATTGAAACTCTCGAAATGGTCACAAATAATTTCTTAAAATATCTTTAATGCCTTATTGAGTATTAAATACTTTCAAACTATGCATACATACTTTTTTTTTACCTTTAATGAGTAAAGGATATATATATATATAAAAATATATATATATATATATATATATATATATATATATATATATATATATATATATATATAAATATATATGTATATATATATAAATATAAATATATATATATATATATATATATATATATATATATATATATATATATATATATATATATATATATATATATATATATATATATATATATATATATATATAAGAGGGTATTTTTAAAAAAGACTATTTCCAAATCTAATAGTGAAATTTTATTTATATAGTTGTATAACAGATTCAAAGAGTATATTAGTGAATGGAACTTAAAAATTGTTAACTCTCTTTATTTATAAAAATATAAATTTACTGCGATTTAATAAGCTAATGTAAATTAAGTTATAGATAATTGGAGTTCTTTCTGCTTAAAATTGAAACTCTCTAAATGGTCAAAAATAATTTTTTAAAATATCTTTAATGCTTTATTCAGTATTAAATACTTTCAAACTATGCATACATACTTTTTTGTTACATTTATTGAGTAAAGGATATATATAAGAGGGCATTTTTTGAAAAAGAAATATTTTGAAACCTAATAGAGAAATTTTATTTATATAGTTGTATAACAGATTCAAAGGTTATATTAGTGATTGGAACTTAAAAATTGTTAGTTAGCTATCTTTATTTATAAAAATAAAAATTTACTACTATTTACTAAGCTAATGTAAACTAAGGCATAGATAACTGGAGTTCTGCTAACTTTCTGCTCAAAATTGAAACTCGCGAAATGTTCACAAATAATTTGATAATATCTTTAATGCATTATTGAGTATTAAACACTTTCAAACTATGCATACATACTTTTTTGTTACATTTATTGAGTAAAGGATATATGTAAGAGGTCATTTTTTGAAAAAGAAATATTTTGAAACCTAATAGAGAAATTTCATTTATAGAGTTGTATAACAGATTCAGAGAGTTTATTAATGATTGGAACTTAAAAATTGTTAGTTACCTCTCTTTATTTATAAAAACATAAATTTAGTACGATTTACTAAGCTAAAGTAAATTAAGGTATATATAATTGGAGTTCTTTCTGCTTAAAATTGAAACTCTCGAAATGGTCACAAATAATTTCTTAAAATATCTTTAATGCCTTATTGAGTATTAAATACTTTCAAACTATGCATACATACTTTTTTTTACCTTTAATGAGTAAAGGATATATATATATATATAAATATATAAATATATATATATATATATATATATATATATATATATATATATATATATATATATATATATATATATATATATATATATATATATATATATATAATATAAGAGGGTATTTTTAAAAAAGACTATTTCCAAATCTAATAGTGAAAGTTTATTTATATAGTTGTATAACAGATTCAAAGAGTATATTAGTGAATGGAACTTAAAAATTGTTAACTCTCTTTATTTATAAAAATATAAATTTACTGCGATTTAATAAGCTAATGTAAATTAAGTTATAGATAATTGGAGTTCTTTCTGCTTAAAATTGAAACTCTCTAAATGGTCAAAAATAATTTTTTAAAATATCTTTAATGCTTTATTCAGTATTAAATACTTTCAAACTATGCATACATACTTTTTTGTTACATTTATTGAGTAAAGGATATATATAAGAGGGCATTTTTTGAAAAAGAAATATTTTGAAACCTAATAGAGAAATTTTATTTATATAGTTGTATAACAGATTCAAAGGTTATATTAGTGATTGGAACTTAAAAACTTTTAGTTAGCTATCTTTATTTATAAAAATATAAATTCACTACTATTTACTAAGCTAATGTAAACTAAGGCATAGATAACTGGATTTATTTCTGCACAAAATTGAAACCCACGAAATGTTCACAAATAATTTGACAATATCTTTAATACATTATTGAGTATTAAACACTTTCAAACTATGCATACATACTTTTTTGTTACATTTATTGAGTAAAGGATATATATATAAGAGGGCATTTTTTGAAAAAGAAATATTTTGAAACCTAATAGAGAAATTTTATTTATATAGTTGTATAACAGATTCAGAGAGTTTATTGATGATTGGAACTTAAAAATTGTTAGTTACCTCTCTTTATTTATAAAAACATAAATTTAGTACGATTTACTAAGCTAAAGTAAATTAAGGTATATATAATTGGAGTTCTTTCTGCTTAAAATTGAAACTCTCGAAATGGTCACAAATAATTTCTTAAAATATCTTTAATGCCTTATTGAGTATTAAATACTTTCAAACTATGCATACATACTTTTTTTTTTACCTTTAATGAGTAAAGGATATATATATATATATATATATATATATATATATATATATATATATATATATATATATATATATATATATACATATATATATATATATATATATATATATATATATATAATATATATATATATATATATAAATATATATATATATATATATATATATATATATATATATATATATATATATATATGAGGGTATTTTTAAAAAAGACTATTTCCAAATCTAATAGTGAAATTTTATTTATATAGTTGTATAACAGATTCAAAGAGTATATTAGTGAATGGAACTTAAAAATTGTTAACTCTCTTTATTTATAAAAATATAAATTTACTGCGATTTAATAAGCTAATGTAAATTAAGTTATAGATAATTGGAGTTCTTTCTGCTTAAAATTGAAACTCTCTAAATGGTCAAAAATAATTTTTTAAAATATCTTTAATGCTTTATTCAGTATTAAATACTTTCAAATAAGCATACATACTTTTAATTTTACATTCATTGAGTAAAGGATATATATAAGAGGGCATTTTTTGAAAAAGAAATATTTTGAAACCTAATAGAGAAATTTTATTTATATAGTTGTATAACAGATTCAAAGGTTATATTAGTGATTGGAACTTAAAAAGAGTTAGTTAGCTATCTTTATTTATAAAAATAAAAATTTACTACTATTTACTAAGCTAATGTAAACTAAGGCATAGATAACTGGAGTTCTGCTAACTTTCTGCTCAAAATTGAAACTCGCGAAATGTTCACAAATAATTTGATAATATCTTTAATGCATTATTGAGTATTAAATACTTTCAAACTATGCACAAATACTTTTTTTTTACATTTATTGAGTAAAGGATATATATAAGAGGATATTTTTTGAAAAAGAAGTATTTTCAAACCTAAGAGAAATTTTATTTATATAGTTGTATTACAGATTCAAAGGTTATATTAGTGATTGGAACTTAAAAATTGTTAGTTAGTTATCTTTATTTATAAAAATATAAATTTACTATCATTTACTAAGCTAATGTAAACTAAGGCATAGATAACTGGAGTTCTTTCTGCTTAAAATTGAAACTCTCGAAATGGTCACAAATAATTTTTTAAAATATCTTTAATGCCTTATATCTTTAATGCCTTATTGAGTATTAAATACTTTCAAAGTATGAATACATAATTTGTTTTTACATTTATTGAGTGAAGGATATATATAAGAGGACATTTTTCAAAAAGAAGTATTTTCAAATCTAATTTAGAGAAATTTCATTTATAGAGTTGTATAACAGATTCAGAGAGTTTATCAATGATTGGAAATTAAAAATTGTTAGTTACCTCTCTTTATTTATAAAAATATAAATTTAGTACGATTTACTAAGCTAATGTAAATTAAGGTATAGATAATTGGTGTTCTTTCTGCTCGAAATGTTCACAAATAATTTGATAATATCTTTAATGCATTATTGAGTATTAAATACTTACAAACTATTCATACATACTTTTTTTTACATTTATTGAATAAAGGATATGTATAACAGAACATTTTTAAAAAAGAGTATTTCCAAATTTAATAGAGAAATTTTATTTATATAGTTGTATAACAGATTCAAAGAGTATAATAGTGATCGGAACTTAAAAATTGTTAGTTAGCTATCTTTATTTATAAAAATATAAATTTAGTACGATTTACTAAGCTAATGTAAATTAAGGTATAGATAATTGGTGTTCTTCCTGCTTAAAATTGAAACTTTCGAAATGTTCATAAATAATTTTTAAAATATCTTTAATGCATTATTGAGTATTAAATATTTTCAAACTATGCATACATACTTTTTTTTACATTTATTGAGTAAAGGATATATATATAAGAGGACATTTTTTGAAAAAGAAGTATTTTCAAACCTAATAGAGAAATTTCAGTTTATTTATAAAAATATAAATTTACTACTATTTACTTAGCTAATGTAAACTAAGGCATAGATAACTGGAGTTCTTTCTGCTTAATATTGAAACTCTCGAAATGGTCACAAATAATTTTTAAAATATCTTTAATCCCTTATTGAGTATTAAATACTTTCAAAGTATGCATACATAATTTCTTTTTACATTTATTGAGTAAAGGATATATATAACAGGACATTTTTAAAAAAGAAGAATTTTCAAATCTAATTTAGAGAAATTCCATTTATATAGTTGTATAACAGATTCAGAGAGTTTATCAATGATTGGAACTTAAAAATTGTTAGTTCCCTCTCTTTATTTATAAAAATATAAATTTACTACTATCTCGAAATATTCACAAATAATTTGATAATATCTTTAATGCATTATTGAGTATTAAATACTTTCAAACTATGCATACATACTTTCTTTTTACATTTATTGAGTAAGTAACTTTTACACCCAACCCAGCGTACGCCATACGGGGATTATTGAGTACATTTATTGAGTAAAGGATTATGAGTAATTGAGTACGGACATTTATTGAGTAAAGGATATGTATAACAGGATATTTTTTGAAAAAGAAGTATTTTCAAACCTAAGAGAAATTTTATTTATATAGTTGTATTACAGATTCAAAGAGTATATTAGTGACTGGAACTTAAAAATTGTTAGTTAGCTATCTTTATTTATAAAAATATAAATTTACTGCGGTTTACTAAGCTAATGTAAATTAAGGTATAGATAATTGGAGTTCTTTCTGCTTAAAATTGAAACTCCCGAAATGGTCACAAATAATTTTTTAAAATATCTTTAATGCATTATTGTGTATTAAATACTTTCAAGCTAGGATAATTTTTTTTACATTTATTGAATAAAGGATATATATAAGAGGATATTTTTTGAAAAAGAAGTATTTTCAAACCTAAGAGAAATTTTATTTATATAGTTGTATTACAGATTCAAAGGTTATATTAGTGATTGGAACTTAAAAATTGTTAGTTAGTTATCTTTATTTATAAAAATATAAATTTACTATCATTTACTAAGCTAATGTAAACTAAGGCATAGATAACTGGAGTTCTTTCTGCTTAAAATTGAAACTCTCGAAATGGTCACAAATAATTTTTAAAATATCTTTAATGCATTATTGAGTATTAAATAATTTCAAAGTATGCATACATAATTTGTTTTTACATTTATTGAGTAAAGGATATATATAACAGGACATTTTTAAAAAAGAAGAATTTTCAAATCTAATTTAGAGAAATTCCATTTATATAGTTGTATAACAGATTCAGAGAGTTTATCAATGATTGGAACTTAAAAATTGTTAGTTCCCTCTCTTTATTTATAAAAATATAAATTTAGTACGATTTACTAAGCTAATGTAAATTAAGGTATAGATAATTGGTGTTCTTTCTGCTTAAAATTGAAACTTTCGAAATGTTCACAAATAATTTGATAATATCTTTAATGCATTATTGAGTATTAAATACTTACAAACTATTCATACATACTTTTTTTTTACATTTATTGAATAAAGGATATGTATAACAGAACATTTTTAAAAAAGAGTATTTCCAAATTTAATAGAGAAATTTTATTTATATAGTTGTATAACAGATTCAAAGAGTATAATAGTGATCGGAACTTAAAAATTGTTAGTTAGCTATCTTTATTTATAAAAATATAAATTTAGTACGATTTACTAAGCTAATGTAAATTAAGGTATAGATAATTGGTGTTCTTTCTGCTTAAAATTGAAACTCTCGAAATGTTCATAAATAATTTTTAAAATATCTTTAATGCATTATTGAGTATTAAATACTTTCAAACTATGCATACATATTTTTTTACATTTATTGAGTAAAGGATATATATAAGAGGACATTTTTCAAAAAGAAGTATTTTCAAATCTAATGTAGAGAAATTTCATTTATAGAGCTGTATAACAGATTCAGAGAGTTTATCAATGATCGGAACTTAAAAATTGTTAGTTAGCTATCTTTATTTATAAAAATATAAATTTAGTACGATTTACTAAGCTAATGTAAATTAAGGTATAGATAATTGGTGTTCTTTCTGCTTAAAATTGAAACTTTCGAAATGATCATAAATAATTTTTAAAATATCTTTAATGCATTATTGAGTATTAAATATTTTCAAACTATGCATACATACTTTTTTTTACATTTATTGAGTAAAGGATATATATATAAGAGGACATTTTTTGAAAAAGAAGTATTTTCAAACCTAATAGAGAAATTTCATTTATATAGTTGTATAACAGATTCAGAGAGTATATTAATCATTGAAAATTAAAAATTGTTAGTTACCTCTGTTTATTTATAAAAATATAAATTTACTACTATTTACTTAGCTAATGTAAACTAAGGCATAGATAACTGGAGTTCTTTCTGCTTAAAATTGAAACTCTCGAAATGGTCACAAATAATTTTTAAAATATCTTTAATGCATTATTGAGTATTAAATAATTTCAAAGTATGCATACATAATTTGTTTTTACATTTATTGAGTAAAGGATATATATAACAGGACATTTTTAAAAAAGAAGAATTTTCAAATCTAATTTAGAGAAATTCCATTTATATAGTTGTATAACAGATTCAGAGAGTTTATCAATGATTGGAACTTAAAAATTGTTAGTTCCCTCTCTTTATTTATAAAAATATAAATTTACTACTATCTCGAAATATTCACAAATAATTTGATAATATCTTTAATGCATTATTGAGTATTAAATACTTTCAAACTGTGCATACATACTTTCTTTTTACATTTATTGAGTAAAGGATATGTATAACAGGACATTTCTAAAAAAGAGTATTTCCAAATTTAATAGAGAAATTTTATTTATATAGTTGTATAACAGATTCAAAGAGTATATTAGTGATTGGAACTTAAAAATTGTTAGTTAGCTATCTGTATTTATAAAAATATAAATTTAGTACGATTTACTAAGCTAATGTAAATTAAGGTATAGATAATTGGTGTTCTTTCTGCTTAAAATTGAAACTCTCGAAATGTTCATAAATAATTTTTAAAATATCTTTAATGCAGTATTGAGTATTAAATACTTTCAAACTATGCATACTTATTTTTTTACATTTATTGAGTAAAGGATATATATAAGAGGACATTTTTCAAAAAGAAGTATTTTCAAATCTAATGTAGAGAAATTTCATTTATATAGCTGTATAACAGATTCAGAGAGTTTATCAATGATTGGAACTTAAAAATTGTTAGTTACCTCTCTTTATTTATAAAAATATAAATTTACTACTATTTACTAAGCTAATGTAAACTAAGGCATAGATAACTGGAGTTCTTTCTGCTTAAAATTGAAACTCACGAAATGTTCACAAATAATTTGACAATATCTTTAATACATTATTGAGTATTAAATACATTCAAACTATGCCTACATACTTTTTTTTACATTTATGGAGTAAAGGATATATAAAAGAGGACATTTTTGAAAAAGAAGTATTTTCAAACCTAAGAGAAATCTTATTTATATAGTTGTATAACAGATTCAAAGAGTATATTAGTGATTGGAACTTAAAAATTGTTAGTTAGCTATCTTTATTTATAAAAATATAAATTTAGTACGATTTACTAAGCTAATGTAAATTAAGGTATAGATAATTGGAGTTCTTTCTGTTTAAATTGAAACTCTTGAAATGTTCACAAATAATTTGATAATATCTTTAATGTATTATTGAGTGTTAAATACTTTACAGTATACATACATACTTTTTTACATTTATTGAGTAAAGCATATATATAAGAGGACATTTTTTGAAAAAAAAGTATTTTCAAACCTAAGAGAAATTTTATTTATACAGTTGTATAACAGATTCAAAGGGTATATTAGTGATTGGAATTTAAAAATTGTTAGTTAGCTAACTTTATTTATAAAAATATAAATTTACTACGATTTACTAAGCTAGTGGAAATTAAGGTATAGATACTTGGGGTTCTTTCTGCTTAAAATTGAAACTCTCTAAATATTTACAAATAAATTTTAAAATATCTTTAATGCATTATTGAGTATTAAATACTTTCAAAGTATGCATACATAATTTGTTTTTACATTTATTGAGTAAAGGATATATATAAGAGGACATTTTTCAAAAAGAAGTATTTTCAAATCTAATATAGAGAAATTTCATTTATATAGTTGTATAACAGATTCAAAGGTTATATTAGTGATTGGAACTTAAAAACTGTTAGTTAGCTATCTTTATTTATAAAAATATAAATTCACTACTATTTACTAAGCTAATGTAAACTAAGGCATAGATAACTGGATTTATTTCTGCACAAAATTGAAACCCACGAAATGTTCACAAATAATTTGATAATATCTTTAATGCATTATTGAGTATTAAATACTTTCAAATTATGCATACATAATTTTTTTTACATTTATTAAGTAAAGGATATAAGAGGACATTTTTTGAAAAAGAAGTATTTTCAAACCTAAGAGAAATTTTATTTATACAGTTGTATAACAGATTCAAAGTGTATATTAGTGATTGGGATTTAAAAAATGTTAGTTAGCTATCTTTATTTATAAAAATATAAATTTAGTACGATTTACTAAGCTAATGTAAATTAAGGCATAGATAATTGGAGTTCTTTCTGTTTAAAATTGAAACTCTCGAAATGTTCACAAATAATTTGATAATATCTTTAATGCATTATTGAGTATTAAATACTTTCAAACTATGCATACATACTTTTTTTTACATTTATTGAGTAAAGGATATATATATATATATATATATATATATATATATATATATATATATAAAGAGGATATTTTAAAAAAAGACTATTTCCAAATCTAATAGTGAAATTTTATTTATGTAGTTGTATAACAGATTCAAAGGGTATATTAGTGATTGGAACTTAAAAATTGTTAGTCGGTTATCTTTATTTATAAAAATATAAATTTAGTACGATTTACTAAGCTAATATATATTAAGGTATAGATAACTGGAGTTCTTTCTGCTTAAAATTAAAACTCTCGAAATGATCACAAATAATTTTTTTAAATATCTTTAATGTATTATTGAGTATTAAATACTTTCAAATTATGCATACATACTTTTTTTTACATTTATTGAGTAAAGGATATATATAAGAGGACATTTTTCAAAAATAAGTATTTTCAAATCTAATATAGAGAAATTTTATTTATATAGTTGTATAACAGATTCTGAGAGTTTATCAATGATTGGAACTTAAAAATTGTTAGTTACCTCTCTTTATTTATAAAAATATAAATTTAGTACTATTTACTGAGCTAATGTAAACAAAGGTATAGGTAAGTGGAGTTCTTTCTGCTTAAAATTTAAACTCTCGAAATGTTAACAAATAATTTTTAAAAATATATTAATTAATTATGCAGTTTATAAAATTATATTTGAAAATGAACTTTTATTTCAATGTCAGAATACAACCCAGCCCACTTCAGAATTTTGGGAGTAAGGGGAGAGAGCCCCATTTTCTGTTCTTGCTATTAAACTAAGGGCTGGTGCCACCAAAGTCGTTTAACGGCTAACCACAATTAACACATGGTGTCAACCAATGGTGAAACGCAATACTCAGTTTAAACAGAGATTAATCATGATTAGCAGTTAAACAACTTTGGTGAGGTTGGCCCTAACTCTATGTCTTATAAATCAGGTTTACAGCCCGTTATGTCCTCAGAAATATTAGTAACTGAGTAAATGTAACTATCATGACAAAGAATTCAATGGTTAAAGAAAAGTAAAAAAAAATAATCTAAGCAAATTTTCTCATGAAAGCTGAATCTTATATTCATATTAATAGTACGATACTACAAACAAAATAGTGGGATACAATGCTCTGTTCCCATACCGAACGAAATGGCATTATATTTCAGTGGATATAAATGTTTACTTCCAATAACAAACGAAGCATCGGGATTGGATGATAGACTGTATTCAGTAATTATGAGCCGCGGTAGCTCAGTCGGCAAAGGCAATGATCTCGTAATTGAGAGATTGCGGGTTCAGACCTGAGCCGGTCTAAGATCCGCCGTGTTCTTTAAAGGTGCCTGAAGAACGTAAAATAGGTTCGTGGTCACAGTGTCCTTCACGTTCTAAATTAATACCTCTGGAGGTGGCAGTATAAGTATATGGATCTTCTGATTGGTCCCTGCTGTGATGAGGCGATTTAAATCAGTTATATAATTGATTCATTCATACAAGAAGTATAATGCTCGGGATCTAAATCTGACCTCATCACATCTTTGTAAAAAGACAGAGGACCATAAAATTATATTTTACGGATTGTTGCCTTGTACGGTGGTCTAGTTCTGATCCCAGTCACAGATTAGAATCCCGTCTCCGCACTTGACATTAAATAATGTATTTGTGGAGTTATTTATGAGTTGGGACAGTGCCCAGTTAGAAGGGATAATTTATGGCGGTCTTAAGGCGGGGTTTAAGCAGACCAATTAGATTCTTACAACTATCCCGATTGGATGATAAGAAGGAAGAGACAAGGATGAATTAATAAAATAAGAAAGATCGAAAAAAAAGAAATGTTATAGTCGTGACGAAAGAGGAGTACAGAAGAGGTTCAAGTAGAACGAAAAGAGTCCGACAGAAGGTGATCGATAGTCAGACTAAAAAAGAGTAGGAACGAGTTCGAGAGTCCAGCAAGTCTGACAGGAAGTGTTCCTGCATCAAATAGCACGGCCGCACACCAAACACTCAGAGAAAACCAATACGAAGGATTATAGATACCCATGAACAGCAGTGTTAAAAATTTTACCAAAGGTACCTTTTACATACATTTTGAAATTGAGATTAGGTCCTCTCTCTTATATTTACAAAATTGCGTAAGTATTAAAAAAAATATTGTCAGAACTAATTTAGAAGATGTTGATAAAGCATATTTTATGAAAATAGCATCAGTTTTGTGTGTACATAGATGTATATATATTACAATAATTTTTTTTATATTAAGCTAGTTTCGGATGTGTTAATTTAGCTTTTAGTTTAGTTTCATATATTTTGTCTGCAGTTTCTGAAAACCTGTGGTTAAATTTAGTACTAAAATACTTTTACACAACGCAATCAAAATAAAATCCCACTATACATTTGATCACAGGTTAATACTCAAATAAAAACGAGGACTACACGACACCTGCTTCTAATTTACGAGGACCTACTTGAGCGAAGTCTTTGTTTCACAGTAATGGTGCTCATTAAAACGAAAGGAGCACCCCTTGGTCTTAATACGAGATCCTGCGGGCTCAATCGTGCTTGGTTTGTCCAAGTAGCATGAGAACCAAGAACATTTAGTAATTAGTATTTAGTAGTTATTACAAGAAATAATCTTAGGTTTAATTATCTAATAAGGCTGGGATTAAATTGTTGGTATAAAATGGGTGATACTGGAAGTTTAGTAATTGCTACACTGATATTACACGATGTATGAAAAGAAAGGACAGAGATAAAGTTTAAAATAGGCATTTAAAAGTCGTTTCCATCTATACTAATAGTTCAAATTTACTTTCCATAATGGTAGCAGTTCAGCGAAAAACGTATTCTTCACTTTATTATTCCCTAATCAGTTTCACCACAAAGAAATATTTCTTTACCGGACTGTGAAGCAGAACAGCATGCTCATGAAAGAATTCTGAATCTTAAATTCTGAAATTTGTTGTTCAAGAACAGCTTATTGGTATTCTAAGCACCATTATTGTGGAGGCAACATAGCATTGGTTTATTCAATTTCACTGGGGGACAACGACTTTCCCGTCATTGGCCACAAGATTAAGCCGTACCTCTGTGCAGTGCTAAATGAGAGACAATGTCAGGGGTATATCTCGTTTAGATATACATCGGCTTCATGCCCCCGGTGTTCGCATGAGTGATCTGGGTCTTCAGTTATTCCTGATAGACGAGCTTACATTTGTAGTGTTTGCTGATTGTCAGGTTTGACAACAATAACACGGACCATTACGGAACTCTCATAGGTCAGCAGTAGCTCAACAGCTATTGTGGTTACTGTCTTGACTTCTGGTCTTCAGTATGCATACTGCTGTATGTGTTCCTGATGTGTCAATATAGTAATTTACTTACTCACTGCCATTTAAAAACGTCTCTGTGTATTTACCAATGTAATTCTGAGAAAATAAATGTATACGAATAGGTTTTGCAAATCTAATCACTTTACATTTTATGTAAAATATTTATCGTGTATGTAACACTTTATTTAATATTCATCAAAACTTCAAGCTATTTAGTTGTCTCCCAATATTATTCAAAATGTTTATTACGTATATTGTATTTCCGCTAGTAAGTTCTTCCAATAAAATATCCAAATGCCTAATTTATCGGAAGAATGACCATTAAATGCTACTCTAACATAGCCATACAATCACAGAGTTCCATAAAGGAGGAAATTTATTTTCGTTTCAATAAATAGTAAAAGAGACGTCCTGCAAGACCGGGTAAGTACGATCTATTAGAATTTGATAGCTCATTTAATACATTCCGGCATCATTTATTGTACTTTTCTACGTCTTCAACGGTGGCAATCAAGTTATCTCCAAACCGTTATAAATGAAAGTTCTTCCTGTCCAAAGGAGCAGGAAATTGCAAGGATTCTCCCGAGATTCACAGCCTGTCTACACAAACCTAAGGTAACATTCATAGGGAACAATTTTTATTCTGCTGACGTCTCCTCGTCTCAGCGAACAAATCACTTCCCTCCCTGACCATCCCGTTTCTTCCGGCAGGGAGACATTCGTATCACTTTATTACGGGCCATTTTATTTAGACACCAATTCGAGATGGAGTGAAGTGGACTTGTGATTTATCTCTGATAGTTGTATTTATGACTTTAACTGCTGCAACGTTTGCCTGTGGATCGTTTTTAATGTTATTCAATAAATTTTATTTGGGGAATTTCAATAAGTTCCTGACAATAGTAGAATATTCTTAGTCGAGTGGCAAAATATATTAAAATAAAACTATAACACAAAAAATAAGAAGTAAACTTCCTGTTTAAGAAGCGTTTTTGAAGCAATATAACAGCAAATATTTTAAAGCAGCTGCTAAAATAAGATGCATATTTATCAATAGAAGTCATAAGTATGTTATGTAGTTCAAGAGTTAATAGTAAATTCTAGTCCAAAAACAGAAAAAAATACAATTTTTTTCTAATCATTCTATTTATATAAATTCACTAAATGCAGCAGGAAAATAAACATGTGTCATTTATATTTTTATAATCTATAAATATATAAAAGAATTTGTGTGTTATCTGTCTGTCTGTCTGTACTCAATAGACTCAAAACTGCATATCGCCGTGAAAATTAAATATTTAGGTATATCCCTGGGAAGGTTTTTGTAAATTTTCAACGTTCGAAATATTCCTTTTTTCGAGCATTTCATGTCAAATCAAGCATTATTTTCCCCGGTTAAACGCAAACGATTAAGTTTTTTAATTTATCGCATCTAAGGGAAAGAAGCAATATTTCTAGCAATGTGACGTCATCCCAAGTAATTGTTTTAAACGCAGTTTTCCACGGTTAAAAGCAGGAGATTAAAATGTTCAATTCATCACATAATAAATAGGCGAAAATGATATTTTTCTATCATTATGACGTCATTCATTTAAATATTTCATTTATTCATTTCTCATTTGATATTATTTAAAATCGTCTGCTTAGTATCTATTCGATTTGAACTGAAATTTGAGATATAAAGTGATTCACTTTCATTTCTATGTGACGCAAATTGTAGCATTTTTATATGAGAACTAATTTTAAATTTAATTCTTGGTTCATTTTTATGTTACAATGAAATGCATATCAACAATATTCTAAGTACAAAAAGTACAAATTTCAGTGACTCTCATGCAATAAAAACATCATTTTATATAGTTATCTTCATATTCATATGGTTGTCGATATGAATGTTGTTTTTTCTGTTTCATACAAAACTATGTGGTTTGTCATAAATTCCTTAATTTTGGAAAACATTTATTACTACCAACAAAATTAGCACTGTTGCTGTCAAAATGTGCTTCCTATTCTATCACGTAATATGGCAAGATCTGTTACTTTGCTAATCAACGTACAGTAGTAATACAGTAATGCAATTTAGGGTTAAACTATATTTTACAATAAATAAATTTGAGCAAATTTAATATAAGACAAATTCGATTACAAAAACTGAATAATGTTATAATACGCTTATGATAGAAATATATAAACATGCCAATGACTCGAACTGAACTGTGACGAATTTAGAGAGTTATTCACGAAAAATAAATCTTTGTTTAAAAGTAATATATTAAGTTCACCGAAGCGAAGCACGGGCAAACTTCTATTACATATAAATATGAACGTATATAAATATATCTATCTATCTACAGACACAGATGCTCATATAAGATATATATG
>CM063501.1:96801887-96806887 GCA_032207245.1 Pardosa pseudoannulata
GAAGGATAGATAAAAAAGATTTTGCAAATTTATTGTAGTATACAAAAGTATATATTACTTTTTCATTCTCTAAACAAAACAAGATATGAATTTAAAATTCTTTCCAAAATAAAGTACTCAAGTTTTAATAATTGATTTTTTATAGTTTTCAGATATCAATATATTCAATGATATATTCAAGTATAAGAAACAATTCATTTCGCATTCTAAAGTATAAAAGTGTTTACTTTATATCTTAGGTTCAGATAACAGTACAAAATCTAAAATCCATTTTTCAAAATGTAAACATAGAAAATATTAGATAAAAAAATCTAAAATTACATGTAACAAAAGAGAAATATAACTATAACTTCAAGTAGAATTTCATAATTGTTTTCTTATTTTCAATCAGAAACCTTTTGAAATCTTTTTTCGTTATAAGATAAGACAATGAAAATTTCGTTTCTTGAGTTATGAAGGTATAAACATTATAAGGAATACCAAACCAGAAAATTTGAAGAAAGTAGAATTCTGGGAAAAGACTTTTGTAACTTTATAGTATTCTAAGTAAAGCAGTAAAATTTATTTCGAGTGTAGTTTCAATTTTAAAGTTTAGTGCTTTTCTGTAGGTTTTAAGTCAGATTTAAAACAAGTGCTTACTATTTTAATACTATAATTACTTAGGAAAAACATATTATTTTTATTTTATATTTTTTTATAAGAACAGTTACTAAATTTATTATTTTAAGCTGAAATTAAGTTGGGATTTCATAAGGTTTTCTTATTTTCTAAAAAAAAATTTTAATGTTTATTTTCTTATAATAAAAATTATGTTACCTAAGTTAAGAATGTACTTACATTATGAGGAATGCCACACAAGAAAACTTAGTAGTAGAATCGTGGCTAGATATGTATAATCATGAATAGATTTTTATAACTTTAGATTGGTATACAATTATGCTGACAACGCTTTATATTTCAAGTACAGCTTGAGCTTCAAAATTTAAGGGTCCACTCTA
This sequence comes from Pardosa pseudoannulata, assembly GCA_032207245.1. NCBI lineage: Eukaryota > Metazoa > Arthropoda > Arachnida > Araneae > Lycosidae > Pardosa > Pardosa pseudoannulata. Next base: position 96,802,886 of record CM063501.1, read on the forward strand.
GGTTCTAAGTTAGACTCAAAACATGCACTTAATTCTTTGATGTCTTAAATACTTAAAAGGAACAGGTTATCCCTATCATTTATACTTAACTTGATGTTTACAAAATGATATATGATTCCACACATAGTCAATTTCCGGAATTTGCTGTAAGCGTTTTTCCCGGAAAAAATATGCACTTATATATACGCTCTCATTATTTATTCTTATGATATTATAATAATTGTCAATTTTCTAAACAAATAATTAAACTTCTCAATACCCAATAAAGACCAACTGACTAATAAAACTACAATAATACGAAATTAATATGACGAAGGAAACTGCACCTGAAAAAATACATTATAGTTTTCTCATAGATAACTTCGGTGTTTCAAACACCTTTCAATATACTGATGATGTTTCACATCAGAAGAGTTCTTATTACCTTTGTCTATATAAGAATAGCTACGAACATGTATAGAATATATAGGACTTAGATACCACTGTACATCATTTATCTCTTTAATACGGTAGAAATATATATATCGCACATCCTATTAACAAAGTAGATAAATGTAAGCATAAAAAACACCAATAAATCGATATTCGGATTTATAAAATGTAGATAGGAAGATATTGAGCAAGTATTCTGTTTTTAATGTTATTAGCGAAAAGGAAAACATTAGGAAAAATCAGATTAAGACATAAAGCAGAGTGTTTAAACATGAGCTTTTTAATATTATATAAATGTTTACCAACTAAAGTGTTCATTTTCCTCTGAATCACAACGAGAAACTCAAAATTACCATTCATGGGCAAAACATAATTATTATCTCTTTCTAATAAATGATATTTTAGTAAGACGTTTATATCTTGATATTTTATAAAGTAGGAATGTTTGTCCAGTACAGGAAACTCTTCTTTAAAACCAAAATTATTTGAAATGGAAAGCAATAACAAATATAAAATGAGGCCTTTATAAAATACTTATATTGCGTGCCTATCCTTCAAGGTCATACTTCCTATAGATGTGTATGGGCATTAGTGTGATCTCTCTGTCCTAATTTTTAATCTCAGTCTTACATCTGCCATGGTTGCTCCTTACTGGTTAGGGGTAAATTGATATCAGATTAGGAGAAACTTCCAGTAATATCATAAATGACCAGTAGTCTGAAATAGCTGAAGTCCAAACTCTGTTGCAAGAATTATTTTTCGAATTTCTTGTACTGGATTTAAACGTTGGGCAAAAAATTCTCTATCTTTGGTAATTGTTTTTACGTTCTGAAATGTCACATATATCTGACTTTAAGTTTCGATGATATATTAAAGGAAGCTAAGGACTCCTAAACATTAATATTCAATTTTCTTTTTTTATTTCTACAGCTATCATTTATTACTTAAACAGAATACTCTTTACAATTAGTACGCTCCCTTACGGGATTAAAACTCACATTTTTACAATTATTTTTCTCAGCATCAGAGCCAAACAATAGCCGATGGTTAGGGTGTTGGCCTTCGGCCCAAGAGTTCGTGGTGTAGAATCCCACTGTGGCATGGATGTTCGTAGCCGTTAGGAATCGACTTTATGCTGTAAGTCTCAGTTTCATTAGCCCTCGTGTTGCAAAATATTAGACCGTAGCACTCGAAACCAAATCAAACCAGCATCAGAGATTTTATTTGAGGAAGTCTTCAATTCCTCAAATTATGAACAATTATGTACATTATCTGTACCTCTAGTACATCTAGAACCAAAATGAATTCTGCCTAATGTGATGAGGCTATTTAGATCTGTTATATAAGTGATTCATTCATACAAGAAGTAAAATGTTCGGGATCTAAATCTGACCTCATCACATCGTTGTAGATAGAGGATCATAAATCTGGATAAAAAGGATATTGTAGTCTTGTACTGTTGTCTCGGGCGGGGTTCTGATTCCAGTCCCAGATTAGAATCCCGTCTCCGTACTTGACATTAAATAAGAATGTACCTTTGTGGAGTATTTATGAGTCCCTAAGGGACAGTGCCCAATTAGAAGGGATAAGGTTGTTCACGTTGGTGGTCTCAGGGCGGGGTTTGGTCAGACCAATGAAATTCTGGCAACTATTAGGATTGGAAGACAAGAAGGAGGAGAGGACAAATTTTGAGATAATAAAATATGAAAAATCTAAAAAATGAGGAGATGGATTAGGAGGTCCCAGAGTAGATTGTTCGGAGGTCCCAGAAGAGATGGGTTCGGAGATCCAAAAAGAAGGTGCTTGATATTCCAGACTAGGAGAGTCCAACCAAGTCCGCCAGGAAGTGTTCCTGCACAAAGTAGTACGGCCGCACCCCAAAGACTCATTAGAAAGCCCCTGACGATGTCTGTAACAGATCAACGGATGATGATATTATATATTCCCTCTCCTGTTCAGCCATTGATACATTTCAACCAGAAGTGTTCCGGGCCCAACATTTTAGACCCACAAAGGTATCCATTTTACATTTTTGAAATCGAGATTAGGTCCTCTCTCTACTTACAATATTTGCTTAAGTGTATAAATAATTGTCAGAACTAATTTTGAATATATTGACTAAGCTTACTTAAGAAAATTTAGCATCATTTTGGTTTTGTAAATAGATGTATAAATATTTTATAATAAATTTACTTTTTTTTATTATATTAAGCTAGTCTCGGTTGCTATCATTTTAGCGGTTAGTTTATTCTTCATATTTATGTCTGTAGTTTCTCAGAACCTCTGGTTAAATTTTACTACAAAAATATTTAACACAACGCAATTAAAAATAAATCCCACTATACATTTGATCACAGGTTTCTACTCAAATATATAACGAGGACTACACGACACCTAAAACATTCAACTGAATCATTGTCAATTAATATATTAATGGAACTAAATTTACTTATATTGCATCAAGCTCATAATAATTCTATCGTTTTTTGAAAGAACAAAGTTTTTGTCTGACAATGAATCCAGTACGAATCTACGCTGATCTGTAGGAGAGAAGATAACATAATTAAATGCAGACTGGAATATATTTATTACATATAATATCATATCATTTTCTAAGTGCAACTTTTTAAAAATCAAAGAAAAATACCAGAAATGTTTTCAGAAAAACCTAATTTTCATCAGAGACATTGGAAGTTATAATGAGTAATATCAAGAGAAGCTACATGCAACCTAACAAAATGCAAAATACTCCACGATATAATCTAAGAAATTCTGAAGAAATAAAACTTTATGCTTAAAAAAGTAGAAGAAAGATGATTATTTTCCGCTTTATAATTCAATAGGAAGTAATAACTATTATACTAATTTACATTTCATTCGATTTTCCAGTTTTGTTCTTTAAAGAAATTAAGAACAGACATTCCAAACTAAAATAAAGTCAGCATGAAAAGATGCACGAAAGCGAACGGAGCAGAAAATTACTTTCATTCCTTTGTCTTTGTTTTTGTATTTATTCCATTTTTTCAGCGGGAGGGGGTAGAAAAATAAGAGGAAGAATTTCATTATTATTTTTTTAAATATCGAAAATAACTGTGTAGTTATAATTATCTAAAAGAAAATATTTAAGCTAAAATATTTTTTTGCAATAAGAAGAAACAATACTCGTATTGTTTCAATGGGTAGTCTGAATTTAACACTTAAATTAATAAATTAAACATCTACAAAATATTTACTATACAAAAGAAAAAAAAGAATTATAACTATTTTATTAGCAGTGAAATATATTTGAATTTACATCTTAAACATTGAATTTAAAAACGTTATGAAATGTTCCAGAGGGTTTAAATACATCATTTTTAATTATAAAAAAAATTTTAATACATTAAAACATAAAAACAAAAATTTATTAACAAAAGTTATGTTCTACATACGAAACACAAGTATTGCTTACAAATTCATTTACATAAAAATTTAAAATTATGTTTGTAAAATTTTACTTCGTATTTAAATTTCAGCAATTTTAAAATATTCCTCAATTTGAGAAATTTACTATGTTTTTAAATTTACGCA
>CM063501.1:96816887-96821887 GCA_032207245.1 Pardosa pseudoannulata
TAAAAAACAAATAAACAGGAAATAGTTTACGTATATATATATACTTACTTTATTTGAGACTAGGTAAAAGGCATAGTTATCTGGGGAAAACAGAAAATGGAATGATACATGAAAAACAGTTTCCGATTACAGAGCTGGACATCACAGCGATATGTAAGACGAATTCTTTTCCCAAACAGCTTAGTCAGAGATATTGTAGCATTTTAGTGATTGTAGGCATGAACCATTTTACTGAGAGAGCTGTAAAATGAGGCGAGTGAAAAGAAAATTAGCATTTCATTCAGAGTTAGCTTTGGGAGACAGGTAGAAGAATCTTAAGTGAGTTTACATTCCTGTAAATAAGATCTAAGACAGATATATATATATAAAATAGATATGACAGAAAAATTAGAAGAAGAATATATATATATATATATAAGAATTTTAAAAAATATATTTTAAGTTTAACAATTTTCGCATCTCTCTCATATATATATATATATATATATATATATATATATATATATATATTATATATATATATATATATATAAATATATATATATATATATATATATATATATATATATATATACTCTCTCTCTCTCTCTCTCTCTATATATATATATATATATATATATATATATATATATATATATATATATATATATATATATATATATATATATATATATATATATATATATACATATATACATATATTTGCTGTTGTTAATTCCGATATTATATATGTTTAAGTATTTTGTAATTCAATAACTCTTCTTTTAGTGACTTTTAAATTTTAAAACTAGACAACTGTTATTTTCTCTAACATACAGAGTGCTGAGCGTAGAAAAAGTCTTATGTAGCAGCAATACTTTACAGGAATCATGACAAGGCTGAGAAAGTTTATTGAAAAAGGAGAGAGTAAAATGGGAAGGTCAGAGAGTACTTAACTCTCCGCTTCTATCTTCCCACTCTAAACACTTTAGGAGAAATCGATCGTTGGGGTTTTAAAATTCACTTCACTGCAACCAATAAATAAAATTTTTAACGTGTCTAGAAACTGTTTTAGTAAATCTTACACATTTGGAGCCAACAGTATTAAATAACGATTAGATGATTTAAAATAATTATACCATTGTAAAGTTTAGTTTAATATTCTGTAACTGATAAATAAGGGGTTTTAATTAAAAAATAAAATATAACGCTTTAATTAATTATCAAACGTAAATTACCACTAGTTTATTTATTAATATATATCTTAAACAAAATTTAGTATTTGATTTATGCATAATATCATTGAAAATTAAATTTTCATCAAATTTTAATTTCATCAAATTTAACTCTTTTATGGCAGGTAACAAATTTACATTTATAAGCAGGTGTATATTACGGCATCTTTCGTAGACTATCTTACTTATTACTTTGATCCGAAGGGGAAAATATGGAGGTCACGTGATATATGCATATATTGTATTAAGCAGAGTGGGTAAAGCGTTGGATGCTGAGTTAAATAGTACATATTTTAACATTGCATAAAGTTTTAAATTTTTAAATTCGATATTCTTAAGTAAGACCTTACAAATTTAAAAAACACGATAACAAACTAAGGTAATTTCAACAAAATAAATATAAGAATAAAATCATGTAAAAATATAACAACGAAAAATATTATTAAAACACTCAGAAAAATAAGTTAAATTTGCATTTTTGTTAAATAATTCAATCCTCGTATCATACACGATTTATGTAATAAGACATAGGGGGAAAATCTTAATTCAAATATTTTCAAGAAATCAAGAAGTTATTTAATGTTTAAGTCAAATTTAGAGTATTTTTGAGAAATTTTAAAGATAAGTTGTTCGAATTATCGCATAGATTGTTATATTACTTGATGAATTGGGTGGAAGCGATGCTAATAACATCAATAACCATTTATCGACATCAAAGAAACACTTATAGAAAATTTGCAGGTTACGCCTATCCGTGGGAATTGATATAAATAAAACCTATACTATAAACTTACTTTTTTTATAAAGAGAGATAATATCTGTAGATTTAGAGGTGCAGATGTAGCATAGGTCTTCTTTGGAAGGTTTTAAAATTTTCGTGATTTTTTTTTTATATTTCAGGTATGAGATTCGTTAGAAATGTATATTACATTATTCAAATTTTTGAAAAAATTAAATCTTCTGAAAAGTGCTGTTACCTGAAAATATTTTTTAATCAGGTGTGAGATTCGTTAGAAATGTATATTACATTATTAAAATTTTTGAAAATATTAAATCTTCTGAAAATTATTGTTACCTGAAAATATTTTTTTATATCAGGTATGAGATTCGTTAAAAATGTATATTACATTATTCAAATTTTTGAAAAAATTCAAATCACCTGAAACTTACTGTTACCTGAAAATATTTTTTTGTTTTTTACTTTGTTAATACAGCAGTATTTGTTCTGTTTATATATTTTCTTTATTTCAGTAGCATTGATTGTTTTCCTTTGAGGGATAACTACTCGTTACAAATCTAAGTATTTGAAATATCGCAGTTACGCTTATAACGGTTTTCTACAGTTTGTAATATTAACCTTTTACCAACTAATATCGTACAAGGGATTAAACTGTAAATATTCATGAAATAAATGCTAAAGAAATTTATATTTGTAATTAAATACGGTGCTATGTTAAACAAAGTCTACTTATGTAATTTGATGTAGACTAGGGGATATTATTTTGGCAGTTGACAAAAGTATAGATCAAAATAGTAGTAGCAGTTTTATAGCAAATATTCCAATACCATCTCTGATACAGTTTTTGAGAGACACACTCCAATCACATATGACGTTCAAAAGAAGAAACAGCAATGTATCTGTTGTGTTTATCAAACATAATTTGACAGTATATTGGACTTGGAAAAATTTTGTTCAAATTCCGATATATTTATTTGGTAGATTTATGACACGAAATTAAGATTAACAAAAATAACTTAAAAACTCCTTTTGTGTTTTATGTCCAATTTCCTATCTGTAAGAAGCATTTTCACTAATTGCTGAAAAACCATATGTATTTTATTCTGATTAATAAATAGTTAAAAATTTAAAATATTCAAAATAGTTATATAATAATTTATCCTAGATTTGTATTACTTATTGATTTTATTTATTTATTATATGTTTATTCCTTAATTATTTATAATATATATATATATGTGTGTGTGTGTGTGTGTGTGTGTGTGTGTGTATCAGGTTTAAAAATTGGGGTTAAGGATTAAAAAAGTTATTAAAAATAAAATAGTTGGAACTTTTAACGATAAATTAATAGGAGAAAAAACGCACCCTTGAATGGAATTATACAGAGTAAAGACGATGACGCTCAGGTAGACAGGAGGAATTTGTTTAGGTAAGTAACGCCAAAACACACTTCTGAGAGGAGAGTTCGGCTGGTAACATTCTCCAAATTGATTTACAAATACCAAAATGTGAACGGAAGATATTTAAATGGCATAGCCATACACAGAAGAAATGCAATAAAGAAACTAGCAGTCGAAAATACTTTTAAAAATAAAATTATAGAAGAATGTACTTCAATACTAAATAAACAATGCTAATGTACAGTAAAAGTACATAAGACTTTAAAGTTATAGATTTTTTTAAACAGCGCTTGCCTTAATTTAAGCATCATTGAGCTAAGAACCTATTTTTGATTCAAACAAAAGTACAGATGGAAATATTCAATATGTTTGATACAGGAAGTTAAAACATATCTCACATTTGTTCCTTAAAATATGTTTTCCATGCCTTGATCACTCGGAATGTGTCATATATAAATATATGTATACATACATACATACATATATATATATATATATATATATATATATATATATATATATATATATATTATATGTATATACATAGAATATGTTTATATACATATATATATATATATATGTGTGTGTGTGTAATATATATATATATATATATATATTAACCCACATATATGTTTCTGTATTAAAGCCTATGTGCTTATGTATGGGTATGAGGTATTAAAGATGAATTTGAAATGTATGCTTATTTAAACAAAAGTACAGATGGAAATATTCAATATGTTTGATACATGAAGTTAAAACATATCTCACATTTGTTCCTTAATTTAAGCATCATTTAGCTAAGAACCTATTTTTGATTCAAACAAAAGTACAGATGGAAATATTCAATAGTTTTGATACATGAAGTTAAAACATATCTCACATTTGTTCCTTAATTTAAGCATCATTTAGCTAAGAACCTATTTTTGATTCAAACAAAAGTACAGATGGAAATATTCAATAGTTTTGATACATGAAGTTAAAACATATCTCAAATTTGTTCCTTAAATTAAGCATCATTTAGCTAAGAACCTATTTTTGATCAAAACAAAAGTGCAGATGGAAATATTCCATAGTTTCGATACATAACGTTAAAATATATCTCATACTTTTTCCTTCAATTAAGCATCATTTAGCTAAGAACCTATTTTTGATTAAAACAACAGTACAGATGGGAATATTCCATAGTTTTGATTTATGAAGTTGAAACATATCTCACATTTTTTTATTAGAGTAATGCTTAAAATTAAAAAAAAACGTCATATAGAAAGTAATACATCTAATGCAACAGACGTAACAATAAAATTATTTGTAGTCAGAATGTGGTACCTTTCAGGCAACAAGCGGTATATGTTCAATTCTATGACAGATGAAGATAAATAACAGCTAAAAACATTACAAGTAATCACTTAATGCTTTTCATATCATGTCACATTTGTAGTGTCATAAAATGTCATCTATGCAATTTTTTTGCTCTATGAAAAGAAATGCATTAGTATTAGCTAGTAGAGAAATGTCGACTCTGAAGGGTTATTTCGTATTTTTAAAGATAGAATTCCATTAAAAATGTGATTTTTTTAAAAAAAGACTTAATATGTCTATGCTTTTTTAATATAGTTAAACTTTTGTATACAAATTATTTTATTTCAA
>CM063501.1:96841887-96864387 GCA_032207245.1 Pardosa pseudoannulata
TATTATTCATATCGGTACTATGAAAATATAATATTCGTCCACTCTAAAAGTCACTTTCAAATCAACATATTTTTCTGAATTTTATTTAAATTTTTATGAGTAATAAAACATTATATGTATCGATAATGTGTCTTAAAAATTTATCATTGTCGTAGTTAAAAAAAAGCTTCGCACCCCAGTGCCCTTGGTCTAGAAAACTTTTAGTCCTGTCCACTCTAAAAATCACTTTCAAAATAACATATTTTTCTGAATTTTGTTTATACTTTACGAGTAATAAAACATTATATATTGTTTTATATAAATCTCTAAAAAAACAGAAGTGATGGGGCTGTTGTACCGAGGAGTTTAGTTGTTTTTAATAAGTTTCGTCCACTCTAAAAGTCACTTTCAAAACAATCTCCGAAAATTGAAATTGAATTCTCTCAGCTAACATCTCTGTAAAACACTAATCAATAAGTGATTAAAAATTTGCACCTGTAATTTTATAACATAATATAAAACTTTTAGTCCTGTCCACTCTAAAAATCACTTTCAAAATAACATATTTTTCTGAATTTTGTTTAAACTTTATGAGTAATAAAACATTATATATTGCTTTATATGAATCTCTAAAAAAACAAAAGTGATTAAAAATTTGCACTCGTAACATTATAACAGAATGTAAAATTTTTAGTTTCGTCCACTCTAAAAGTCACTTTCAAAACAACATATTTTTCTGAATTTTATTTAAACTTTATGCGTAATAAAACATTATATATTGCTTTATATGAATCTCTAAAAAAACAGAAGTGATTAAAAATTTGCACCTGTAATTTTATAACATAATGTAAAACTTTTAGTCCTGTCCACTCTAAAAATCACTTTCAAAATAACATATTTTTCTGAATTTTGTTTAAACTTTATGAGTAATAAAACATTATATATTGCTTTATATGAATCTCTAAAAAAACAAAAGTGATTAAAAATTTGTACTCGTAACATTATAACAGAATGTAAAATTTTTAGTTTCGTCCACTCTAAAAGTCACTTTCAAAACTACATATTTTTCTGAATTTTATTTAAACTTTATGCGTAATAAAACATCCTATATTTTGCTATAGAGGGATCTCTAATAATACATTATACATAACTTATTCTACTCCCAAACCTACTGTGTTGTTTGGATTAAACCTCTCCTTCCGTTTCATCCGGTATATATACAGTATATTTCAGCTATTACCATACATTTCAAAGCCACCTGCTTAAAATGTGAAAACTTGTTGTGCGTCATTCCCTTCCGCTTTGATAAACGATAAGGTTTAGCACTTTTCTTGGATCTGCTCCGAATAAAATTCGCATTACGTAACAAAGAATATGATTCCCTTCCCAAGGCTGCATATCATTTGATAGCCCTTGAAAGGAAATTGAAATTCTTATCCCTTTGACAACTTTAAAGCGATGATAGAAATATTTTTAAGTCACACTTTACGTTCTCCTATGGGTTATTAATCTTAATACAAAATAATCCGATGATTTATGTCAAAATTTATTTTACTTTATAATCTGCTTTGTCCATTTCAAAATCATTTGACCAATATTCCTTCTAACATTTCTAAGTCTCCAAAGTCTGATTTTGAAGTCCTTATTTAATTTCGAGATATAAAGTTAAACAATTTTATATGCTTATTTCAAATATTATTTTTACATATAAACATAGGCAATAAACTTTTAAATAATGCAGCTCAAAATAAAACAACTTCATTACTTTCTTATATTACTCAGTATAGTTTTTTCTTAACGGTTCCCTTTTTGCGATGTTTAATTAGAAGCCCCCTCTTCAAATAACTGCATGAGAGCACTTAAGATAAATGCATATTATAAATTTCTGAACTTATTTCAATATTTGTGCTTAATTTTTCCAGTAATATTCTTGATTATAATTTTAGTTTAGGGCCAGCATCACTAGAGTCGTTCAACGCCCAACAGGGATTAACCTTGGCGTCAATCAATTGTTGGACGCAATTCGCTGTTTAAACAAATATTAATCGCGGTTATTCGTTAAATGACTTTGGTGAGACCGGCCCTCAGTATAAGAAAAAAATGTTGTGTATTCTATTTCTATTTTAAAACGATTGATCATGATATTTGCAAAGTTTCCTTCTAGTATTCATAATTATATATATATATATATATATATATATATATATATATATATTAGAAAACTGCTGATAGCATTTCCAAGGAAAATATCACTTGAGCCCTGAAAAAAGCATTTTTCTTTTTACTATATCTTTAATGCATTATTGAGTATTAAACACTTTCAAACTATGCATACATACTATATATATATATATTATATATATAAGAGGGCATTTTTTGAAAAAGAAATATTTTGAAACCTAATAGAGAAATTTCATTTATAGAGTTGTATAACAGATTCAGAGAGTTTATTAATGGATTTTCATACTTTAAGGCTGCTACTCACTGCCATCATCTACACCACTAGATTATATAATGACATGACAAGAAGTGCATTTTGGCAGGTTGGTTTATGTCGAAAATGGGACCTCTTGCTACTCTGGGGGGGATTTTCGTCATAATGAAGTAGCCAGAAATTGTTAGTTACCTCTCTTTATTTATAAAAACATAAATTTAGTACGATTTACTAAGCTAATATATATTAAGGTACAGATAATTGATGTTCTTTCTGCTTAAAATTAAAACTCTCGAAATGTTAACAAATAATTTTTAAAATATCATCGTTTAGAGTCCCTGCAAGTGGCAATCTAAGAGTCGGTCTCACCAAAGTCATTGAACCACTAACCGCGATTAATCTCTGTTTAAACGGATAATTGAGTCCCACCACTGGTTGGTGCAATGGGTTAATCGCGATTAGCCGTTAAACGACTTTGGTGAGTCCAATTCTATAAAGGGCGATTTATTTTTTTTTTCAGTTGGCCCCACTCGGTGAGAAGATCTATTATTTGTCCTGGAATAATTTTCAGAAGGAGGTGGCCAGTTGAGATTTCTCCTCTGAGAACGCGCGAGACATGTTCTATTACTTTAGGTTCAGAGGACTGTCTGGTCAATTCATCCAAAGAATATCTTCATTTTACAGAAAATTGTTGATTAGATCAGCTAGCACGATCGTCTTGAAAATGAAATAATAGCAAAGTGAACTCCTGAAAACGCATACGACATACGTTACATCAGCCACAAAACATCTGTTAAAGACATGGTGTGCTGGGTTGATATTCAACATGATGCATTATCCGATCATCAAACCCCCATAACCGTAATGTTTGATTTAAGTTAAATCAGTTTCGTTTAAGACTAACCACTGATTATTAACATATTTTCATATATAGATAATCATGTATCCTCTACTTAACCTCTAAGGACTAAAATGTCGAAACTAAGGCTTTGAAAACAGTAAGGTCTGTATATCTATAAGAGAGAAACATCCCCCTATTAATGCCTTTATCTTGCTACATTCTGTAAACCACTGTGCACTACCTTCCGACACAGATAATATATGCAAATTAATGTATCTGTACTATAACTGTTGAATAGCTATTTTTTATTATATTAACTTATGTACAAACCAATCTTCATTAAATTCTGTTCAGTAGCGCTCGAGATAATTTTTTTTTTTACCTTTAATGAGTAAAGGATATATATATATAAATATATATATATAATATATATATATATATATATATATATATATATATAATATATTAATATATATATATATATATATATATATATATATATATATATATATATATATATATATATATATATATATATATATATATATATATATATATATATATATATATATATATATATATATATAAGAGGGTATTTTTAAAAAAGACTATTTCCAAATCTAATAGTGATTTGAATAAAAGTGTATCTGAAGTTCCTACAAGAAAGAAAAACAAATTTACATACTTTGTTCTTCTTTTCAAACACGTATAACATAATATGTAAATTGATAATATATAGAATGAATTGATACCTCAATTAAATGAAATTTTATCCCTTAGAAGCTTTTATTATTGAAATATTTTTATCTTTATGTTCAAGCCGATAAATGATCTTTATTACTCCATTATCTCCCTAATGCAAAAATGAAAAATTGCAGGTAATTTGATTTTTACCATTAATAACAATTCTATCGAAGTATTAAACCAATTTCTAGAATCATCTGTTACTCTTAAATCATGTTTTTAAACAATTATGAACTTTTTAACTTGTTGTATAACAAATAAATTTAAAATTATAACTAATAATTTCATAATTATTATACTATAAAATGTTTCAAGTGATTATTTTTAAATCCATTACCTTTTTTATCATCTATAATTAAAATCACAGTATGTTTCAAAGAATAGAACGGTATTTGTGGGGATATTTATAACAATTATTACTTATTTCGGCAACATAGATGTATTTGTAACTTTTCTGAGCCTAATTTTAAGATCTGGATTCAAGTCTGGTAGACACGTCCATATTATTGTATGATATAACTGTGAGTTTAAATGATATCTCTTAAGCATGGAAAAGGTAATGGAATCAGGAGATATCGCTCTTCATTAGAAGGGGCAGTGTTATAGGTATGAATTTAGTTAGTCGACAGAACGCAGTAGTGGTGTCTTGTGCATTACAGAATTATGAAATTAACCTTTATCCCGCTGTCATGTGATCATAGACTTTACTTATTATGTATGATATCAGTCAAGGGGTTAATCAATTTTCTGATCGTTTCAATAAAAATAAAAAAAACTTAACTGATTTTCCTCTAAAGAATTCCAAAGTAAACTGACCTTTATAAGAAATATGTGTAACAAAATCATTTGTAAAAGAAAAATTTATAATCATAAAATAGATATTGATATAGAAACAAATGTGTCAAAAATTAAATTAAAAATAAAATATTTGGTGACATTATTCCAGAAAACTTTCTTTAAAAATATTCTATTTTCGAATATTTAGATTTCAAAGAGTATATTAGTGAATTGGAACTTAATTTGTCATTTATAAAAATATAAATTTACTGCGATTTAATAAGCTAATGTAAATTAAGTTATAGATAATTGGAGTTCTTTGGCAGCTAAGAAAGGTTTTTTTTCAACGAAATCGCTCTGTTAATGCTTTATTCAGTATTAAATATTTAATTGTAAATATATATATAAGAGGGCATTTTTTGAAAAAGAAATATTTTGAAACTTAATAGAGAAATTTTATTTATATAGTTGTAATACCCAGTAAAGTTTGAAATATTTAACACAATAATATAATGCATGAAATATACAAGTTTTCATGCATTCTTCATAAAGACATTGACATGTGACTTTTGATTACATTCAAGAGCCAAAAACATTATGACCACCTGTCAATAACGAATTGGCCCACCTTTGGCGAGCACCACAGCTTCAACCCGCCCTGACATGGATGCCACAAGTCATTAGTAGATGGCCGGAGATAGATTGTACCAGATATTTAAGCAACGGTTACGCAAAACCGAGATATTGTGAATTGGATGGCCTCGAAGACCTTTTCCTTTGATAGCATATGAGAGTCCAACACCATGTCTTCTACTGCTGGTTTCACAGTCATTCATCCACTCTGCATAAGTGCTAACAACTGTAAATTACGAAAAACCCACGAGTCATGCAGTTTCGGAAATACTTGTTCCGAGCCTTCGAGCCATTACAATCTGCCCTCTATCAAAATCACTTAGATCCTCAGCTTTTACCATTACACACATAAGTAAATGAAAGAATGATACTTCAGACTCTCCAGCAGCAGTTAAGTACAACTTCCACCTGATCACGTGTCTTCCACGTCATCCAGCAGAGTTCATTGCAAAATGTAGGGATGGTCATAATGTTTTGGCTCTTGAGTACTTATTAAATACAAAGGTTTTTAAAGAGTTGTATTCTGTGGGAAAAATATGATAAAAAAATTAATACCCAAAATCGAGACAAACAAATAGAAAACTAAAACAAATATAATACTAAACTGGTCATTTTAGTTCGACTAAACTAGAAAACCTTCTGTTTAGAATCTTTTAAACTTCCTTAATATCCAAACTTTAAAGAATATTTCTACAGTCTAATTATTGTTATAATTGGACTTGAATATTTGAATTTAATGAAAATATTTGCAAAAAATGTAATTCCAATATCTATTAACATTCTTTACAAAATATGAAAGTAAATGAAAATTTGAAGCCTAAATTTGTAAACCTTTTTACACAAGAATTATAACAAGTATTATTATAAGATTCAAAGAGTTATATTAAAATTGGAACTTAAAAAGAGTTAGTTAGCTATCTCTTTATTTATAAAAATAAAAATTTACTACTATTTACTTTATTGTTTAATACGTTTTATTTCACAGTTTACCCCAAAAAGTGTACATATATTCCTCTAATGTAAACTAAGGCATAGATAACTGGAGTTCTGCTAACTTTCTGCTTAAAATTGAAACTCTCGAAATGGTCACAAATAATTTTTAAAATATCTTTAATGCCTTTATTGAGTATTAAACACTTTCAATATTATGATTTAATGAAGTGGATTTTTTTTCTGTCACAAGGAAACTTGAAAACTCGAAATGCCCTCTTTGATCAATAAAAAAACATGTAGCAATTAGTAGGAACAAAGAAAATCTCAAAAGGGATAATTTTTGTTTTTTGAAGACATATTACTCATACTAAAAAATAAATAAAACTCACATTTACTTATTGAACTATTTCTTCATAAAATATTACGGACAAAAATAATATTTCTATCCAATTTTTTGAGTGACGGAGCGGAGCAATATCAAGCAGAAGATTTATATATATATATATATATATATATATATCTACTTTTCTGACTTTATATATATATATATCAAAGTTATTTTGTTAGTTATATGTTATGACTTAGTGTATATATACATTTAATGGTATTTTTACTAAACTAACCAACTTAATTAGAAGTAATACACATGAATAACTAATGTATATATATGAGTGTGTGTGTATATACATACATACACACACACATATACATATATATATATATATATATATATATATATATATATATATATATATATATATATATATATATATATATATATATATTATATATATATATATATATTATATATATATATATATATATACATATATATATACACACACACATATATATATATATGTATGTATATGTATATATATATGTGTGTGTGTGTGTGTGTGTGTGTACAATATCTGATAATAATGAAAAATTACCTTATTAACATGTCGGTTAAGTATAGAAATCAAACATTTAGGTATTAATAATAATTACTCTTAAAGCAATAGAGAACTGAATATGAGAAATTACCATAACTGCAAGCAAATAATTTTATAAAAATAAAATAAAATCATAATTTTAAACTTAATTTATTACAATTGGATTTTTCAGTCCTAGATATTCGTCTATGCTTATAAAAATAAATAATCTATAAAATTACTTTCTTCTCCAGTTCAACAGTCATTTCATTGTTTAACCTAGTATGAGCTTTTTGTATTAAAATGGATTATTTTGCCAGAATTCCCTACTGATTGCTGATTTTTATCAGGAACTGGCATCATTACAACTAACGTCTCCATCAGAAATTTCCAGGATAAGATGGAAAATTAAGTTTGTTTTGAAATTTCCTAGCTTCGAATGGAAACTCTTTCAAAATATTTTACTTGTAAATAAATATAAACTGTGGTTTGGCAGAGAACTCTGGTATCATCTCTTGAAATCTGTAAAGAAACCGTCTGTGATTGTTGCTAAAAGTTGGCCATAGTTGGGAAACATTGTATTTTCAGTTTCATTTTAAATTTCAGGAGTGAGGCAAAATCATAGGAACAGAATATCGATGGAATAACAACTGTGTTATCTTTAACTCAATACTGCGTAGTTTTGAAGGTGGTGTAGGCTTATGAAGTTCGAATGAAAAAGACAGCTCTGGGCCATTCAGTCTCACAACATCTCTGAAATGCCTTGTAACACCACAGTAAAAATCAGTATTGTAATATTAGTAAAGAGAAACGTTTTTGTATCATTTTTCTAATTTCTGTCCCACTGTCTTCTTTTTTAATTGCTGCTTAGCCGTCCCCTACTTTTTCTATCTTCAAGTAAATTACGAATTGGTTTAAAAAATGTGCCAAAAAATATTCGCCGAACAAAACTAAAAACATTATTCGATTCCTTCGTTAATCAGAATATTTTGAGATTTTACAGTTGCAAAATTACCAAGCTGCATAAGAAATTTAAGTCTGTAGCCACGCTTCTTGATTGTCTTGTCAATTGCTAAATAGCAAACGGCGTAAAGCATGAACTTGAAATAAAGAAATTAGCAGAAAAAATTTCGTTACACAACTTGAATTAAAGCAGTGAAATAAGGAGATAAAATTTGCAGAAATGTAATTTGTATCGTTTTTCAACATGAATTTGATAGAAACACTGGCAACATTTACAGTCCAGGAACTTCCAATAGCACATATATATGTAACCAGCATACAGTCTAAAGTTTGCTGTAAACCAATAATCTCTTGAAACAGTAACATAAAGCTTATATCTGTTTTTGAAATGCAAAATTTAATAAATCATATCTTTTTAGAAATCCCTCAAAAGAAAGAATATTTTTATACAACTTACAGAAATTTGTAGTTTTATAAAGGTGTTTAAACATTTTGTTTATTTTATTGATTTTAAGGATTAAAGTAATTTTACGCTTCCGGTTAAGTGATAGGTAGGGTGCTAAATATTAAATGCAATATCACAGACGCAATTTTCTACACATTACGGCCATATAGTAATGATGTATTCTTTTATTAACAATGAAAATATGAGTCTGTTATTTAACTTAGTTTAAAAGCAATATTTTATTATAAAACAAAATTTCATTACATTATTGTAAGTCACTTTTCCCTAACAATGTAGATACAAATGTTTTTCTCTTAATCCATACACTTTCCCAGATGCCGTAAAATAATAAGATAGTGAATAAAACTGAAAAATATAACATAATCATATTGAATTATACATGATTTAAAAATTTTATTTAAAGACGTCTGGACTAAAAGATATGCAGTATTTATTCAGAAATGTTTTAAATAATCCTTATTCTAATTACAATGAATTAAAAAAAACCACTATTTAGAATATGTATTATCAACAAAATTATCTATCAGATCTTAGTTAGAGATACAATCATAAACTAATGCAAACGTAGATAATCTTTATGTATTTTTTGTTTTAGCTATGAAATTAATGACTTAAGGGGCAGCTAATTATTTGTTGGAATATCAAATAAACAGAAAATTAATTAAGCATTAAATCTGTAATCAAGTTTACTTATTTGGGTACTGACAATAAATGCATTTACATTTAATATCCTAAAACAAACAGACAGTCAAATAACAAAAATCATTTGTAGAAACCAAATGTGAAAACAAGTTTATTTAATTATTGCTTCTAGGGAAAATCAAATTTATTGCATAAACAAAATTTGCTGATAAGATTTTACTGCACGTCATACTTCTTTAAATAACACATAATCTTTATTTATTTTTTAGAAAAAAAATTATGAAGGCAAAGTAAAGTACTTAAAAGTGCAATCTACATTTCTAAAGATTGTATCTAATTTCGAAATAAACATTTCGCTTCCTAAATGCTTAATTTGCATGAATTTAATTCGAAAATTCTCTTTCGTAGTAAGATACGTTGATTCTAGAGTAAACAAAGTATAAAAGGGTAAACAAAGTACTAAACGTGTGTAATCAAATGTTCTGTTTAATTTTTGAAATCGAAAAATTCTCTACAGTCGAATAGCAGAAATTTAATCTCAAGGAATTTACTATCCATGCTGCTAAAGTTATTTATCTTTTGTTTTTTTTTCTGTTTTAAAAGACGGTAACAATATACTTTATATGTAAATGAAACTTGTTAATAAAAGAGATAACAGTATTTACTGATAACTCCAAATTAAAGCTGGTACAGATATCAAATAACATTACTTAAATGATTTATCTATAAACAAACTACCTTTAATACGTTATCAAATTATCTGTGTCAAAATCTATACATCCCCTTCTTATCGAGTAAAGATTATAGAAAATAAATTAACTTGAATAAATAATTGAAAAGTATTTAAAGACCAAGTAAAAGAATGATTTAAATAATTTTCCTCCTCAACCTTCATCTTTTTGAACATCAATCCATTGTCAATTCTGAACTTTTAAAGCAGTGGAGGGTCCCTCCTAGCCATTCCTGGCACTCTGGCAAAGAGCATGGCTCTTTGTTTACGCTCAAGTGTGACAGAGCTTCAGGAACAACAATTTGTAGACTCGCAAGTGGTCGTACCAAGAGTCTCTCATTTTTAGAAGGTAGAAGAATCTTTGGAGTCTGCTCAAAATATCAGGTTCAGCAAGCTTCTGAGCATATCTTGGACTTTCGTTCTATAGAGTCCCTCTGTGGCATAGATAATCGTAGCTGTTCGTAATTGGCTTTAAACTGTAGGTCCTGGTCTCATTAGCCCTAATGTGTTGCAAAAAAGTAGACCGTATCACTCCAAACTAAACCAAACCTCTTCTTGTCCTTGACTTTCTTAGGATCAATGGTCTCATAGATCTTGTTTGAATTCGCCAGACAGCTGGAGCTACAATAACATATATTCCAGTAAGAAGATGTGTAGTCAAATAGCCATTATTTTTTAGGACCAGTTTCACCAAAGTAGTTTAACGGCTAACCGCGATATACCCATGACGCCAATCAATGATGGGATGCAATTCTCCGTTTAAACAGAAATTAATCCTGATTAGCCGTGAAAAGTGTTTGGTGGGATCAGTCCTAAGAGTTTGTATTTAATGCTGGAGATCATGGAAGTACGAATTACGCTTATCTTGTCATTAATTATAACAATAATAATGTAGAAATATTTTTGAAATAGTCATACATCTTTCCTGATTATTGTTTTATTAAACCTTTTTGGTATTGTGGATACAATTGTACTAAATTGTATTGGATATTACAAATGCATATTGGATATAACAGATGTAGATAAATGAGGAACTTAGTCGGGACATTGCTACATATTTCGACTATTTTAAGCTTTATTTAGGTACGAACATAAGGGGAAAC
Organism: Pardosa pseudoannulata; assembly: GCA_032207245.1. Classification (NCBI taxonomy): domain Eukaryota; kingdom Metazoa; phylum Arthropoda; class Arachnida; order Araneae; family Lycosidae; genus Pardosa; species Pardosa pseudoannulata. The sequence goes on from CM063501.1 coordinate 96,853,050, forward strand.
TTTAAGTATGGAACTTTTAGTCATCCTTGAACGCATTGTGTCTACATACTTAGTCACTTCTCTAAGCGCATACATACATATCTGTCATAAGCTAGACTGTTAACCATAGAGAAGTGATTTTTTTTTATTCAGGACTATTGTAATTTATCGTATCTTACTTTTTATTATAATGTTTACACTTTGCAAAATATTCAATATGAAGAATATTAACGGAGTTCAAAGTAGCACTATGATTAGTCATAAAATGTCGTCATTAGTAATTGGTTGCAAATTATAATTCTAAAACTATATTGTTAAAATAATGTATGAGATTCATTATTGCAGACCGCTGATTTTTGTTACATAGTGTACGAAATGAGTCAGAATTGGAGATTCACTACTAGATGTTATAGTAATCCTAAACGGATAAATTTAACATTTTTCGCCAATTCATTTTCAAGTCATGCCCCAAAGATTTAATGTACTGTATTCTAAAATTATTCGATATTTAAGTGCAGATTACAAACAAAAGAGGAGTCAAAATAAATTGTAGAATAGTCATAAATATTGTTCAATATTTTAAGGCCGGCTAATACCTTTTTAACGAAGCAAATGAACGTCAATACATGTTCTATTGAAATTTTTTGTTACACAGAAGGCAGATTGCGATGAAAATATGTAGTGCACAACTAGAGAGTATAACACTCGAAGGCCTTCAGTGACTATTTTTAAAGTTATGCGATATACACACATCATCATACGTACCTACATACATTAACAGAAAAACTGGTTTATAAATCGTCCGAATACATATTTAACAGTTCAAAATTAAAGTTTCCTTGGAAGTACATACAGATATAACACTGAAAATGACAAAATTAATTAAGCCATGATGAAAATAAGGATTCTTGTAGATCTTTAAGGACTGAAATTATTTTTCAGTACTTTTTTTTAAAATTTTACAGATGGTTGGTTTGGTTTGTTTTGGAGCGCTACGACTACTGATTTGAACACAAGGGATAATGAGACCGGGACCTACAATTCTCTAATGGGAAATAAAATTGTGTCTATTGTAATACTAATACAAGAAAGACATGTGGTGATCACATCATATTTTTATTTCTTTTTAATGGGTTCGAATACATATTATTGAGCTATTCCCATTCTTTAGTGCATGTCCCATTACAAATAGATTAAATATCGCATTGAGATCTGCTTACTAGCACGTTATCACAAAGCGCACTTTTCTTATAGAATGAAATCATCTCATAGAGATTCATCATCATTCTATGAGAGAATGATTTAAAAAAATGAATTGAACAAGCACTATAACTCCCCACACAATATGGAATGGGATAATTTAAATGCTTCCACGGAAAGCCATTGGGTGGAAGTATTCAAACACTTTCGTGCCAACAATCTTCAGCATAAAAACTTTTCTATTGTAATTGAATGTGTTTTATGTTTGCCTGCTACAAATTCTCCAGTAGAAAGAGTATTTTCTATTATGGATAAATTGTGGATATCTGAGAAAACTCAGTTACAAATTTTAGCTCAAAAGGCGATGTGGGGTGGTGAATATAAAACATTAAGGTGAATATAAAAAATAACGTACCAAGAGTTTTATTCTTACTTGAAATGGTCACCAGCTATATTAAAACAAATTTGTTCTTCTGATAAATATAACTAAACATTTTGGGTACCTATATTTTGGGATTCGTAACTTTTAAGCCAACTAACTTTTTCTGAATAAATAACTTTAAAAAATGTTTTTTCATTGACTACCTATGATTTGACCTAAATAAACCAATGTCTCATTTTGAGTCAAAAAATAAATGGTCACTTTAGGTATGCATCTTCAATTCCAGTAGCCCAAGATCATCTCATATACACTTCCAGTGACCTATGCGGCCAATAACAAGGGAGAAAGACTCGTTAACAACAGAGCCATCTAAAAAATCATTGAAACAACATTACAGTTTCATTAAGTCTACGAAGTGGTTATTTTGTTATATGTAAAATCACTTGAATGTAGATTTTCAGGTGCACGTTAAACACAGCATAAAATGTTTTAACAATATATTGCTAACGCCCATAAATGCAAAATTAAATAGGTAGCTATATAAAGAAATCACCTATAAAAATAAATGTAAGATTTCTATATTTTTCACACGGGAAATTTAAAAAGCTCAAAGAAATTGGTGATGAATCATCTTAAAATCACATTCTCCCAAAGATCAACGGAAAGAATTTCATTACAAACTGTAATTAAATGTTAATTTAATTTTGTAGTTATAATAAATGCGATTTCTAAATTTATTTCTATTTTTTTATTTTCTATTTTCTATTTTTTATTTTCTATTTTTTGTTATTTCCTTCTATTTTGTTCTTTGTCTATGAGAAAGAATATAAAAATAAATGGTAATTAAAAGCCTGATTTGTCTAGTTATACAGTTTTTTAAAATTTATTTCTAATTATTTCAAAAATAATTAGCTCTTTGTCTTATTCAAGTAAAATAACTAAATAACTGAATAATTTAATAACTAAAATAACTAGATGTAAAAATAAATTTTAAATATTTATATATTTTTAAAGACAGGCGCTTCATAAAAATATAATAATGGTTTATTTTTATATAAGCATATAAGATTAGACATCTTTAGTTTCTCAGCGGGAACAAAATGTTTCTTCCTAGAACAAAATAACTTCTTCCCAAAAATGCATTCTGTACATGTATGCATACATAGAATTCTTAGAAATTTAGGAGCAAGCAAATAAACTCTTCAAATCTCGGTTTTAAAATTATTTCTCTTTAAACGTATGTTTTAATTCCTTTGATTTATGATATATTGTAAACTATTAAAACAGTATTGTCTGAATAAACTCTCTTGGTAGAAAACTTAATTGAAATAAATGGGAAATTTGATGCCAACTTACACTTGTATTATATATTCATTTCAATTTTTGTTTTTATGCAAAATATCAAGGTATACGCGTTTATATAAATTTTAATTTTAACTTTGTATTATCTAAGAGATAATTATTTTAATTTTCATTTAAAATAGTTAAAAGTTGTTTAAATTCCTTCAAAGTTAGACATTCGGTAAATAATTAAACACAGATGAAAAAAGAAACAATATTAGAAAGTGTTTTATCTTGACTTAAAGTTTGCTTTTCGTCAGTAAAAATTTAATTTATTAGATTTAAAAAAATAGTGTAGGGAATTTCAATAATCTTCAATTAAATTGGAATAGTGACATATTCAAATACAAGTAAAAAAAAGTCAAAGTTAAAATAAGTATTTCTGTTTGATTTCCTTTCGAAATTTTATCTCGAGAAAAAATTTAACTTAAGGGGAAAATCGGATGAAAAGTTAAAATATTTTGATTTGCTTATAAAACAAGATTTAATATATCACATTTTTATTTTCGAAAGTTTTTTTTCTTTTAACCAGAATTTCTACGATTTTATATCGAATTCTGATAAATCCATTAACTAATCCTAAGCTTTTGTCAATTTTTGCCACAAAATATAAAGGAAAAATCTTGTTAAAAATTGATTTTAAAAGAGAAATAATGATTTTCTGTCAATAAATAGCTTGAAATTAGGAAAGTCTTATAGTATATAGTATATCACAGCTTTCAACAGATGTTAACATTTGTCAGATAGACCAAGTGTTATCCCGTTATATAAAACTGAATAATATAAAGGCAGAAACACTCATGAAAATTGCGGTATCATGGATAAAATAACTGATAAAGAGGAAATCAAAATTAAGACCAATTAAGAGTATGGAAAGTTGTGCAGAAGAATAAAAATTATGTCCCATTGCACATTAGCTCTCTGTATAGGCCCTTCCACACTATGGTCCACTGCAAGCCATTATGACCGTCTGGAGGGTGTATGGCTTATCGTGGTCGATGGTGGCAGACAATAAAATAGCCTTGGAGGATGGCTTCGGATGTGTTTTTTCCAAATATCAAAGGCAGCCAGATGCGCAACTAAAGTGCGCAGTAGACCCCCATGGACGGATGTGTGCGGTCGGCTCATTTCGTGGCCCAGAGTGTGGATGCAACCAGTGAACCATCATAGTTCAAGGTCACCATCATGAAGTGGTGAACAATTGGCCATAGTGTGGAGGCTACATAATAAGTTGTTTACTCAAGTCAGATGAAAAAGTGTTATTAATGTGATTGAAGAAAAGACTGTTAGAGTATGTAATAAATTATGCAGATGAATAAAAACAAAGCCTGATTGCACATTAGATCTCAGTAATAAGTTGTTTACGCAAGTCAGACGAAGAAGTGTTATTAAAGTACTTGACGAAAAGACTGTTAGAGTGTGTAATAAATTATGCAGTTGAATAAAAACAAAGCCTGATTGCACATTAGATCTCAGTAATAAGTTGTTCAAGCAAGTCAGATGAAGAAGTGTTATTAAAGCCCTTGACGAGAAGAATTTTAAAGTGTATGGCAAATTATGCAGATAAATAAAAATAACTCTCTATTGCACTTGAGCTGTCTGTAATAGGTTGTTTACGGCAGTCAGATAAAGGAGAGTTACTAAAGACTTTGATGATAAATTTGATATATTTTTACAAAAAAATGGCTTGGTTAGTTCAGTTCTAGAAGATGCTTTGACTTTTTAATACCGCACAATTCATTAGTCAATTTAATTGTAAGAGCTCAAGGACAGAAAATAATAAACAAATATTTCTTCTTATAACTACAGATTAACTGTGTAAGTGGCATCAATAAGAATGGAAAAATAGAAAATAGTAAATGACCAAAAAAATTGGAGAATTTTGTATTACGTTACAGAACTTTATTAATAGAATTACATTAGATTAAAATTTGTTTAAAAACATTTTAAAATTAATGAAAGTTAACTCAACTATACAACAGAGTAATGGATATTTTAGCTCATATCAAATCAGTGTAACAGTGGTTTGTTGATACAGATTTAATACTTCATTTATTCAATAACATATTTTAGGGAAAGGGAATTTTACACATATTTTTTAGATTCACCATAAAACATTTTTCGCTCTGTAATGTGCTTAAGGACATTAAATCATTGGATAGGAATTCATATACTGGCTGGTATAGTATGTGCAAAATTAATATTGTTGGAAATTTTAATCGGTAAGAATTAAAATTTTCTAGACAAACTATCTTTTGTCCAATGTGACACAAGCAACCTTAATATTCTAATATGCATTTGTTGATGGGAACGTTCAAATGGTATTAAATATATTGAAATATATCATCGTCTTTGGACTAAAGTATATATTGTTCTTGTATGCGTTTAATTTGGATTTTACTTTCCCTTTGAATTTTGATAGCGAAAAAATAAATAATAGATGTTTTTCTGGAATTCTCCATGAATACTAAGAACAAACTATTTTTCTTACGTTTAGTGTACCTCTAAACATATGAGGTACTAATTGACAAACTACAAACTAGCTAAGTCTCCGCACATTTCGTCAGCTTATATTATTATCTATATTATACTAAAGTTAATTCACTTTTATAAATATTTTTTCAAGCTAATTTCTAGTAGAAATATAGAAAAAATTTTATTATTATTAAAGACAGAAATGATCATGCTGATACTTAAAATATTGCTGAATATTGTTTATTGTTGAATCTTTGAAATCTTTAAAATATATTAAATATCCCAGTATTTTTTTTTACTCTATGCCTCTTTTCTTACTTAGCAAGAATTTCAGTAAATGTTTATATGTGGATAAATTTTAAATATCTGATAAATCTTCATAAACGTCTACAAAGAAATTAATATTTATTTATAACCAGAACATACTAAAAAATCTTCTCCATAATATATCTTCATTTCATTGTTAGTGGAATTTAAAAACATATTTTAAAATATATACAATACTGTGCATAAAGAAGAAAATGTGGTAATTCATCGTGTAATAAGTGCATTTTAAATACCTCTAATAGCTGCAATTTAATATTTATGGAAGTGTATTAAAGCCTAAATGGTGTAACATTAGAAATAACATATCCCTACCATTAAATAACGAAACAAATAACATTTTAAGTACACATCCTTAATTTTAATTATTCATTAAAATGTCACTTGACCAATTATTTCAATATTTATATTCATAATCTGGGAAGAAAAATATCTATTAAGTTGATTATAGCAATGCTCTAAATTTATTTATTTGTCAATTATTGAACTATTTTAAATCATAAAACATTTTTCTTCAATTATTATTGCATGAAAATAAAAATAAATTTATATGAATCACTTTGATATGATGTTAATATCGTATCTGGAATTTCTTATTTTGATCTCAAAGTAATTTGGCTTTATTGCCAGATCGTTTATTTCATGATGACTTAGTATCACCAAAGGAAATTATCCTAATGATTATCACTCTGACTAAAATTTACCGAAAATATTGGTTTAACATTCTTTAAAAGCATATGTTACAGTAAAAGTTTGAGAATATAATATCTTTTCAGACCAAAATGTCTATTATAACAACTTTGTATTATTCTTAATAAATTAAAATATTTGCTTCATTTAGTGTATATATGCACTTAAAAAAAATTCTGATTTAAAACATATTGAGACTTGTTACAAATAATATGTTAAAATACAGTGAATGTATACACCAAATAAAAATAATAAAATTTGTCGACCAACGAAAAAACATTTGGAAGATTTATTTCAGTAAAATACATATTCGGTGTGATCCGAGAGTTTGGATAAAAATTAAACATATGACTTTGACATGAATTAAATGTAAAAAGATAGTTTGCAATCATCCTGAAAATTATGAGGAATATTAATATGTGAGGAAAGTATGATTTGGCTTGTTGTTTCTTTACCTATAGGTTGAATTTACTGGTTTTCAACACAATAATAAAAACACCAAATTCACCAGAGGAAAAAAGGTAGAACCATTTTAAAATATCGTCAACTTGAGTTATTTTGCTTGGGTTATTTGGCTTATTCTTGCTTTTCCTATAGGTTGAATATACTGGTTTTCATCGATGGCCGAATGGTTAGGGCACTGACCTTCGGAACCGGAGTTCGTGGGTTCGAGTCCCGCTGAGGCATGGTTGTTCGTAGCCGTTCGGAATCGGCTTTAAACAGTAGGTCCCGGTCTCATTAGCCCTCGTGTTGCAAAACGTAGACTGTAGTGCTACCAACCAACCATACTGGTTTTCACCAGAGGAATAAACACACCTAAAACACCAGAGGGAAAGAAGTAAAATTATATTTTTAATCATCTACTTGGGTTATTTTGCTTGTTCTTTCTTTTCCTATAGGTTGAATTTACTGGTTTTCACCAAAGGAATAAAAACACCAAAATCACCAGAGGAAAAGAAGTAGAAGTATTTGAAAAATCATCTGCTTAAGTTATTGTGAGGTCAAAACTGTATACCTACAAATGTTGTCTTAAATGAATAAGACCGTCTAAGTTAAGATGTAAATCAGAAATGGAAAAAGTTCCAATGAAGTATTGTGCGCATATCACTACATGTTAGACCAAAGGAGTAGTGCTAAATATTCGTTGGCGTAATCTGCGCTGACCAGAATTATTGAGAAGACTTAAATTACACGCCCGTTGTTAATGCAGAAGTCAGTGGATGACCCTCATCAACATCTGTCATACTGAAAAATGTCTACTGTACTGATAAAAATGTTAGATACTTCTGTGAATGGATATAATGTCTCATGGTACAGATGTGTTTCTAGATAATGAAAATTACATTGAACACTTAAAGTAATAATGAGTTTTTAAGCAGTGCAATAGGAAAATGATAATTATAGCTCCATCTTTTGAACATCAACACATCTATTATAATATTTATTATTTGTTTTCCTCACAACATTCAGACTACGTTTCTATCAGATTACTGCAAACTGCATCTTCATGTGTATATCCACTGGCGAATCATTCAATTCTAAGGCTTGTTTTGACTTTAGGATAACATGCCAATTAATTAAAGATCATTAAATTTTAATTCTCATAACATAAATAAATAGAAGAGTTACATTTTAAAACATAATTAAAAACATTAAATAATTGATAATCAAAACATTTTAGTGCTTTCTGTTTACATAACAATAAACAATAAGTGCTAAAAGGTTTATTGCAAATGATGAAAAATTCTGATTGCAAAATAATATATATATATATATATATATATATATATATATATATATATATATATATATATATATATATATATATATATATATATATATATATATATATATATATATATATATATATATATATTATATTATATATATATTTATATATATATATATATATATATATTATGTATATATATATATATATATATATATATATATATATATATATATATGTATATATATATATATTATATATATATATATATATATATATATATATATATATATATACATATATATATATATATATATATTATATATATATAGATATATATATATATATATATATATATATATATATATATATATATATATATATATTATATATATATATATATATATATATATATATATATATATATACATATATATATATATATATATATTATATATATATATATATATATATATATATATATATATATATATATATATATATATATATATAAAGAGAGAGAGAGTTAAAATTCGGTAAAAAATATTAGTTTCTGATTTATATAATTTAAAATGTATCTTAGAAATATTCATTCTTAATTTTTTTTTATTTAATATTATATTTTAAATATTGACTCAGTTGCCACTAACGTGTCGATTTAAAATAGAAAACTATGTACTGGTAGTTTATATATGTTTTTATACTCCACTCCACGCTTCAAGTATTTATTATACAAAAAGTTAAGGAGTCATACTAGTGTTAAATTGCAAAAAAAAAAAAAAAGTCTTTTCAGAAAATATAAATTTGAAAAGGAATGAAGTTCTGAATATTTTAAAACAATCCGCTTAAAAAATTTCAATATTAAGAGGACGTGTCAATTGTTTACTGTTAAGAAATTTCAACTTACAAATCTTTAAGTTGATTAAATTGTGTTTTTTTCATGTAAAGCTCATATTTCTCAAAAAGGTTTCAATGTTTTATCATGAAATTTTCACAGGTTGTATACAATATAATTTTCATCCGATTGAACCTAAATTTCCTTGTATATTTCCCAAAATATGCATTTTTTCCAGTGATAAATTTTTAATTTTTATGAAAAATAATTTACTTTCTCAAATATTGTTTTAAAAGTATATATGTAGCTTAAATATATACAAATTTAAGTTCAAAGTTATTTTCAGATATTGTAGTATGTATTAAAACTATATATAATTAAGTTTGTATTTAACTTAATTATAATTTTAGTGATCATGTGCGACATCCTTGATATCATTTTTGTTAACAATAAAGTGTCTGCTATTGAAAACTTTTTAACAAAAAACTGTTATGTTTAAAAAATAAATGAGATATGTGTGTGACGATAATAATTTGTTTTAACTAGCTTAAAAATATATGTTTGTTAAACTAGTAGTTTTCAAAGTTTGAAAAGTCGAAAATGGTATTTTTTTACATTTTTACATTTTAAGAGTCGTATGATACGTCAAAGCATATAAAATTTTTACATTTTAACATAAATTCTGTAATGCCTAATTTAAATGCAAGAAACATAAAAATACAGTAACATTAATTTTTATGAAAATTAATTCACATTTTAAAAATTTTTTAAATATAAATGTATCTTAAATATATATAAATTTAGGTTTAAAATTTTGTTTAGATATTGTAGTAGGTATTAAAACAATAAGTTTATATTTAACTTAATTATATTTTTAGCGACAGCATCGATTTCAATTTTGTTAAAAACAAAGTGTCTATTATTCAAAATTTTCAAAAAAATATTCTTATGCTTGAAAAACGAATAAGATATGTGTGACAATAATGATTTGTTTTAACTATATTAAAAAATATGTTTATTAAACTAGTAGTTTTAAAGGTTTGAGAAGTCGAAAATGGTATATTTTGTTACACTTTTTCGACTGTTAAGAATAGTATGATCCGTCAAAGGAAATAAAATTTTTACATTTTAACATAAATTCTGTAATGCCTAATTTAAATTCAGGAAACATAAAAACATTAACATTAATTTTTAATGAAAATAATTCACATTTTTAAATATTTTATTTAAATATAAATGTATCTTAAACAGAAATTTAGGTTCAAAATTATTTTCAGATATTTTAGTATGTATTAAAGCTGTAAGTTTGTATTTAACATGATTATATTTTTAGTAGTCGTGTGCGACAGCATTGATATCATTTTTGTTAACAACAAAGTGTCTATTATTGAAAACTTTCGAACAAAAATATTTTTATGTTTAAAAAATGAATAAGTTATGTATGTGACGATAATAATTTGTTTTAACTCTGTTAAAAAATATGTTTGTTAAATTAGTAGTTTTCAAGGTATGAGAAGTCGAAAATGGTAATTTTTTTACATCTTTTTGAATTTAAGAGGTGTATGAACCTTTAAAGGATATAAAGTTTTCACATTTTAACATAAGTTCTGTAAAAAACTTTAACATAAATCGTAACCGTAACACTTAGGAAAATTTACTCAAACTCCTTTTCACTGATAAATTATTACACGGATCTGAAAAGAAAACCCTAAAGTTAGAGTCAATAGTTACAGTTTAGAAATCTACTTAATAGATGACTGCTTTATATTTCCTTTTTTTCTTAATGTAACCTTTAATATTGCTCATTTAATTATGATAAAACTAAACAAAGATGTATAGTATGGAAGCCAGATAGTCGCCACCTGTATACTCGGTAGTGTAATGTATTATAAATATATAAAAAAATTAAATTAAAGAAGATTAGAAAATTATTAATTTTCCTACAACATTATTAAATAACTTGTAGAACTTGAATGCTTCCAGGATATTTTATCTAAAAGATAAAAAAATCGCAATATTATGTAAAAGGTTTTTAAGTTTGAAAGTTGAAACTTGTAATAAATAATGTAACTTAAGATATAGAAACACGTGATTATAATTTTTTTCTAACACTTTCTAAAATTCAAATTACGTTGCTAGTAGAAAATTAAACTCTCTAGTTTTACTGTATTCGTGGCTGCAATAACAATTTTCTGAGTCTGAAATATGGTCAAATATTTCTTTAAATTCGCTAAAATAAGAGGTAAAAAACATTGAGCATTTTTATATGTCTTAGAATAATTTTTTAAAAGTATGTGTTACCTTAATTGAGAAAAATTATTAATGCGGATATGGATAAATGTCAGCATATTTACCAGGGTCTTTATAAACAGTAATATTTTTT
>CM063501.1:96866887-96871887 GCA_032207245.1 Pardosa pseudoannulata
ATTATCTTTAGGGTTTCTGCGAACGATCAACTTTATCACTGTACTAATACCGGAAGCATACCATGAACAAATGCTTATAGTTTTACGGATTGAAATGACATGCTTTTAGATTAAAAGAATGGAGGCAGCATGTGTTTAAGGAATTAAATTTTAAAACGGAAATTTCGTGTAAGAAACATACATTTTTTAATCTTATCAGATAAATTCAAACTGCTTGATTTGTATGGCATTAGATTCTTTATAATTTACCTAAACTTTAATAAGTGCTAAATGTTAAATAATATTAAAAAATAACAGAAAATATTCCGAAAATAGATATTTTTCATCACCCCTTGTACATGAATAGTGAAAAATTTCAAAGCAACTTACCTTTTCCTTACAACTGAAGCAAGTGTATTTATAGAATAGTTAGTCTCTAAAGAATATTTATAAAAGTTGAATCAAATAAGTTCTAATGTATGAATGCCAGTGGTTATAAATTTTTATAAATAATTAAAAGGAGAAATTAATAAATGTTTATAAATTAATAAAAAATAAAGAAAACAATCAGTAACATATTTTGGGACAGAAAACAAAAAAACTTAGTATTAATTATTTGTAAGGCATTATATCCTTTATAATTTACCTAATCTTTAGAAACTGCTAAATGTTGAGAAAATTTTGAAATAACAGACCATATTCGGAAAATAGATTTATTTTTCATCACCCCTCGTACATGCGTAGTGAAAAATTTCAAAATTAATTATTTTTCCTTACAAGTGAAGCTAATGTGGTTATAGAATAGTTATTCTCTGCAGAATATTTATAAAAGTAGAAAAAAATTGAAGTTGTAAAGTATGAATGTCAGTGGTTATAAAAGTGGTTATAAATGAATAAAAGGATCTAAAATTAATAAATGCTTATAAATTAATAAAAAATGATGTAAATAATCAAAAATATGTTTTAGGACAGAAAATAAGAAACCTTCATATTAATTCATAGAAAGGAAGGCATTAAAATGAATTAAAATTAAATTCATAACGTAATGAGTGTTCGGCTATTTATTTATGTTCATCATTTTCAGGCATTATATTTCCATAGCTTATAAAAGTAGAGCTATGCATTGTCCCAATCATAAGAGAAACAACTGAGCAGGGAGGCATAAAATATTCCGGGCAAAGTCCTCGTGATCACTTCCCATATTATCCCAAGCAGTACAAATCTTTTCGAAAATCCCTAAGGTTCCGTGGCATAGAGAAAATGCGTCGGAGAAAATAGCTACTTAGTGCGGGAATGGACCATTGTTATTGTAATAGCTTTTCACAAAAGATATCTCCCTTACTGAATCTTCGAGAAGTTCAGTCAACTAGGTGCCGGAATGTGCATAGATTTACATAAGGGATATTATCATAATAGTGTATAAAAAGAAATAATAATAAATATTTACATAAATGAAGTAAAAACTATTTGTTGCGTTTAGTGTTATATGATAATTTCATATTTTCAAGTATGTATACACTTAAGGTAAGGATTAAAATCAGAAATGAGGTTATTTCAAATATTTGCTGTTTTGAACTCTGTTTTTCACATACACACACACACACACACACACACACATATATATATATATATATATATATATATATATATATATATATATATATATATATATATATATATATATATATATATATATATATGTATATGTATATATACATATTATATATATATGTATATATATTATATATATGTATATATATATATATTATATATATATATATATATATATATATATATATATATATATATAATATATATATATATATATATATATATATATATATATATATATATATATATATATATATATATATATATATATATATATATATATATATATATATATATATATATATATATATATATATATATATATATATATATATATATATATATAGCGGCAATCAGTACGTATAAATTTGAAAAATATACAAATCCTGTAATAACAAAGGTAGAGGGATAAAAATTGATACACGTTTTCTATGATATGAAGTTTTATTTTAACCACAAATATAGCAAAAAATAACCAACAGATGGCGCTTCATTTGTTAAGGACAGAAATAATTAGCATAACATTATCACAAAGCAAACAATGTTCTTCAGAAAAAATAGTCCAACATGTCCAACGTCATTCCTCAATAGCTATAGTCGAGTGTGAATGCTCTGAACAACACTGTATAGCATACTTGTATCGACGGTGAGACATTAGCTTTAGATGTTGCCTTTTAGTATTTCTATTTACAGCTCTCAATCGCTGTAAACTTGCGAGTGACTTCATGTGATTCCAGAGTCAGTGATCAAACAGAGTGAGATTTGAGGACCTGGGAGGCCAAACATAAAAAGGTGGCTATTTAAACGATCATCATCTAACGAAGTGAGCAAAAATGTTTCCGCTCGCTTAACAATATGAGGAGGATCTCCATCCTGCATTAATATCATGCAATGCAGAATGTGTTTATAAGCTAAGAATGGGATGATGTGAATTTGTAACATATCAGCGTACCTCTTACCCGTCATGCTAACACAAAATCAGAACACTTTTCGAATTTACACGAAATCCACACCACACCGTGACTTTCTTATCGTGCAAATTTTCCCTTAAGTTCTGGGATATTCAGTAGTTCAAATTCTGCAGTTGATGGATCCTCAAAATGTAAAGTTGGCTCCGTCGGTACACAATACGTTACACAAGCAATCGTTATCTTTTAGCATCTTTTGAAACGCACACACCCAAATAGTAGTATATGGAATGCTAGTTCAACGTGCGACTTCAGAAACGCTGATTTCCCCATGTTTAGACGAACCCGCTACAATCTCCATATCAATCTTCATATCTAAACTCAGCAGCATAAGCATTTGTGCTTCTTTGGTCACTACGGGGCTCATCATCTAAATCACCTGCTGATTCAAATTTCAAAATCATTCTCTTTACACTGCAATTATCATAGGAAATTTACCCTTTCGTATATCCTTTCTATGTAGATAGGATCATATAGCTTCAGTAGCAGATTCCATATTCTGATACTACAGCTTCTCTAACAGTGTTTTTATAGTAACGTGAACATACTACGATTGCTTATGAATCTGATTCCCTTTTGCAATTAGCATCGGAGATTTTGGACACCGATGGGCTGAAGACCCTATATCCCTTATATGGAACTTTATAGATAGAGGACATTACGTTTAATTTTTTTGTGAATTAAGTTATCGAAGCATAATTAAAAAAAACTTCAGAATTAAAGATAACAAAAAAATGAGACTATTATTCGTTAAATTTTAAGGAGAAATAAAAAAATTCAAACTTTACAATTAAAGAGAAATTAAATTACCAAGGCATAACATAAGAAAGGAAGAAATGTTAAGTCAAAATCTACTTTTAACGGAGAATTATTAAACGAATGTCTTAGGTTTGCAACTCGGAAAAATTTAATACAGGCCTGGAAGTTTAAAAAGCAGGTGAGTTACACGAAAATAATCTTTGAGGCCATGAGATCGAGAGAGCCGGACAAATAAATACTTTAAATAGACTGTAAAAGTAATTCTGATTTCACTAAAGTTTTCACGGAATATTGGATAAATTGAATAAATGTTCTTACCTGTCAGATGGAAAAGGATTGGGATCAATGACTAGGCGACAATTTTTCCATTTTATTTTCTACATAACGTAGCTCACAAACAAGACAAAAATAGGTTATACTCATCACCAGCTTACTACACACCCTTTTATGTATGCATTCTCGTGGCAAAATAAATAAAAAGAAATTCCTACGTACCGGGTTGCTGAACAGCAGTCGGCGACTACGAGATTTACCCTGGCCGTAATTTGCAATATTAAAAATTTCTTCTTTCTTAATTGAGTATATGTTGGTAAATCATTTGGTTGCAGTGGTTAGAATTGTCTTCCGAACCAGAAATACTTTGAAGTCCTCTTAAATTGTTTTATTATTGATATAACTCTGTGCTTTTCAAATAGACCTTAACGTTTTGTTTTGTAATGTTTGAAGGCTTTGGATCTGAGTGTTTAACGCACAACCAGACAGCAGGGAGGCATAGAGAATAGACAGGAAGATTGTCTTACAGGGCAGTTTATTCCCCAATCCAAACGGATTCTGATACAGGAGGTTAGCAATAACCTTCATAGCTTTATAAAATTTACTTAAAATTGATTTATTTTAAAAATTATTGAAAATTGTGTAATCAGTTTTTTTTTTTTATAAATCCTGAATGCAATTCATTATTTCTCTTTACGTAAAAATGATAAAAAAATATTTTGAAAAAGCTATTCATTTATAAGAAATTTAAAAAATAGTTATGCAATTTAAATTAAAAGTTTTAACTTTTTAAATTCAAATTTGAAAAATTTGAATTTTTTTTCAAATTACACTCATAATTACATAACTGATGTGAAAATTCATTATAAAGTAATTGTAATTATAGAAAAAAAATTGTGTTCCATATTCCCTTAATAAAGTTACAACGTAAAAATATTAATATATCTAATGTTACATAAGCATAATAAATTATGAACCAGAAAAATTATATAATAATATTAATAAAAAAATATTTAAATATGTAGAAAATTCAACTTTTTATATTCATTCATTTTTTGGGATTCATTTAATGATTCATGAAAATTAACGACGTTTTTTATTTGCCTCCTAGTATTTCTCTGTCATTAAAATCAAAGGTTTATTATGTTTTGTTACATATCTTTATTTAATTAAAAATTATCAATTGTCTTAGGTTTTGAATAAATATGAAAACTTTAATAAATCTTTTATGTAAAAAGAAATGAAAAATTACAAAGATAAACTATATTTAATTATATATCTTTTGTTTCTTCTTTAATTTTTTTCCTTTAATTAAAATTATTATAATGATAAGACATTTTCCTCTATTAAATTTTCTGAAATATTTTTTTGGAAAATAATAAGATAAATATTATTGCTGATATACTCTAA
>CM063501.1:96876887-96894387 GCA_032207245.1 Pardosa pseudoannulata
AAAAATAAACGACGAAGGAAAGAAACTTTGACTCGCTTCCAAACGGATTTGGTTCAATAGAAATAATGAATAGTTTACAAACAACTGCAGGACGTGGACAAAAAAGCGCCAGTTGTTCGCCATGTCACCAAACAAAATCACATTCTTCCTTCCCGGTACTGATGCACTCAGCAAAACTTCAACAATAGGGAGGGACTGGCCAGATGACAAGTGAGTAATGACCCCTTCCCTGCAAAAGGGGAGAAATATCTACGGTACAACTGTTGTACCCTAGCCGACTTTTGGGTTTCTAAATATTTATGGTACAACTGCTGTACCAGCCGAAACCTAAAAGTTAAGGAAAACTTTTAAAATAAAAAAAAGAAACTTGTAATAGATTATTGTATAATGATGAATATCGAAGTAATGAATGTCATACATTAATGAAGAAAAATATCTCTAAATAAGTAATGCATATAATAAATATTTTAGTTACAATATAAGGTATTTACTTTTAATTTTGGAGAATATATTTTAATGTGCTTCCCCTTGGAATAACAAACATTGGTTTTGTATTGTAAGTACATTGCAACAGAGACCATTTGTATTTTCTTTGAATCTATGACTATCTTCAATGGCAGTTTTAAAATATTTACCTAGTATCATTGCATATTTTAATAGCATTCATGAAGAGGATTGGTTGTATAATACACAGTCACAAATATTTTAACTACATATAAGTGTCAAACTTATGAGGAAGTATACTAAAAAGTTAACAAGAAAATACTATTTTTTCCCATTTTTTCTATAGTTTATTTAAAATTAATATATCTGAAAAAATGTCAATTATAAAAAGATAATGAAGTTCTAGAGTATTTTTTAGACACTTACCAAAAAATTTACAGTTTTATCTTTTGAAGATTTCATGAGATCTTCATTGCATAAATTATTTTATAAAAAGATGAAAAATATGTAAAAAACCTATTTTATTTTTATATTTAAATAAAAGGTATTTGAAAATAAAAAAAAATAAAGTATTTTTTAGAAAAGACAGATAAATCCCTTTCATTAAATTTTGGATTTTCATAAAGAAAAGAAATCAAGCAAATTTACATTTTTTTTAGTGTCAGTGTCTTCGACCATAAAGACTCTTCGTATTCTAAAGTAACTTCTCTTCTTTTCTTTTTAATGCCTTTATGTATTTTTTCAGCTAAAATTCTATTGTAACGAGAAAAATATTACATAGACTTTGACGCTAGTTGGAAAAAAAAGCTCATAAGAATAAAAACCTAAAAATAAAGCAAATTAAAGTAAAAAAGATACAGTTTTCCTTGCTGGGTAGATATCGATTAAGAAAGTTTCATTATGCATTCCACTTTTGAGTAATGCAGTTATAATATCATCAAAGTTCGATTGTTACATCTGATACTTATGAAAAACATATTTCTCCTCATATGTTAACTAGTTTCAACATCATCCTTAAATTGTAATTAAATTTACGAGATTGCAAAATTTAGTTTAGAAAAATTTCATTCGATGAAAAGGCTATTTAGCCATTAGCAAGGCTTCTACTTCCTGATAAACTTTCAAATTTGGGAAACTATATTTCAGAGGTTATAATAACTATAATAACTTTTATTTAAATTATTACTATCTTCTCAAAATTTCTGCGCATTATCTTAGATAAAAGAATCTAGAACTGCATAACTCAATTTGCAATTGAAATATTGGCATATGATATAAATTTATTTTGCACTGAACTTTAATGCTTATTTCAATTCAGTTTCCAGGAATACAGAAATTAATGGAAAATGTTTGTAATAAATAGTAACTTATTTGAAGACAATTATATTTTATGTGCAATATTTAATTTTTAATGATTAAGCGTTTATAATTTATCAACTATTAGTTTCACAGCTTGTAAATATTAACTTGAGTAAAAAGTAAAACGATTTCAAAATAAAATCAAGATTTTAACATAAAATGTTAAGATAAAATTTTTTATTATATAATGAGGAAGCAAACGAATTTTCCCTATTTCCTGTATTTTTAAAATATTGAAAAACCTTACGGATGATTTTAAATTAATATCACACATTTACATTTAAGTGTTGACTTGGTTTTATGTTGATTTAAACGGCAGTTACATTTATTTCAATTATTACTCATTAATAAATAGAATAACTTATTCTATTAAATTAATAAATAAAATTATTCCCAATTAAACGTCAATAAAATGAAGAAAGATAATCACTACCGTCCAAAATAAAAATGTTGTTATAACAAGGATATAACTATGTGATATCTGAAGAAGATTTTCCTTTTGAGTGATAAACAAATACTGCTAGAGAAGACAAGAAGGATCCCAAACTCGTATGCTGTCCACCTTCGTAGATCTTCTTAGTGTTTTAACTCCATAATGAGGTATTCAGAATCTTAAAATTCAAAAAGATAATCACTACCGTCCAAAATAAAAATGTGGTTCTAACAAGGATACAACTATGTGATATCTGAAGAAGATTTTCCTTTTGAGTGATAAACAAATACTGCTAGAGAAGACAAGAAGGATCCCAAACTCGTATGCTGTCCACCTTCGTAGATCTTCTTAGTGTTTTAACTCCATAATGAGGTATTCAGAATCTTAAAATTCAAAAAGATAATCACTACCGTCCAAAATAAAAATGTGGTTCTAACAAGGATACAACTATGTGATATCTGAAGAAGATTTTCCTTTTGAGTGGTAAACAAATACTGCTAGAGAAGACAAGAAGGATCCCAAACTCGTATGCTGTCCACCTTCGTAGATCTTCTTAGTGTTTTAACTTCATAATGAGGTATTAAGAATCTTAAAATTCAAAATTTACTTTTTTTTTCATTCTGGTAATTATCATGGAAGATTGTGCAAACTATTCATTCTCTATAGCTAAAAGTGATGTCGGTTGTCTAAACACAGTTAAATGGATTGAGTAACAAGGATACAACTATGTGAAATATGTAGAAGATTTTCCTTTTGAGTGATAAATCAAATGCTGATAGAGAAAGCGAGAATGATACAAAACACGTATGTTGACTACCTTCGCAGATCTTCTTAAATTTTTAACTCCATGATAAAGTATTCAAAATCTTAAACTTCACTTTTCTTCTGTTTATGTTGAGTTTTTTTTTCATTTTGGGAATTATTATGGAAGATCGAGTAAACTATTCATTTGTTAATTCTCTATAGCTAAACGTGATGTCGGTTGTCTAATCAAAGTTAACTGGATTGAATAACAAGGATACAACTATGTGAAATCTGAAGAAGATTTTCCTTTTGAGTGATAAATCAAATACTGATACAGAAAGCAAGAATGATACAAAACCCGTATGCTGACTACCTTCGCAGATCTTCTTAGATTTTTAACTCCATGATAAGGTATTCAAAATCTTAAACTTCGAAATTCACTTTTGCTCTGTTTTTGTTGGGGTTTTTTTCATTTTGGGAATTATTATGGAAGATCGAGCAAACTATTCATTTGTTAATTCTCTATAGCTAAACGTGATGTCGGTTGTCTAATCAAAGTTAACTGGATTGAATAACAAGGATACAACTATGTGAAATCTGAAGAAGATTTTCCTTTTGAGTGATAAATCAAATACTGATACAGAAAGCAAGAATGATACAAAACCCGTAGACTGTCAACCTTCGCAGATCCTCTAAGTTTTTTAACTCTATAATAAGGTATTCAGAATCTTAAGCTTCGAAATTTACTTTTGGTTTTTTTTATTGTATGTTCTTTTACATTCTGGTAATTATCATGAAAAATCTTGCAAACTATTCATTTGTTAATTCTCAACAGCTAAACGTGATATCGGTTGTCTATTCAAAGTTAACTGGATTGAGTAATAACATTGTTTTTCATTTTTCCAACCAAATGTAATTGCAATTGTAGTGTTAATTGAGGAGTTTAAGTAATTTTTTGTAACCGTTTTTACGAAATCGAAGTTTACCCAAGACGTTCAGACCCGAACGATGGCTGAATGGATAGGGCACTGATCTCCGGAACCAGAGTTGGGGGGTTCGAGTCCCACTGTGGCAAGGATATTCGTAGCCATTCAGAATCGGCTTTAAGCAGTAGGTCCCGGCCTCATTAGCTCTAGTGTTGCAAAAAGTAGACCGTAGTGCTCCAACCAACCATCAACCAAGACGTCCAGAAGTACCTGAGATTCAATGTGTTATTAATTATCTTCGTCTCGTACGTAAATCATGCGAACAATTTAATTCTTCATTCGAAATAGCTAAGAGCAATGTCAGCTATTGAATCAAAGCTAACTGGATCAGAAAACACTTTTGATTTACATTTTTTCCAATGAAATTATTTGTGGAAATTTGGAAATGCCTTGTGACAGCCTTGATGCCGTTGCAGCTTCCCAAAACGTCAAAAGTATATTTACTGTGAAATCAATTACAATTTTCTCGTACAAATTGTAGGATTATTAAAAATATCTAAGTAAAATAATACATTCCTGTGAAAGTTGATATATAATAACTATATAATTCTAACTATTTCTATATTATACGCTTTTTCAACCATTTAAGTCGACAGTGGACTTTTAAAGCAAACTTTTTTCTTTTAAATGAATGTCCTTGAAGATTGACATGTTATTAGTAGTATTGATGTATAAATATTTTTAAAATTTGAATGCAAAATATTAATTAGTTTTGTAGTTATTAATTATTAATTCTTTTATAATTAGCTTAATTAAAAATGCTCCAGGTGCATCAATTTTGCATTAAATGTGATAAAAAAATTTAAGTATACCTTATAGACTTTACAAAATAATGTAGTTGTTTCCATAAACATTCATAGAAAATGTAAAGAGAAAAAAATAATTATGATGATGATAACCACATTTTGCAGAATAAACAGCTATAGCTGTAATTATATGCATAACTAACATGTTATATGCTTCAAAACATACCCGTTTCAACTAGACTTTATTTTATAAACTCTAACGTAAATAATACTGGAATTTCAGACACAATGATATATTTTCAATGAGCCTGGAATACTTTACACATTTGTTATACATGAAAATTTTACTTCTGAGTAAAAAGCATTTGAAGATATTATTTCTATACCTATAAGTATTGATAAGCTCATTATACTCATTAGAAATGATAAAATGATGGAAATGAAAAATTCTATTTGTTCCTTATTCCTAATGATATATTCTTTCACTGTTCACTAAAATCGAAAATTCGAATTTTCTTTCGATATTAACCAATTTGAAAATCTACCATCGGCTTAAAATCGAATTGTTAACCGAAACTCCTGAATGCTCCGAAGTCGAATATTTATTGTTCTGGAAGAAATAAAAGTGGCCGAATCAACCCATTAGTACCCGGTGGCTAGAATTCCCGCCAGCTTTCATTCTGATCGCCACATGACACCGAGCTCCACTTTAGCATTAGATATCACTAAACAACACGTGTTCCTTTTCTCCCCAGAGTGTTATGTGGAACCTTATATCCGAACTTAATTTACTGAAACGTTCATTTTTCCACGCTTCCGTTACCTTACGGAAGGAGAGATACTTATAAATATATTTGCGAAGTTATACCCCAAATATCAATAATCGTTGGAAGTTATGGAGATATTTCATTTCATTTTTTATATGGATATGGTTTTTCTCCTAGTCTGTGAAGAGGTTTATTTTAAGTTTTATACATTTTAAAGGAATGTATTTAAAGAAATATTTTAATAAAAATTAATGGATATATTTATTTTTATTTTAAGACCTTGAGAGGATATGATTTTGACTAAAAAATAATTTTTTTGAGGGTCTTACCATCTGTATTTATTTTGTTAAACTACATAATGCTTTATTAAACATGTGTTTCGTGTGTTTTGTTTAGAGTGATAATGTAAGAGTTCTGACAAACCAAGCGCTTTAATAGAACGTATTTCCTGTAAAATCAACTCAGAATGGCTGATACAATCTATGGGTATATTAAAACATTGTGTGCTGGAACATTTCGCTGAGGAATTGTACCGGGAGCGGGCGGTTTTCGCTTAAATTTAGTTATTCAATTAAATCTCAATAGATCGAAAATTATTTAATTTTTAACCTACTTTTCGTATTTTATATTGAAATATATAAACAAATGTAAAATAGAAATATATAAATATATAATCATAAGATTTTTGTAAACAAAAAATATATTTTTAATAGATAAATTTATAGTAGTATCGTAAATATGAAAAATCAAATAGAAATAATGGTATATAGTTTTAATTTTTTCCAATTATGTTATGTATAAACATTTTTACATTATAAAAAATGAAAGGACCGATCATAAAACTAATAATGTAAAAACGAGTTTTTATTTGCCTAAATTTTTCCAGAACGTATGTAGTAGACAAAAACATTTGGCTTCGTTTTAATGTATATACCATTATTTTTGTACCTACAAACAAACCATGTTGTTACACTAACCGGGGTAGTATGTTACCCTCGTTTAAATATCATTCGTCAAAAAACGTACTAGTAAGTGTCCCGCGCTCAAGTATCAATCGTCAGAAAACGTACTAATACGTGTCACTTATACAATGTGTTAAGACAGAAATCGACAGATAATGTTACCAACTATTCAACGTTTTGGCTTTTACCCTGCTTAATTAATCGAGATATTTGAGGCTAAGATCAATAAGTGCTATTAATTGTTGAAATCATAAAAAACATTATGCTTCATAAAACGTTTAAAATCAATAGATCTTTAGGAAGTAACTATATTAATGACCAACAAACGAAATGAGTATTTCGTTGCTAATAATTTTAAATTCTTTTGTAAGTAGCTCTTTGGTTTCACCACAACTTCATAAGATTATTAAAATTGACACTAATTTTGCGCAATTGGTATTGTTTTTATTGAAGAATCTGCTATACATTTGAGGACCTTGATTTTGACACACAGTGAGTAATTAGAAATGGACCTGACTTTTATAGCTAATTTCTAAATGCTACAAGCATAAAAATCTTGTACTGAAATACAGACTTTTACCAACATATCCGTGCAGGAAGACTGAGTTTATATTATACATTGCATGACAGGGTATTTAATATCATGATGCATTTAAATGGAGGTTGAGTTTATGAAGTTGAAGTATTGAATTTAAGTAATTATTCAATTACAAATAAGATTTTGTACTATTGTTGGGTAATATATGCAGATTATTACTGATAAAAATGGGTGAAACATGATTTATGTGTTACATACATAACGAGTATGAATTTATCACCCAATAGACAAACAATGAGTTTTATGTGCCCCGTAATCAGATCTCCAGAATAATAAGTTTTTCCAATGTTTCATACGTAGCATTTATTGTAGTTTCATAACTCCCACATTCTTAAGAGTAAGGAAATAGTTTATGCTAATTGTTTGCTACTTGTGGGTAAAGAAAGAGACCCACAGGTTTAAGACGATTCTGAATTGTCGTAGATATGAATTATTCTAATGTGGGTGGAACCCATGTCTTCCAGTAAAATATATCAGAACCTTACATATTTCGACATCCTCCAGATCAAGCATATGTCCGGTATTGTAATACGAATTATGTTAAAATAGCTATCCAGACTGTGATAGTAATAGAATATATTTAAAACTATTTAGCAATAGAAAAAAAATTGTACAAGTGTCAATGTTAGCACAAGTGTGTTAATAGGATGAACATATTAAAAAATAGTCTTTGTTTGTATACACATTCTGAAAGTAGAATTTACATTATATTCATGGACATTTTGTTAATTATATATTATTATCTTCTGTTATGATCTCTCTTTGCTATCCTACCCGTATTTCATTCACTCGTAATATTACAAATATGTATGCTAACTATTTCTAATCAAAATTCTTGAGAAGGCAGTTGGAAATTTTATCCTAATTCGTCTATTCTCTGGGAAATATCCCTAGAGATATTTAATCCCTAGGTTGGATATTAGAAGATTTTCTCTTGAGTCATTTTTCACCCGCAGGTTAGTGAATAATGTATATTACTATTCTCTGGAAAACTCTGTGTATTTCCCCTTTAGACTTTCTGTGATTTAGTTGTGTGATATCTAAACAAAGATTCTTTTTAAGATAATGGGTATTGTGAATTTATGATATTGGTCCATATTGTGGTCCGTAGCTTTTAAAGAAAGTTTCATGCATTTCTTTTCGAGTTAGTGAAAATCTGATTTCTAGGACAGTCAAAAATAGAAAATAACAAAATGTATATTGCATTATTTAAATTTTGACAAAAATATAAAAATGCAAATAACAGAAACATTTAAAACTAGGAACACATATACAATATACCACATTTACATATATAAAAGCAGATATATCCCTATAAGCTATGTGTTAAATCTATACTATTAATACATACTAAAATGCAGCTAAATTATTTCGAAATGAGCACATTTAATAATAAAAATATATACAAGGAAATCTAAAAAAACTTTTACACTAAATGAATCTATATAAAACAATTTAATTTAATACATATATAGCATTAGTAAAACAATCTGTTATAATTTCATTAACCCTCCAACTGCTCAATTTGTAAACAGAGATCTCTTTAAAAATTGTGTATTTTTTTTGTTGCATAGTTTAAGTTAATATATAAATTGAATAATTGAAATAATAATTGTTTCTCAAGAAAAGCTTTTTTATATTGACTTTTATCATGAGAAACTAAGCTTTCAGAAAAACTAATTTAAGATGTTATCACATAAACAAATTATTTTTTAATAAATTTCAATTAAAATACAGTTAATTTCTACTTATAACACACTATCTATAATTCTATTATCTAATATAACTATAGATATAGTCATACAATTCTGTTTATTACTTAATTAAATGTCTAATACGGTATATAATGTATTCTACTGGTTAAACGGGGAAAAGGCGGAAAAACACATGCCCGTGAAAATCGCGGGATGAGCAAATTTTGCTACATTTGAATTGTCCGTGGAAATCGCGATATGAGCAGTCAGAGGGTTAAAAGTACGAGACATTTATTTAAATTTTTAACATTTAATTTAATGACGAATAATAATGTTGTTAAATGAGACATATAGGGTATAAAAATCTTATAGGAAAAACTTTTTTTATTAAAATAGAAAACCATTAAAAAACATGACTTGCCCAACAATATTAATCAAAGTTACTCCCAATGCACAGCATAATGAAATTTTTACATGCTTTATTTAAAGTTTAAAGACATCAATCAAGATTAGCACTAACATAAAATATTATTTATATAAAGAAATTATTTATTGTATTACTATGTCTTAGCAAATGTTTTTGACGTTTTAAGGTATTAAATCACCTAAAACTATAAGTAAAATTTAAGCAGACGCAGTTTAAGTACAAATACAATAATAGGGAATATTCAATGTTTCGAATAAGAAATACTGAATACACCTAAATCATTTAGAAATTACTAATTTGATGCAAAAAACACCAAACTGAAAATATAAAACTACTTTAAAACAATGGTGTTAGACAAAAAAAAATTTAGTACGCTAAAATAATTATGGTACCCCAAAAATGTGTTTTACTAACTAATCGTGTATTGAATTTTTTCAAATCCTCACTTTGGTCAAAATCTGATATATTGAAAGTCTCTTTCCTCCATAAAGTCTGCAAACTACACTAGGTTCCAACAATAGTACTAGGTTCCTCGTGATGTACAAGTGTTGCAAATATTCAAAATTTCCTTAATTCAATTTAATACATGTTAGCGGATGTATTTTATAATTTTATGAATTTCCAAAAATATTATTCACAGAGTCAATGCATTAAAAAAAAAGTCAAAACCAACTATTTTCTACTTTTGTTTCCCAGGTAAATTTTAGCTTTTTAAACATAATTATTAATTGTATGACTTCTAATTATCTAAAAATAAAAATAAACTCCTTTTTTAGAAGTATAAGCGTCTGATCTTTAAAATAAACATATAATATGCTTTGAATATTTTTAAACATAAAATTTAATTTTAAAGTCGTCAGTAATAGTTATTAAATATCTGATTTATAAAGTCCTACCAATCATCCTGATGTACATAACGTAGATGCACTAATGGACAAAAAATAAACCGTATTTTAATACTTTGTTTTTCCTCAATTTTATTTCATAAAATGCATTTTAAAAACAGTAAGACATATTCTTTGCTAGTCTTGGATTTTTATGAAGTTTTCAAAACAACAATTCGTTAGGTTAAAAAGCTGTAATTTAAAAATAGCAATTAACGTCTCACCAAAATGTATTAATTTTTAAACAGAAAACAAAATACGTTTGAAAAGTCATGTTGTTTCAATAAAGTTAAAGATAATGAACTGTCGAAGAGGTGTTTTCTACCGAGATATTAAGGTTTTTATTTTTTTAAATAGGATATTAAGATATGGGGGACAATAATCCGAACGAAATCTGGGAAGATAAAAAGACTTTGAAAAATAGACTTTTAACAAGTCAGAACTTGGAAGAGATTTAGAAAATATTGTCTGGTAAAATAAATTCTTAAATTAAACTTGAGTGAGTCAGTAAATTTTTTAAAACATTGCCAGTGTATGAGTGGACTCGATTGAGTGACATCCAAAATCTACAGACAGACAGAGCTGAAAATGTGTGCTAGGTCTTCATCGGGCATAATTTACATATGGTAGAGGCTAGATAGATTTGCTTTCTTTAGAGATATGATACTCAGTAAATTTTTAAAACATTGTCAGTTTATGAGTGGACTCGAGTGGATAGCATCCAAAATCTGCCGCCAGACCTAGATGGAAATGGTGATTGGTCTTCATCTGGTATAATTTACATATTGTAGAGGCTATATAGCTTTGATTAGAGATATGATACTCAGTAAATTTTTTAAACATTGTCAGTTTATGAGTGGACTCGAGTGGGTGGCAATTGAAATCTACCGCCAGACCGAGCTGGAAATGTGTGCTTGGTCTTCATCGGGCATAATTTACAAATGGTATAGGCTAGATAGATTTGCTTTGCTTAGAGATATGCTACTCATTAAATTTTAAAACAGTTTATGAGTGGACTCGAGAGCATGGCATCCAAAATCTGCCCCCAGACGTAGCTCGAAATGGGTGACTGGTCCTTATCGGACATAATTTACATATGGTAGAAGCTAGATAGTTTTTCTTTCTTTAGAGATATGCTACTCAGTAAATTTTTAAAAAATTGTCAGTTTATGAGTGGACTCGAGTGGGTAGCATCCAAAATCTACCGCCAGACCGAGCTGAAAATGTGTGCTTAGGCTTCATCGGGTATAATTTAGATATTGTAGACGTTAGATAGCTTTGATTAGAGATATGATACTCAGTAATATTTTAAAACATTGTCAGTTTATGAGTTTACTTTCGTGGGTTGCAGCCAAAAACTGCCGCCAGACAGAGCTGAAAATGGGTGCTTGGTCTTCATAGGGCATAATTTACATACGGTAGAGGCTAGATATATTTGCTTTCTTTAGAGATATATTACTCAGTAAATTTTTAAAACATTGTCAGTTTATGAGTGGACTCGAGTGGGTGGCAATTAAAATTTACCGCCAGACCGAGCTGGAAATGTGTACTTGGTCTTCATCGGGCATAATTTATATACGGTATAGGTTAGATAGCTTTGTTTTGCTTAGTGATATACTACTCAGTAAATTTTGAAAACTTTGTCAGTTTATTAGTGGACTCGAGTGGGTAGCATCCAAAATCTACCGCCAAACCGAGCTGGAAATGTGTGCTTGTGCTTCATTGAGCATAATTTACATATGATAGAGGCTAGATAGATTTACTTTCTTTAGAGATATGCTACTCCGTAAATTTTTAAAACATTGTCAGTTTATGAGTGGACTTGAATGGGTAGCCTCCAAAATCTACCGCCTGACCGAGCTGGAAAGGTGTGCTTGGACTTCATCGGGCATAATTTACATATTTTAGAGGCTAGATAGATTTGATTAGAGATATGATACTCAGTAATATTTTTAAACATTGTCAGTTTATTAGTGGGCTTTCGTGTGTGGCATCCAAAAACTGCCACCAGACCGAGCTAGAAATGGGTGCTTTGTTTTCATCAGGCATAATTTACATATGGTAGAGGCTAGATAGATTTGCTTTCTTTAGAGATATGCTACTCAGTAAATTTTTAAAACATTGTCAGTTTAGGAGTGGACTCCAGTGCGTGACATCCAAATTCTACTGCCAGATCGAGCTGAAAACATGTGCTTGGGCTTCATCGAGCATAATTTACATATTCTAGATGGCTAGATAGATTTGATTAGAGATATGATACTCATTAATTTTTTAAAATATTACCAGTTTCTGAGTGCACTCAAGTGGGTGGCATCCAAAAACTACCACCAGACCGAGCTGGAAATGTGTACTTTGTCTTCACTGAGCATAATTTACATATGGTAGAATCTAGATAGCTTTGCTTTGCTTAGAGATATGCTACTCAGTAAATTTTTAAAACATTGTCATTTTTGTGTGTGGAATCGAGTGGGTGACATCCAAAAACTGCCACCAGTCCTAGCTGGAAATGTGTGCTTGGGATTTGCTTTGCATAGAGGTATGGTACTCAGGAATTCACAAACGTACATCATAGTCGTCTTGTTTATGCTCGACGTATTTCATTATATTTATTTTATGTCTCTATGAGTGATATACGACCCATGGAAATTAATGCTTGCCTGCTTGTGTACTATTCCCCATTTTATTTTGTAAAATCCATTTAGATTCACATTGTGTTATTAGCCGTTAACAATTACTAGATGTAAAAGTGTCGTGTGTGATTATTAAAACTTACATACAGAATTTAAGATTTACCTTAGCATTTTTCATTAAAAATTACAAAATCCATCTTTGCATTTCCCGTTTTATTTTGTAAAATCCATTCACATTCACATTGTATTATTAGCCGTTAACCATTACTAGATGAAAAAGTGTCTTGTGTGATTAATTAAAACTTACATACAGAATGTCAGATTTACCTTAGCTTTTCGAATTAAAAATTACAAATTCCATCTTTGCATTTACCGTTTTATTTTGTAAAATCCATTTAGATTCTTATAGTAATATTATCTAATAATAATTACTAGGCGTAAAAGTGTCGTATGTAATTAATTAAAACTTACATACAGAATGTAAGAATTATTCTAGCTTTTCGCATTATAAAGTACAAAAACCATAATTTCATGGGGAATTTGCATGGCAAATTTAAAAATACGATGGTTGAATTACTCTATAAGTTATAGGAAATCGCATGTTCTCTAGCAGTTAAAAAATCTACTGAAAACTATCTAGATTTTATTTCAAAATAAAAATAAGTTATTATTTGAAGATAAGTAATATACTTTAAATTACTGTTTCAAACTCTTAAAGACAATAAAGAAAATAAGATGATTTGGTAGGATTACCAAATGATCTTATTTTCTTTATTGTTTTCACTGAAATAAATTCTTCCAAATCATTGTCTGTGTATAGCCTCAAAATTGATTGAAAATAACTTAAAAACAGTTTATTGTTAAACTTTAAACATATATATAAATGTAAAAAGTAAACATAATTTTGTAAGAACATTATTAAAGAACTAGTTTAAAATTGAAAAATATCTGTCTTTATATTTTGCTGATGTGAGTTTAAACAAAAATTAATCTTTTGCTTTCTTTTGTAAAAAAACCTTAAATCATGAAAAACAATGAAAAGGTCATTATATTTTTTGAATCAATCTATTTTTGTAAATATACTTATCGTTTACGAACACTAAAATGCAATTTGAGTTGAATACTGTAGTGGATTTATGTAGGCGTTTCAATTTACTTACGCATTCCAAAGTTTTTTTTAAATGTTTTTGTTTTAAAAAAATAACAATGGACAATCTGCATTTCACCGCTAAATCACTAGAATTGCATTACTAGATTGTTCTTTTGTGCTTAAATGTAATCTTGAAGCTTAAATAGTTTTAATAAAGGTTTAAAATTCAATAATGAACATTTTTGTTTGTTTTTAATAAATGATTGTTTGGAAATAAAAGCATTATACAGTTTTAATCTTTTTTTATATGCTAGGAATTCAAATTTGTAAACTAGTTTATCTTTTTGTTGTTTATCGGCTGTAAAATAATACATCATAATGAAAATTATTGTAGTGTTTTATTACCAAGAAATATAAAAAGTTCAAATAAATAGAATTTTCTTTACACAAATAAAATTGCATCCCTACTTAAAAATCTAACATACAGATTCTAACTTTTTTTTATGATTTAAGATTCCTTGTAAATGAGAAATGAAAAAATGACAGTAAATAAAATGTTCATGAGTAAGACGTAAAGCTGATTCATTTTTGCGTGTGTGGTTGAAAAACCTTTTGTTCTAAGGTATGAATATAAATGTACTAAATTACCAAAAGCTAACTTTTTACTGGATAAATTAAAACATTAAATCTACAAAGAAAAGAGATTTTAAAAGGTCTATATTAAACAGATTTATAATAAGTTATAAAATATAAGGGATATTTTGGAATTTATTGACCATCAAAGTTTTATTTTCCGAAAAAGCCGAGTTATTTCTTTCAGTATCACAATATATTATTTTAA
Organism: Pardosa pseudoannulata; assembly: GCA_032207245.1. Classification (NCBI taxonomy): domain Eukaryota; kingdom Metazoa; phylum Arthropoda; class Arachnida; order Araneae; family Lycosidae; genus Pardosa; species Pardosa pseudoannulata. The sequence continues at coordinate 96,891,493 of CM063501.1, forward strand.
CTCAAAGGAGTAATTTAATAAAAAAATATTTTTTTAGATTTAAATTTAACTTAAAATTATTATGTTTTCTTCCGTTGAATTTAATCTCTTTAAAATACAACGTTTTCCAAGTTCGTTAAAGGATCGCATAAATTGTGTTAAAAAACTTGCAGGACAATATCTAATTTATTTGGATTTGAGATAATAATAATAATATATATGTACCGAGGTACTTTCTCACGGTGATTTACACGTGCATGCATAGCCGTGGGAGGATTTTCCTTGAGGATCTTAGGACCCCAATTATTTACGTCAAGTTTAGGGACCCCTGGAGAAGATAGATCACGGAATGGCAGCATAGCGGTCAAGCTCGCACAGAACTGTAAGCGTGAGTTATGGGAGCAGGGGCTAAAAAGTAATGTCAGCTTGAGCAAAAAGGGGCTACTTTAATGAGCCCACCTGCACTCCCGAAGGGCATTTGATGTGGGAAAATTTCCGGAAGAGAAGGGATTGGATAAGAAGAAAAAAAGAGGCGTTGGGACCGAGGTGTGGGTTTTAGAAACGGAGTGAGAGCGAGGAGTTGAAGAAGAAGTGGGCAGTCGAGAGAAGTGGAACAAGGATCCACTAGCACCAGCTCGTCCCGTGCTCCCAGACCGACACCACCCCGCTTACCATCACTAACTCGTCCCGTATGCCAGTGAGGAAAGACCCTGCCTGCTCCCCTGTGACTTTAATGGAGATAATTTATAAATAATATTTACAGTCATTTGACTTAGGCCTCTGTTAATAATAATAATTCCTTATAAAGTGATGTGGGATAATTATAGTTTAAATAGAAGATATAATGATTGATCATTATGATAACCAATGATCTATTTGTAAATAAATGTATAGAATAAATGTCTGAATCTATATAAAGTATTATATTCATTCCGTGTTGTAACGAACACTGGTGTATAGGTTGTATGTACATTACAACAATATATATGTGTGCATAAATCAGGGCAATTAATTCGCCGATTAGATGAATTTGCAGTCCCTGCTGTTTTTACTTGCCCTAGCTACTAAATAGCTGACTAAGCAGCTGGTGCACAGTCGTGACATTTTGAAAATAACAGAGAGTCCATAAAAGATCTTCAACTTTATTATAAATCCAATAGTAAACGACAAATTACTCTGTCAAAAGTAGGGAATATAATGATCATGAAATATTTTACTTTCACAGAATTGGAACCCATAACGAGACGCGGATGCGAATTTCTTTCCAGAGAAAGTAGCTTAGTCAGCGATTTTAAGAGTAAAAAAGGAATTTAGAACATTGAAAAATGAACCGGGGATAACTGATAAATGTGGCTTGTGGACAATAAATTTGAGTTTATTTCAGAGTTAGCTTTGAGGGAATGCTAAGAGAATGATAAAAGAATTTACGAACACTTTTTTAGATAAGATATTTTGTGGCTCGGAAAAGGAATAAGAATGGAAAAGAGGAGAATTAAGAGCTATTTTTAATGTAATAATTTTGATATATTTCATACACACACACATACACGCATATATATAATACATATTTCTTATTACTTTGTTCTGCTTTGCTTCTGTATGTATGTATTTACTGTATGTTAGTGTTGTTTAGTTATAGTTGTGTGTAGCTGTTGCTTTCTTACTATTCTTCTATTTAGTAACATTGGGTTCTTAAGACTGTAACTAGGTCTTATAAAGTTACAGTCCTCCAGGAGTATTGAGTACACGTAAAACATGTTTAACTGGAGTGAGGGGTCACAACTTCCCTTGGGCATTATTGACATCATTTCATTCCATTTATAATTTATATTAAATCGGTAATGTATTGTGCATTATTTTAATATATATATATATATATATATATATATATATATATATATATATATATATGTGTGTGTGTATATATAAACACATATACTTGTTAGTAGACAACTAAGTACATAAACGTTACAATTGTAAATCACTAGCGTAACAGAAGTAAATGTATGTAGATTTAGTTGTCAATTCTCATAACATTTGTCAATGTAGTATATTTCTCATGCATTTTAAGGGTGGTACCCAATACAGCGAAATAATCATTTTATTGATCTTGCTGTATGGATATTACGCACGCCTTGAGCTACTAAGTCACGTTATTTGGCACTTAAAGTACATGGAATTAGATGTACACACGGATGTTCGTAAGGTGAACATCACGCATTAAACACTCTCTGATTTCTAGATAGAACTGAATCAGAATTCTTATTAGACTATCGTTTGTAACTGTGTAAGCATTTTTGATGATTATAAATATATGCGTTTCTGTGGAATAAATATTTTGTAATATTTTGTAACTTTTTAATTTTTTTCAAATTATTTATACTGTCTTTAAAATATTACAAAAGATACAATATACATTCCGTTGGAATGTAATTCATTTATTTTAATGATTAAAATTTGTAAAAATAGTTAACATTATCTGTGTAATTAAATGACGTAAATATATTTTAATTGTTAAACAGACTGATTAAAAATCTTTAATTAATTGTATGTTATGAATATTACTGTAGATTTTACAACAGAATTTGCTATCTTATAGAAATGATAAATGTTATAACTTTTGCTGTGAATTTCTCATAGGAATATTATACAAGCGATATTTATGGCATAGCACATGAGATAACCAAACTTAACTTATTAAAGCAGCATACACATAGATAGAAGAAAAGAAAATATACAATTATATGGAACTTTTACATTTAAACTAATAGGTGAATTCTATTAAGTATGTCTTTGTACAGTTAGCCACTGTTACAGAAACTTTCTAGTTGTTATTAGAAACATACTGTAGAAATTATGATTATTAGTCATATATACACATATATACGTAATAATAATTTCCTCTACTCGCAATAA
>CM063501.1:96899387-96901887 GCA_032207245.1 Pardosa pseudoannulata
TCCATTCGAACTATTAATAGAACAGGCCCTGCTTCAGATATTCTGAGACATCCACATCGGTGGAAACGAATTATACACAATGGTGAACTACATAGAATGACTATAAAACATGGTGACATAAATCACTTTTGTATTCCATGTACCACTATTAAAGTTCCAACCCTTGTATGAAAATTAACTCTTCATAACTGTAAGAGTCGCGTAAATCTCTGTCAGTGGTCGGGCAAACTTTTATCCTTTTGAACAATTGAAAATGGCAGTATTGTACCAGTAATGGTCTTTTTGACACATGGACGATTAGAGGTGTCAAGTGTGCCGTTTTTGTCAACGCAAAGACAGTGAAAAGAAATTGTCCTTTGTGTGACTTTGTGTGGTTGGGCGCCAAAGGGCGTTTAACCCATTAACGCCCAAATTATTTTTTTGCGACATAATGACATATAATTCATAAATTGGGTGTCTTTTACTATCAACATGAATATTATTATCGAATTTTATCAATACGTACCATAGTTATTAAAAAATAAGCTGATCTAAAAATAGATCACTGGGCGTTCGGGGGATATATTTTAGCAAATACACAACAATCAGTAGTACTTCAATAACGTGGTAGAAACGAACCAAATAGATAAAAACTAATGTGTTTCCTTTTAAAAAACGTTTATTTATCCAGAATTTCACAATATTACAGAATGTACTTAGTAACGTTCAGTTATTTTAAAAGACAAAATTTTAATGTTTCTACAGTTTAGTGTGTAATTTGATGAAACATTTCTTGCATAAAGTGGCATCGCACTTCACAAAATATGTTAGGGACCTTCCTTGGCACCCTACAAGTCGACAGCTTCCCTTTCTTTGTCCCATATTGTAATCCATTCTATCAAAGCGAACATCATCACTGACATTAGCTGTTAATGATGAAGGAAAACTGTAAGGTCGATCTTTCAAAACCTTTTTTCTGATTCCCAATTTTAGATATTTTACAGCTCTTCCGAAATCTTTTATGGACATAAAATCACCATATGTGCATTTTTGGGCAGAATACTTGCATTCACTACAGCCATATCAATTATTCGAGTGAATAGACACCAGTACCATTTTTTACCTCTTATTGCTATGCCGTGTTTCTCTAGAGGCCAGTCATGATGGTCTCCCATATGTTTGTTATAATTATTTATTAAATTTGGTTGTGGGTTTGATACTTTTTCCTTTTTCTCAGAAGACCATCTTTGAACTTTTGATGTGCACTCAACACTATCAAAGTGTGTAGCAACAGCCACGCTCTTATTGTCTTTCCATCTAACTATCGTGATTTTATTTTTTAGTCGAACCGAAAATCATTAGTATCACGTTGCAATTTATCAAACTCCTTTGAAGACTTTAGGGTGCATTTCTCAGTTCTAGTGTCTCTTATAGTACCAGTATCTCGGAAGCCCTTTTCATGTAAATTATGCAATAAAAGATGACTAGTGAAAAACTTTACATGGCTAGATGGATTTGTTTCAACAGATAACATATTCAGTACAACTCTTTCTCCCAGGGACCCTAATGAACGAGTCTCATATAGTTCTTTACCACAATACAATGAAAATTTATAGCAGTATCCAGTATCAACCCACATTGCCTACAATTTGTAACCAAACCGTATTGGTTTAGCTCTTATGAATTGTTTTAAAGAGTGATGTCCATAATACCTTATAATCATCTCATACATAGAAAGGTACATGCTAAATATCCCCCACTGTTTTAAATTTTCATTTACTATCTCCAATGGAGCGTGTAAATTATCATCATCTATTTCCTTTTCATCTGTCAATTCATCTACATCAGGTGATATGGCAATAATATCCTCTTCAATTTGTTCAGAAAACAAATAATCAACTGCATCCTGAACGTTATTAAATACTTTTCGACTCATATTTTCATCTAAGGTGAAAAAACACAATATTACCAGATAGGTAGGGAAAAACGCCCGAACGCCCAGTGATCTATTTCTAGATCAGCAATATTTCGACACTAATTTTTACTATTTATATTTATTTTAAGATATCATAGCTTTATATTCTAATAGCTACATCTATGAAGATATTAAAATACCAAAAAAAGTTTAAGTTACTGGCATTGCTTAGCTGTTTTCAGGGTTTATGTTAAGAAACGTCGAAAAACTACGGAACGAAATGGCGATTCAAACTTTCTCTTATCGCTTTAGATCAATAACCAAACAAAACAAAAAAAAACCACCTGTTTGTAAACAGGTGCATCCCTTGTCTTGCCCCATGTGCAGTGTGGAATGTGTGGGGTGTGTTGAAGGTCATCTAAAAGCTAATTTGCCACGCTATGTTTAGCGATCTAAAAATAGATCACTGGGCGCTAATGGGTTAAGCAACTCCAAGGACAAAGGTCAAAGAGAGAGGGGTGTCGATCTCCCCTAAAACCGGGGTTTCCTGTTTGGAAAAGAAGAAACGGGAGGGGACTCCCTGCTGAACTTTGAGATGAGCAGGTT
>CM063501.1:96906887-96919387 GCA_032207245.1 Pardosa pseudoannulata
CTTTGTAATTGCATTCGCTCATGTCACTGTTTTTGTATCGTAATCCACACACAACCAGGAAAAAAATCTTTTGTGTTAAATTATATTATCAAGCTCTCTGAATGTCAATGTCACACCAAATAATGCAAGAAGCAGGTACAAATTAAAGATACAAAACTATTCTATAAAAAAATTATTCATTTTAAGTACTAATACTTAACATACATTTTCATAAAATTAGCAATTTGTGTTGAGACACATTATTATTTGTAAAAAATACAAGTACATTTTATTTATCAAAATAAGATGCTTATTATTTTGATATATTCCAGGTTGTTTCCTACATCACTTACCACTGTTCACATGGCATGCATTATGTATCGCTGTTATGAAATTGGTTTTTAACACATGAAATAATCTCTTAATGGTCGTTACTTGAGTCAGAAAAGGGGACGTGTGGTTGAATGTTCTTACAGAGTGTAATCTCTACGAGTAACCAATATATTTTGATATTGCTAACAGCAGTTGCTTAGAGATTATATGCAATCATAACTTTCTATCAGTAACTGTCCTTAAATACACATTTTAATTAAAAAAGTAAAAAATACTAATGAATTTTTGGATATTTTAAAAATTAAAATTATTATCAATTGCACTTTTCTGCTAAATAACCTCTAAAATTAACACGGTTATATAAACTTTTGATGTACCTAAAGGTAATTGTTTAGAATTTGTTTACAATTATTTCTATCAAAGATGAACTGTCTCTAAAAAACAATTTATATATTGACAAATAAAATACCCTGGCATTACTGGATGTTTCAACTTTTAATACTTTCATATTTGAGGCCCACATAGTGTATAGTTATTTATACTTTGCCCCATAAAATTTAAACTATCTAATTTTTGCCTCATAAAGTTTAAGTTAAGATTTTGACAATACATGTAATTTGGTTTAAAAAGCTACCAAAAGACATCAGTAACCAAATATGATTTATTAATCCTCATAAATCCTGATATATATATATATATATATATATATATATATATATATATATATATATATATATATATATATATATATATATCGTCATCCAGTGCTAAGGCAAATGGTATAATTAGTCCTTCTTAGTAAAACCTTTTCTTTATTTAATATGGAATTTCCGTTTCAGGCGTCGCTTGTGCCATTTGCATTTAATCGTGGTGGAGCTAAGCGTGGAATGTGTTGACAGCTCCATGTCTACGTTCTTTTCTCTTGATTAGTCATCAATGTCTTGTAAAATATCTCTGCGCTTGAACTCATTACTCCAAAAAGAATTACACAATCTTTGGTCTTTTTCATTTATTTTATTATTATAAAAGAGTTCCCTTTTAAAATCGTTTTTAACTCAGCTACCCCCTTTTTCAACTCCTCTTCTTAGCCCACTCTCCTGTTTCTAATCATGGATCTTGTTGGTGCTTCAACCACATTTGGCGAAATTGGCGTGCTTGCAGCTTGCGTGCGTGGCGTGCTTGCAGCGTGGCGTTTGAAATCTGGCAAGGGGATCGTAACTCAACAAATTGATACATAAACAAAAACAACATTTTGAGGAAAAATTTTATAAAAATTGAATATTTAAAATCTAATTGAATTAACAAAGAAAACACAAAGGAAACACATAACATTCATACTAAATAGACTGAAACATTCACTTAATCACAAATTAAATAAACTGAGTGTGATTTTCATCACAAATTTGTGATTTAGTGTAAATTGTAAAATTAGTTTAAACAAAAAAAAAGAAAACTGTATTTTGAGTGGAGGTTGAAGAGGAGTTGTAAAATTGAAAATTTTTTTTCAAATCTCTTATTAAACCTTTATATATATAATGTGATATACCAGAAATTAGGAGGATAAAACTTCTACTAACTTGTACTTTACTATTTCATTCCGTCAAAAATCTTTGTTACCACCCATTCAAATTTTAAATAAGACATATTCATATTATTAAATATACCTAAAGACAAAAGATTATATTAAATTAGACATGAAATCCAACTTTTTTCTAACTATTTAAAAAAATTGTTTTTTTTCTTTAATGGAAATTACGATAGTTTTATGAATTTATCGTAATAAAAATCGTAATCATTTATGCTAATTTTACTCTTTAATTATGAGATCATTTCAGTCTAGGATTTAATTGTTCAGGCGTCAGATTTTTAAGTTCATAATCTCATTATTGAATTTTCTACTTTTATCAAGGAAAAGAAAAGATAATTTGAATATGAAGGTACTTTTTATATAATTGCAATTTATTTACATCCTATTACCTTAATTTAAAATGAGGATTTCTTTATTTTTTGTTTTCTACTTTGCATAAGAAGTTGAAGGAACAGAAAGCATTCCAATTAAGCTTTCGCTAATTAATATATCCAAGTTTTCTAAAATAAAAAAAATTAGTCACAGAACTAAAAAAGTACACTGTTTGCTTTCTAAATTCTAAATATCTCTCATTTTAAATTTGTAAAAAGCTCAGATACATTGAAGTTGTAAAGGACCACACAGTAATATTTTAAAAGGTAAAAAATTATAATTATATTAATTTAGAGGTAAAAAATTTGTGTTTCTTTTCTCATAAAAAATACTTTAATTATGAACATCATAGCAGCATAAAATGAAATAATGTCTAATTTTTCCTCACCGTTAATTGTGTCGTTACGTAAGTTAAGAAGGTTGAAGATAAACTTGAAGCTTTTAACTATATCTTCGTCACCAAATTTATACATATTGTAAAGATATGGTAAAGTTTGGTTAGAATTAGCTCTAATTATTGAGAGAAAATATTATTTAAAATTAAGTATCCTCACATATTTCATCAATACTAGATAGTAAAGTATTATACTCATTATCACCACAAGTATTATTTGCAAGAATGAAAAATGTTTGTGTTATGTAGATATAATGAAATTTTCCATTAATTAGAAAATCCTAAATACGTACTTTTTACTTGGTTTCTTAAATATGCTTTATATATTTTAATTTTAGCTGTTCAAATCAGTTTAAAATATATTTAAATAGTAGTATTTCATTCATTACAAAAACTACGTTATTTTTGTAAGAATTGTAAATAACTCCCACCTCGGTCGGGATATATTGTACCATATCAGAACTAAATGAAAAATATATTGAATATATCATGCAACTAAACAAACGGTTGTTGAAAATGATCCCTAAAACTAAAATATTGATTATTAAAAAATCATGACCTAGTGTTTTACAATATGTTGTTAACATGTGATAAGATAAAAAGAAGATACTGGACAAAATATCAAATAGATAGATGGGAAAATACTGAATGCCATAAATGATGCTATAGTGAACTCAATGAAGTGCAGATATAAACATAAATGCTGTTATTGTAGATATAGCTATAAGGCAATGAAAGTTACTCCACAAACTACACTCATGTCCATAAATTAAGGATAATTCAGAATCACATAGAAATTGAGCTCTAAAATAAAAATTTCACCTGTATAATTATCACACACATCTTGAAGAAGAATATGCAAATTGCAGGAAACCACCAGATGGCGCGGATAGTACGTCACAATGACGAGAGTGTATGAAAGGGGTATATAAGAAATGGTAGCAAAGAAGTAAAATTGTTCACAAGCGCTTTAAAAGCCTTTCAGTGCAATATCCGCATAGTTATGGCACAAAGGAAGCGTTTGGATGATTTTTTACGTGGCAGAATTATCGGATGACTGGAATGTGGACGTACCCAGCTGGAAGTATCCGAGGAACTTGGAATCGCCCAGAGTGTCATCTTCAGGCTTTGGCAACGATTCAAACATGATGGCAATGTGAGTAGATGTTACAGCACAGGTCAATAGGTACTTTTTTGAAATTTGCTCCAGTGAGTAAAAATTGCAATTTTTATTAATTACGTCAAACATATAGCATCTTTTTTACTCTTTACCTTTTGTTTAATAAATAGACTTTACAAATAAGTCAAATTTGTTTTGCTTTTGTCTCTTTCATTGCCTGAACTTCATTATCCTTAATTTATGGACATGAGTGTACATAAAAGTTTTCACAATAAATACTATGCAATAGTAAGGTTAATACGCATGATTTAAAATTATCTGACTGACAAAGCGTTTCCAACAATTTGACGCGTAAGGAATTATGAGGATAAATCAAGAACGAACAGCATTATTGTTCCAAACGAGTTGCCAAACTAAGGTAGCATCTGCTAAGGAAGCTTGCCAGCGACTTTGCAAACATCAGAGACAATTATTTTTGGGCCAGCAAGCTGGGTTTTTTTAATAAAAAGAGAGAAGTTATGAGAGTAATTTAGCCAATCTAACCAAGAACCAACTGACAACCAAAACCAAATACCAACCATAAAAATCTCAGAGACAAACGAAATCAACGTGACGGAATGAAACAAAGCATCCTCAAACCTATCATGTGCAACAGCAACAAGTTGCATTCCTAGACTAACAGCCACATTAAACTATAAATACAAATTTACCGTCCAAATAAAAAGAACTAACGAATTCAAATTAAATAAAAAAAACTATCATGCATCAATGAAGATTTGTTATATTAAAAAGTACAAATAATACATTTTAAGATAGGAGACATTAAAGCCTTTCCAACAATTCGACACGTAAGGAATTATGAGGATAAACCAAGAACAAACAGCATTATTGTTCCAAACGAGTTGCCAAACTAAGGTAGGTTCTGCTAAGGGAGCTTGCCAGAGACTTTGCAAACATCAGAAGCAATTATTTTTTGGCCAGCAAGCTGGGGTTTTTTAATAAAAAGAGAGAAGTTATGAGTATAATTTAGCCAATTTAACCAAGAACCAACTGACAACCAAAACCAAATACCAACCATAAAAACCTCAGAGACAAAAGAAATCAACGTGACAGAATGAAACAAAGCATCCGAAAACCTATCATGTTCAACAGCAACAAGTTGCATTCCTAGACTAACAGCCACATTAAACTATCAATAAATATTTACCGTCCAAATAAAAAGAACTAACGAATTCAAATTAAATAAAAAACTATCTTGCATCAATGAAGAATTGTTATATTAATAAGTACAAATAATATATTTTAAGGTAGGAGACATTAATACAACTTTATTTTAACTAGATTTTTTAACCCTTTAACTGCCTGTGGCGTATAGATACGTCTTGCAGTAAATGCTTTAACTGTTTTGGGCGTATATATTAGTCTTCCTGTGATACGTTTCTTAGTATTTTCCTGATTGTCATTAAGTACACTCATTTATACAACATTTAACATGTACAAGGTACACTTATAAACGTACATGTACAAGGCATTACGGGACAATTAATGTATCAGAGTTCAAAGCATATATATATACTCTCGCGGCAGTTAAGGGGATAAATAAATGTTCATAAAATTTAATAATATTTTACTTAAAAATTTCTATTTTTACAAATACAAAATTATATCTTTTGTTATTTTACTCAAAAGAATAAAATAAATTTAAAACACAACATCTAATAAAGGAATCTATACATGTTAAAATAAATAATCACAAATCAGTGGTAACGCTACTGCGTTTATATTTTAATAAATATTATTTTATTTAACTTGAATAAACATAATTGAACTAAACACATGTATTTTTATGGTAAATAAAGAAAAACATCTTTAAAGAAAAGAAAATATGTCGGAAGCAATAATACTAAATCATAATTTTCGCAGTCTTACACTTTTATTATTTAAAATGGTCTTTAAATGTCACCCAATACGTATTTAAAATTCATGTATTTTCTCTTCAAACCAGGCTTTAGAAATAAAAACAGCAACAAAAATATTTAAACGTTTTCTTTTTTTTTTCTTTTTTTTTTTACAAACGAATTTGAATTATGAAATACTTTCTTCATTTTTATGCATTGTACGATACAAGCTTTAAATAAAGTTGAAACTATTTAGAGTTTTAAGAGATATTGAGTTATTTTTTAATCAATTTAATAGTTCTCAATGAGTGGTAAATATAAATTTATATATTAACAGAAATGTTTTTTAACAAGTTTTTAATTCAACTATTATTTGATAAATAAATTATGGAGGTACTTGGTAGAATACTCTTAAAATATTATTAATTATTACAAAAGGGATGAAAGCCGTAATTCAACAAAACATATCTTTTGAAATGTGAGATAAAGATTATTAAAAGAATATAAAAATCTGCATTATAAAGAAAAACAAAAAAAATGGGACAATTGCTAGTTATGTATAAAGAACTGTATTTATAATGATATAAAAATTTTTCTATATGAAGCATTATTTACCTTAATTTTTGCTAAAATTAGTTATTCTTTTTTTAATATTAGTTAATCTTTTAATAAAAGTCTTTTAAAATAAGTTAAACTAATTTTACTTATAATTTAAGAAAAAATAAAATTAAAATTAAAATTTTATTATTAAAATTTTAGTATTAAAATTTTAAATTGTTCATTCATAAAGTATATTATAAATTTTCATAAACCACTTAATTATTATTAAAGTATTATTAAAACAACGATTAAAGAAACAGAGTTTGTTGTGAAATAAAAATAGAATAGAGAGCATGTTTTAAGACTGCGCTTAATAATTTAATTCGTTAAATTATTACTAATTTAGAGGATAATAAATTTTTATCAAAACATTTTACCGAATTTATGTGGCATGTGTACAAAAAAATCGATAGTAACAAAAAATATTTCATAATATATAAAATAATTCAATGTGATTTATAGTGCAAAGTTTTCTGTTATTATCTAAAATTTAATCTAAGACCAAAATACCAAGTCCGAAATGCTTATAGTTCTAAAATAATATCGAATAAATATATATAATAGAATAATATATATATATAAATATTATATATATAAATATAATATATATATATGTTATATATATATATATATATAGTATATATAATATATAATATATATATAAATATATATATATATATATATATATATATATATATATATATATATATATATATATTATATATATATATATATATATATATATATATATATATATATATATATATATATATATATATATATATATATATATATATATATATATATATATATATATATATATATATATATATATATATATATATATATATATATATATATATATATATGTATATATGTATATATATATATATATATATATATATATATATATATATATATATATATATATATATATATATATATATATATATATATATATATATATATATATATATATATAATATATATATATATATATATATATATATATATATATATATATATATATATATATATATATATATATATATATAGATAGATAGATAGATAGATAGATAGATAGATAGATAGATAGATAGATAGATAGATAGATAGATAGGTAGATAGATAGATAGATAGATATAAGTATATCTATCTATCTACCTCTCTTTCTCTCTCTCTCTCTCTCTCTCTATATATATATATATATATATATATATTATATATATATATATATGCTAGTATGTCTACTTGTAGTAAGTGTGAATGTATTATAAAAATCATCATAATTGTAAGGCTAGAATGAATTCCGAACATGCGATAGAAAAGTCTATGGACTAATACTTACATTCAATGCTATAATACGTAAGTTTATATAAGATTATAAAGCGAATACTTTATAGGATTTGAAAGTGTACTTAAAGAATCTTATTTTTCCTTTTATAAGACTTACTATAGAAGAGATGATCTGAAATAGCTTTTGGAATCTCTGGAAAATACCATATGAAAAGATTTTCTAAAATATTATTTGAAATAGTAGAGTAAAATAGGTTATTTATTCGTTTAAAAATCTGTATTTATGTGCTTTACTTAATCTACAATAAATAAACTACGTATAAGAATGCACAATTTTAAGTACGTTCTGCACATATACACACACGCTTGAGTTTATAAATATTCATAACATATGAAGTTATATCCATATATTTATATGTTTAGAAAAAGAATATGTTTATAATAGATTTGCATCTATTGCTAACATACCGGTTGCTGTGTTTCTGTTTCGTAATCTTTGTATTTGAATACCACGGAGTTGGTGTAACACGTGTGTTGCATCATAAAGCAGTTCTTATGTGGTGCAAAGTTAATTATAATACTCATGTATCAAACCAAACTATCGAGTCAGTTGTACGTCTAAATTGGACTTTAAATATTGTTAGTAATGACCAAATGGGCAATGAAGTCTGTTTTGCTATCATGCCGATTGCTGTCTTTCTATTTCGTAATATTTGCATTTGAATACCACGGAGTTGGATTATATCATGTGTGTTGTATCATAAAACAGTTCTCATGTGGTGCAAAGTTAATTATAATACTCATGTATCAAACCAAACTATCGAGTGAGTTGTACTTCTAAATTGGACTTTAAATATTGTTAGTGATGACCAAATGGGCAATGAAGTCTGTTTTGCTATCATACCGGTTGCTGTCTTTCTATTTCGTAATTTTTACATTTAAATACCACGGAATTGGATTATATCGTGTGTGTTGAATCATAAAATAGTTCTCATGTGGTGCAAAGTTAATTATAATACTCATGTATCAAACCAAACTTTTGAATCACTTGTACGTCTAAACTGGATTTTAAATATTGTGGATAATGACCCAATAGACAATGAAGCCTGTTTTCTAGTTTGAGCTCTTGAAAAATTTCATCAATATTAAATATATTAAATTGAAAGGTTTACTTTCTGGACAAAACGATATATAAAGACACCTGCTGCATCTTGGATTTATGTACTTATTTACTTGTATATGTATGTTAATATATATGTTTTGTAATTGTTTTGTATTGGACTATTGTATTTCTATTAAATACAATAGTCCTACTATGTTTTCAGTGGTAATTATCGAATTTTATTAAAAAAATAGATCTTATTTATAGATTGGTTTGAAGAGTGTATGAGGACATAGCAAAGAAGGAAGTTTCTTTGATACTGCACTTTAAGAAACTGCGTGTCATAAAATTTTGCGTCTCATATTTTGATTTTCCATAAAGGAGCTGAATCACGTTCCCGAATGTTTTTATTAGTAACTTGGGTAATATTTATTAATATATTAGTTTTAAAATAATGACTTTAAGTTTACATCTAAATGAGAGTAAAAGAAACGTTCAGATGGTCTAACCTTTGTACTTCGTACCGTATATTTATTTCTTGCCACAGATCACGTCCAAGGTACAACATGTTTCCTGTTAAACTCTTTTAAATAATAAATAATTTATTCACGCAAAAATTCTAATTTTTGTAGGTAATATTTTTAATATCTATTTCCATTTAAAATATATCAAATGAAAAATTAAATAAAGGCTCATTTTTATGATATAAACATTTACTCCTGATCGGACTGCCCAGACAGTAAAACAGACGTACATACCTTAAAATAAGTTTTGTTTGTATTGCAGTAAAATTTCTTTCTTGTAGATAAATCTTATTTCTGTAACTATCACTATTAATTGTTAGATTATACACAAGTGTCTATGTATTCACTAGTTAAAAGCTATATAAAAATTAATTGGTACAAAGTACATCATGCCGTTGTACTTTGTCACTTATGAAAAGATTTTTGTAAAAGTCTTCGTTCTGGATACCACAGTTCCACCTATACATTTGCTTTGTAACTCTACTGAATGTTTTTAAAGATATGGTTAGTTAATAAACCAAAAATTTCCTAACTTCTGCTTCAAATTGATTTGGTTTTGAATTTTACACAATAATTCGCTGGTTTATTCACAAGCTGATTTGACGCCTTTACGATACTGAGCTTATAAAGATTTTCACCGCAATATTTATGCTAGCAATATGTATGATAATGTGGACTATGGAACATTCAGTAACTATAGCTAAAATCACACTTATTATGCCATGATTAATAATAATAATTGTTGTATTACTACCGTTGTACTTTGTCACACATGAAAAGATTTTTATAAAAATCGTCGTCCTGGATACCACAGTTTCACCTATACATTTGCTTTGTAACTCTACTGAATGTTTTTAAAGATATGTTTAGTTAATAAACCAAAAATTTCCTAACTTCTGCTTGAAATTGATTAGGTTTTGAATTCTACACAATATATCGCTGGTTTAGTCACAAACTGATTTGACGCCTTTACGATACTGAGCTTTTAAAGATTTTCACCGCAATATTTATGCTAGCAATAAGTATGATAATGTGGACTATGGAATATTCAGTAACTAAAGCTAAACAATTGTTGTATTATTACCGTTGTACTTTGTCACGTATGAAAATATTTTTGTGAAGATCATCGTTCTGGATACCACAGTTCCACCTATACATTTCCTTTGTAACTCTACTGAATGTTTTTAAAGGTATGGTTAGTTAATTAACCAAAAAAATCCTAACTTCTGCTTGAAATTGATTTGGTTTTGAATTTTACACAACATATCGCTGATTTAGTCACAAACTGATTTGACGCCTTTACGATACTGAGCTTATAAAGATTTTCATCGCAATACTTATGCTAGCAATATGTATGATAAAGTGAACTAAGGAACATTCAGTAACTAAAGCTAAAATCACACTTATTGATAATAATAATTGATAATAATAATTGTTGTATTATTACCGTTGTACTTTGTCACTCATGAAAAGATTTTTATGAAAATCGTTGTTCTGGATACCACAGTTTCACCTATACATTTGCTTTGTAACTCTACAGAATGTGTTTAAAGATATGTTTAGTTAATAAACCAAAAATTTCCTAACTTCTGCTTGAAATTGATTTGGTTTTGAATTTCACACAGTATTTTGCCGGGTTAGTCACAAACAGTTTTGAAGCCTTTACGATACTGAGCTTATAAATATTTTGACCACAATATTTATGCTAGCAATATATATGTTAATGTGGACTGTGAAACATTCAGTAACTATAGCTAATAAATCACACTTATTGCGACATGATTCATAATAATAATTTCAATATTCTCAGAGTAAAACAGTAAACGACTATCACAGGGGAATAGTTAAAACATATATTTTTCAAAAGCTGAAATAAATGATTACTCAATTTTTACTGTTCATTAAACATTTTCATTATATAAGGACTGGATCAATTGCATATGACTTGTTGTGCATTCTTTAAGATAAAGAAATTTAACCACACCTTTTTATAAGACATGCTAATCTTGTCAGATGATATGATTAGAATCTTTCAATTTGTCACTTGAATATGGAAGGTAAAAGCTACTGCTTTTCTGTTAGTAACCTAAGTAACAAATGAACTGTAAAGCAGAGGAAACGAATGCTATCTGGTATAAAACTTTCACGACCTCATCAAAGATATATTACTCCCGTACCATTTATTGGGTGCGTCACGCAATCGGAAATAATGTATTGTGTCATTTCATATGTAATAATCGATTTTCAATTATTTCTCGATCCATAATAAACATATAAGTAGCTCTAGATTTTGCTCACAAAGTATCATTTCTATATTTTTCACCATATTTATGTTAAAAATAATTTTTATAGAATTAACTGAAGGTATAATATCACACTCCTGTAAAGCATTACAGGGCTTAATTGCAATGTAGAAAACCAGTTTTCAGTTGAAAAATGCATTGAAATCTATTTTACGTAATTATCTTATTTTCTAGATATAATAAAAAAAAATTATAGTTAGCCGAATATGATAATTTTGAATGTATTCAACAAATCAATATTCTCTATGAGATATATTTTATAAATGAATCCCTTGACAAAGTGCATATATAAAGTGCATATATTTGTATAATTCAGAAGTTATGGTTAAGCGCCTTCAGGGAATAGCGTACTCTATTGTGTGTACGACTTGAACTGGGTTTACAGAGTGCTGGCCTAGGTAAAAGTCTACAACGGAATCAAAAGTGAATAAGAATTTAAAATTAAAATAAATAAATAAATAAAATAAATGAAAGTGAAAAATGTTAAATGAAAAATAAATAAATAATAAAAATAAAATATATCAGTATAATATAAAATAAGCTGATTTTATTTTAGATGGTAATAGCATGGGAAAAGCTGATTTGGTATAGGATCTTCTGTGATAAGTTCTATTTTGGTGATGGTTATAAGAATGAGACTACAACGCTATGTTTGTTGTTGCCTTATGCCACTTGGTCAATTGAAGCACGATGGAGCCGGAGACCACTTATTAAAGTCAAGGGGTGAGCCTTTCATTTTGACGAGCACCTCAAGGGTGATAGCACGACTTATGCTCAAGTGTGTCCTCGCAACTTCGAAGCAGGGACCAATCAAAAGACCCATAGGCTTGGACTGTCATTCTCAGAGGTATTTATTGAGAACTTGGAGGACGTTGTGACCACGAACATATTTTACGTGCCCCAGTCCTCTTTAACGAACAAGGCGGATGGTAAGCCAGCTGGGGTCCGAACCCGCAACCTCGATACCTTTACTTTGCTGATGAGCTACTTC
>CM063501.1:96921887-96934387 GCA_032207245.1 Pardosa pseudoannulata
AACTGAGCTTAAAATATTCAATTTCTTTTGTAATTTTTGAGCATAAATGATACATCTGCATTAAAAAAGAAAAAAGATAAAGGAAAATGATTTTTATTGTAATAAAAAATATTTTGCTAAAGTTAGGTCTTTCAATAATTTTTATTTAAATTTTATTAGAGTAAATTTTATTAAATTATAGTTTATATATATTTGCTGTATGATTTAGCAATTGTAAATACATGATACTGAACACTGAATAAAACTAAGATTAAATATAATTAATATGAAGAAGTTACTTGAAAATGTGCATTGTTTTATCAAATGGTTTTGATATTTAACATTCTACAGTGTCTGTAACTCGAATAAATATTTTAAATTTAAAAATCATAGCTTTAAATTAAACAATGCTAAATAAGTTGAGAAAGATCAAAGTTTAATAACGAACTAGGGACATTTTATAGTCATCAATAAAGTACATAATTTAAAACTTAAAAAGAAATTACTTTTAATTTATAGAACAAGGGTGTACGGGATAAAACAGGTTAAAAATAAAACAATCTTTCAATCGTAAAACTAAGACTAAATTATCTAGTAAACGCATAGCTTACCTTTGAGATTCATTATACCTTGAATATTTTTAATAAACTTTCTTGTGTTTTATGATTGGATGAAACATTAAGTATGCATTTTCATTAAGTATGCATAAAAATTTTATCGTTTATTTAATTATAGATTATTTAATTTATAAGAAATAGAATGTAACATAAAATTAATATCTTAAAGAGAGCATTTTATTTTTCAAAGAACTATGGCAGATATTTTTTGCATGATATATGATATTTATAAATTTTAATGCCTCTTATATTTGTAAATAATCTTGATGTCAAATAAGTTTTATTCAATGTCTAAAATATATGCTAAAGTTTGTTGTATTGTGATTAATTGTACTTAGATACGCATAGAGATTTACATAAATACTAAAAACTAAATAACTGAAACACTAAATAATGGTTTACTTTTAATTAATGACACACTATATAGTTTCAATCAATTTTACATTAATATAATGTCAATAATATATTAAAACAGTTTCATTTAGAGTGTATTTTTAATTTTGAAAGTTCAGTTTTACCTTAATTTTAAATTTGTTTAATTATAATATAAATAAAGTATTATATATTTTATATTTTACTGATGCTCACACAATAAATAAAACCGAACTAAAAACTTTTGTATCCCAAATATATTTATGTTTCTTTCACATCTGTCGCATCATGTTTCCAAGAAAAATTTTCTCTATTCTCTTTGACGGTCACTTATTTTCTGACATCTTATGTCTATACACTCTCTTCAGATGTGAATAACCGCGACGTTTCCGGGGCTCCTTTTGTTACAGTATTCTTTACCAGGGCTTTCCTATGTACTACGAATATTATTTTTTGGAAAAAATAAACTATTTAGTTCCGTAATATTTTTGCTATGCATCAAAAACGAAAATAAAGTAATAAAATATTTTCTTTCTTATATACTTGTTTTTTTCCCTATATTGAGTAAAACACATATTAATAAAAGAAGAAAGTTTTAATGGTTTAATTCTTATAAATCCAACATATTGCTTAAGCATTAAATAATATGATCAAATTAATGCTATCAAATTATTACTTCACTTTTGTCTCCCATATGTACCACAAACATTATTTTTAGGAAAAAGTAAACTATTTAGTTCCGTAATAATTTTATACACCAAAAACGAAAGTAAGTGATAAAACATTTTCTTTCTTACATACTTGCAGTTTTGTCATTATACTGAGTAAAGCACATATGAATAAAGAATAAAGATTTTATACCAAAGTTCTTATAAATTCAACATATTGCTTAATCATCAAATAGCAGGATGAAATTACTGAGTGCACTTTTGTCTTTCATATGTACTACAAATATATTTTTTGGGAAAAATAAATTATTTTGTTCCGTAATATTTTTGCTATACATCAAAAACGAAATTAAAGTTATAAAATATTTTCTTTCTTATATACTTGTTTTTTTCCCTATATTGAGTAAAACACATATTAATAAAATAAGAAAGTTTTAATAGTAAAATTCTTATAAATTTAACATATTGCTTAAACATCAAATAGTATGTTCAATTTATTGCTATTAAATGAACCTATTGCTTGTGCTTTTGTCTTTCATAAGTACTACAAATTCTAGTTTTAGGAAAAATTAAACGTCTTAGTTCCGTAATATTTTTGCTATAGATCAAAAACAGAAAAAAAGAGAAAAAATATTTTCTTTCCTACATGATATTTTGTCATTATATTGAGAAAAGCACATATTAATAAAAGGAAAGTTTTAATTGTAAAATTCTTATAAATTCAACATATTGCTTAAGCATAAATAATATGATAAAATTATTGTACTTTTGTCTTTTATATGTACCACAAATATTATGTTTAGGAAGAATAAACTATTTAGTTCCGTGATATTTTGTTATACATGAAAAACGAAAAAGAAATGAAAAAGTATTTTTTTATATACTTGTTTTTTTGTCCCTATATTGAGTAAAACACATATTAATAAAAGAAGAAAGTTTTAATGATATATTTCTTAGAAATTTAATATATTTCTTAAGCATTAAATAATATGACCAAATTAATGCTATCAAATTATCAAATTATTACTTCACTTTTGTCTAACCTTGGGTACCACAAACATTATTTTTAGGAAAATGTAAACTATTTAGTTCCGTAATATTTTTATACACCAAAAACGAAAGTAAGTGATAAAACATTTTCTTTCTTACATACTTGCTGTTTTGTCATTATACTGAGTAAAGCACATATTAATAAAGAAGAAATATTTTACATCAAAATTCTTATAAATTCAACATATTATTTAATCATTAAATAACATGATCAAATTACTGCTTGTACTTTTGTCTTTCATATGTACTACAAATATTATTTTTTGGAAAAAATAAACTATTTAGTTCCGTAATATTTTTGCTATACATCAAAAACGAAAATAAAGTAATGAAATATTTTCTTTCTTATATACTTGTTTTTTTCCCTATATTAAGTAAAACACATATTAATAAAAGAAGAAAGTTCTAACGATATAATTTGTATAAATTCAATATATTGCTTAAGCATTAAATAATGTGATCAAATTAATGCTATCAAATTATCAAATTATTACTTCACTTTTGTCTCCCATATGTACCACAAACTGTATTTTTAGGAAAAAGTAAACTATTTAGTTCCGTAATATTTTTATACACCAAAAACGAAAGTAAGTGATAAAACATTTTCTTTCTTACATACTTCCTGTTTTGTCATTATACTGAGTAAAGCACATATTAATAAAGAAGAAAGATTTTATATCAATGTTCTTATAAATTCAACATATTATTTAATCATTAAATAACATGACCAAATTTCTGCTTGTACTTATGTCTTTCATATGTACTACAAAATGTTTTTTTTAAATAAATTATTTAGTTCCGTAATATTTTTGCTATATATCAAAAACGAAAATGAAGTAATAAAGTATTTTTTCTTATATACTTTTTTGTCCCTATATTGAGTAAAACAGATATTAATAAAAGAAGAAAGAATTAAAAGTAAAATTCTTATAAATTTAAAATATTGCTTAAACATCAAATAATATGATCAATCTATTTATATTAAATGATCGTATTGGTTGCACATTTGTCTTTCACATGTACTACAAGTTCTATTTTTAGGAAAAATTAAACTTCTTATTTCCGTAATATTTTTTCTATAGATCAAAAACAAAAAAGAAGCGAAAAAATATTTTCTTTCCTACATGGTATTTTGTCATTATATTGAGCAAAGCATATATTAATAAAAGGAAAGTTTTAATTGTGAAATCCTTATAAATTCAACATATTGCTTAAGCATGAATAATATGATCAAATTATTGTTTGTACTTTTGTTTTTTATATGTACTACAAATATTATTTTTAGGAAGAATAAACTATTTCGTTTCGTAATACTTTTGCTATACATCAAAAACAAAAAAGAAGTGATAGAGTATTTTTTTCTTATATACTTGTTTTTTTTGTCCTTATATTGAGTAAAACACATATTAATAAAATAAGAAAGTTTTAATGGTTTAATTCTTATAAATTCAATATATTGCTTAAGCATCAAATAATAGGATCAAATTATTGCTATCCAATCATCAAATTATTGCTTTTACTTTTATCTTTCATGTGTATCACAAATATTATTTTTAAGAAAAAATAAACTATTTAGTTTCGTAATGTTTGATAGACATCAAAACCAATAATGAAGTTAAAAATATTTTCTTTCTTATATACTTGCTGTTTTGTCATTATACTGATTAAAGCACATGTTAATAAAGAAGAAAAATTTTATATCAAAGTTCTTATAAATTCAACATATTGTTTAATCATTAAACAACATGATCAAATTAATGCTTGTACTTTTGACTTTCATATGTACTACAAATATTATTTTTTTGGAAAAAAATCCTTTAGTTCCGTAATATTTTTGCTATACTTCAAAAACGAAAAAAAGTAATAAAACATTTTCTTTCGTATATACTTGTTTTTGTCCCTATATTGAGTAAAATACATATTAATAAAAGAAGAAAGTTTTAATGGTATATTTCTTATAAATTTAATATATTTCTTAAGTATTAAACAATATGATGAAATTAATGCTATGAAATTATCAAATTATTACTTCACTTTTGTCATTCATATGTACCACAAACATTATTTTTAGGAAAAAGTAAACTATTTATTTCCGTAATATTTTTCTATACACCAAAAACGAATGTGATAAAATATTTATCTTTCTTACATACTTGCTGTTTTTTTTTTCATTTTACTGAGTAAAGCACATATTAATAAAAAAGAAAGATTTTATATGAAAATTCTTATGAATTCAACATATTGTTTTATCATTAAATAAATAATCAAATTACTGCTTGTACTTTTGTCTTTCATATGTACTAAAAAATTTTTTGAAAAAAATAAAATTTGGAAAAAAAAAATTAATTTAGTTGCGTAATATTTTTGCTATGCATCAATAACTAAAATGAAGTGATAAAATATTTTCTTTCTTTTATACTTATTGTTTTGTCCCTATATAGAGTAAAACACATATTAATAAAATAAGAAAGTTTGAAAAATAAAATTCTTATAAATTCAGTATATTGATTAAACATCAAATAATAAGATCAATTTATTGCTATAAATGATCAAATTATTGCTTGTAATTTTGTCTTTCATATGTAATACAAATTCTATTTTAGGAAAAAATAAACTACTTAGTTCCGTAATATTTTTGCTATACAGCAAAAGAAAAAAAGAAGTAATAAAATAATTTTTTTCTGACATACTTGCTCTTTTGTCCTTATACTGAGTAACACACATATTAATAAAAAGAGTTAAGTTTTAATTGTAAAATCCTTATAAATTCCACTTATTGCTTAGCATAAATAATATGATCAAATATTTGTCTGTACTTTTGTCTTTCATATGTTCCACAAATATTATTTACACGAAAAAATAAACTATTTAGTTCCGTAATATTTTTATATACATCAAAAACGAAAAAAAGTGATAAAATATATTTGCTTATATATTTACAGTTTTGTCCCGATATTGAATAAAATATATCAAAAATGAAGAAAATTTTAATTGTAAAATTCTTATAAATTCAAAATATTGCTTAAACATCAAATAACAGGATCAAATTATTGCTATCAAATGACCAAATTATTACTTGTACTTTGATTTTACATATGTACTAAAAATATTATTTGTAGGAAAAAATAATATATTTAGTTCCGCAATATTTTTGGTAGACATCAAAACCGAATAAAAAAGTAATAAGATATTTTCTTTCTTACATACTTGCTTTTTAGTCATTATACTGAGTAAAGCACATATCAATAAACAAGAAAGTTTAAATATTAAAGTTGTTGAGAATTCAACATATTAAATAATCATCAAATAAAATGATCGAATAATTACTCCAATTTTTTATTAAAAAAGCAAATTTACAAGTAGAAATATGATAAATTTCAAATGAATAATAAAAAAAAGCTATTTGAAATACAATGAACAAAATCCATCTAACTCTTGTGTAATTTAAAATAAATAATAACTTTAAATATACATCTATATCTATGTATATATCTGTATTAAATAACATATAACAACTTACTATCACTTTTTTATTAATACTGTATTCTTTATTTACAATGTGTAATCTGAATAATTCAGATTTAAGTTATATTTATATTAAAGCTTTAAATAATTTTATTTTAGATTTTGTCTTGTTTGTTATGTTATCCGCATTTTTTGTGGTCGGGGAACTCCATCTACCAGAAAAACACATTAATTAAATCATCTTGAAATCACTGGCATGAATGTTTTTAATCTTTCAAAATGGGATTTAAGTAATAATTCCATGGGGGCAACATGACGGTAGTCCGTTTAGCTCCATACCCCCAAAAAATTATAAATATTAAAACATTCATTTTATTGTATCAACTATGTAAATAGATCTTTAAATACAAAAAAGGATAGATATTTTCATGAAGTATAATAAATTTGAAGTAAAATGTATAATTAATAATCTACGATGAAAATTTGCGATTAATGTCGAAAATGTATACAGGATTTTCAAAATCCTTTTAAAGTAGTTATCAGTATTTACTAGCATATAGCCCGTCATATGACGGAGTCAGTAAAACTTTTAATTTTCCAGAATTGTAAAGAACCCTATGAGGCAGGAAAGAAAAAATAGTTTGTTTTTTAGCTGAAAATTACCTTTCAACAAAAATAATCAATTAAAATTATATCATATGTACTTAATCTATTATTTAAGTCAAATAAAAAAGAAAATTATTTATGTAATATATAAGTTTAGTGATAAAACGTATGGAAATCATGCAGAACACATTTAAATAATTTAAAAATAAGAGATGATTAAATGAGATGGTTAAAGGAATGAAATCATAATGCTAGAAAATAATTGTTAGTTTTACCTATTTATTATGTGATAAACTGATAAATTTAATCTCTTGCTATTAAAATGAGGCTTGGTATAATTTCATTAAACGATCGAAAAGGGGGATTTCGAACGTTTTAAAGAGGACAGTATTTTTCACTCTGATACGAAGTTTATTCATACCAATTTACTTCAGAATCGGATATATAGTTTAGGAAAAGATAAACATTACTCGCTTTAAATTTTGCAAACCCTAACTCCTCAAAAATTTTATAAACCGTTTACCCGCCAATATTTCAATATAATGGAATTTTTAATAACTTCGAGGACAGACGGGCAGATAACTTAGGCTATTATTACATTACGAGAAGAAAGTTTAAGGATACACAATATGAAATGTTTATGTAGCTAGGGACATCAGTAAAGCAATACGGGAATTTAATAAAATAAAAATTATAAAAATTATAAAAAGTTGAAAAATAGTAAAAATTTATTTTAAAAATAATAAAAAAACTTACGGAATAAGAATTTAAAAGAAAAAGCAGAAAATATTAAATTTATTAGGTATTAAAAAAAATTGGCTGCGTCGGGGATAGAGCCGTCAACCCGAGAAGTACGACGACCAAGTGGGCGAACATTCTACCAAACGCACAACGCCTGCACGTTGTCAGTCAACTAATTAGAGTATATGAAGGTTCAAGTAGAAGCAGTACAGAAATTTAAATATTACTCTCCGCTTTTGCCATCGTATCAAGAATGAATTTCGCATAGAATAAGAGGAAGGATAAGGCTTGAAATAATAGCATTAAACGCTTGAAAAGGGGGGGATGGGTGGATTTCGAACTCGCTTTCAATATTGCGAACCCTAATGACTGGATGCCTGTATCCATTCCAGGTACAACCGCTTCAAATATTCGCGGACAGATAATTAGGCTATTATTATATAGTTGAATATAGAATTTATTTTAATTACAAGGGAGGCATATTACAAAAACAATTCTTTCAGCATTTTCATCTCCGTTATATTTAACAGTTCAATAAGACAAAAATACTTAATTTTCAAGCAAATTTCGCTTTTCTGCCCCCTTAACATGCTTAATGTTTCGTTATTAAATAACGTAAAGCATAAATTTGCACACAAAACAGTTTTAGTAATAATGATCTAAGAATTTGTTATGCATCGCTATTTATTACTATTATTCTTTGTTGTGAATAAAAACAACAATACCTTTCAATGCACTTAAAGTATAAAAGAAAAAAGATAATACGATTCTTTCTTTTGAGTACATAAATAAAAATGCATTCCTATGAAACACAATGCAAAACATTCCAGTTTAACACAAAACAATCTGGTATTGTATATTATAAATTAAATTTGAACTTTCAAAACAAGTTTTTCATTATACATAGTCTTTGTATTTATCAAACTATAAATAGTTTCTTATTTAATAAATTTATTCAATGATAGATTAGAACAAAATTATTATAGCGTCCAGTTCATTTTAATTCCTCACAATATAAACTATAAAGCTTTATAATTAGTAAAAAATTTCTCTAGATTCGGATAAACTACAATAAATCAAATTAACTTTTTTAATCAATGACTGGTTTCTAGCTATATTTAAGAAGGAAACACGGGGGAAAATTCAAGAGTTCTTTGTCTTCAGCTTTCTATTAGAATATTTTTTTATACTTAATGTAATTTTTTTGTCAAGAGAAACACTTGATATAATAATTACCACTACCTTTTCTTTCACAAAAGAAAGGCAGAAAATATTTTAATTTAATGAACTCCTAACCACAAAACATCTCTTCTTTGTTTTATAAAGACCTTTTTTAATAACCTTTCGTGGGTTCTCCAAAAACTTTCTTTTTTTGGGTATTTTTTGTAATGGGAGTGAAGTTTCTTTAGATGGATAAAGAAAAGTGCACAGAGTTTAGGTTTGTTTATATTGTACATATTAAATATAATTTTAAATGGGAAAAGTTTAACAGATAACAGTTAACCTATTTATTGTTTTTCACAGTGAACAGCCATTACTGCCAATAGTTTTCAATAGTTTTTAGTATCTTTTATAAATGTCCTTAGAATATTTTTATATAAAAGAAGATATACAGAAGTGATAGTTCTTGAAAAAAAAAACTTTCCCGATGCAATTTATATTTGTCGATTCCGGGGAACAATATCTTCGATGCCTGTTGGTGTCGAGTATATATATATATATTTTCTGAAGTGTCACTGAAATAACAGATTTGGTAGATTTATCCTCAAAATATCATTAAATTTCTGCTTCAAATAGAATGTCATAAATTTTACAAACATGCCACAACCGTTTGAAATTTTTTAACCTAATGGGGTAGGTACGTGGGTCTTTGTATCTGTAATGTGGAAATATCCCGTGAAAATTGATTAAAACTAAAATAAACAAATAAAACAGAATTAAAATTTCATAGAAATAGCTTCGAGAAATTTTGATAATATTACATAAAATCCATGTACCAAATTGCATGCAGTTCTCGAAGTTTCCACACAATTTCAGAAAATGGAAAAAATCATTGGAATTTAACTGCCCATACTATGTTTAAATACAATTCAGAATATGTAGACAATTTACTAAGATGACTTTCAGCACGGTTATATAAAAAAGACAATACCCTTTCGGATAGTATATAGTTGTGTAACAGATGAAAAACCCATAGTCTCTCTCTCTCTTGCACTCCCCGTCTCACTCTTCGTCCATCCTTCTCACTCCTTCTCTCCCCCTCTCTCTCACTCTCTGTATATATATATATATATACACACATATATATATATATATATATATATATATATATATATATATATATATATATATATATATATATATATATACAATTTATTTAATGATTTTAGTCACAAACGATTTCATATTTTATTGGAAACTTGCAATGTTAAAATACTCCTAACTACTACTCACCAATTAATTCTTATAGAATTAAAGCGAAACATTTCTTTCGCAGGAATAAACTCACTATTGTTTATATAGATAAGTAAATTATTGGATGAATAACACATGCTTACATACTTTCGAAATCAATCACTCGATAATACATCCCTCTAAAGATTTATGTATCAAAGATATATATATATCCCATTTACCGGATCATATTTCCGGGAAAAATCTGTTTTTACTCCTTAACGAGAACTCATTTCCAGACATCATATGTCTCTACTCTCTCTTTAGATGTGAATAAACCGCAGCGTTCCTGGGATTTCTTTTGTTACAGTGTTCTTAACAAGAGAACTTTTAGAGTATCTACTTTCTTTTTGATATTTCTATATTTATCGGAAAAATGTTTATCGTACTGTTCGTATCCTTCAGCAAGAGTTCTATCCTATTTTTGTACTAAATTCTGCTGAAGAATAAGTTGAACTTTAGAATGCTTTTGTTTATTTGTAACTTAGGTTTAATAAATTTTGGAGATGTTTAATAATGCTGGTATAAATGAATCACGTCATTAAAAATTATTTCTAATTCAATTTCTAAAATTGTTCGACTATTAAAAAGTTTGAATATTTTCATATACACTAAATATTTTTTCTGTCATAAACCATGTATATTTATTTAACCAAGATAATCATTTACCTTCGAGGCCGCATGCTACCAGCAGTTACACCAGAACGCTGGCCGGACTTCTGAATACCACAGCAATTTTTCTCAGCCACATACTAATAAAGTTACTTCTGATGATGAACAGAAAATTCATTTCAGTTTATTTAAACTATTAATTTTTAAAAGTATGTTCAACTTTGCATCGTTTTTATTAGCATTTCAAAAGCACAAATTTAAGACAAACACATCATAAAAATTTAAATCACATCATTATATTTCATTTTTATGCCATCATTTTTATCAAATAACGATATATTTTTCAGAGCATCACTCATCCGATTACAAAATAAATAAAAATGCAAAAGGGTATGAGTTTCTGGGTCGCTGGAGCCAAGCACCGTTGCTATGCAACAAGTTGTAAATACTATTGAAAAAATTAAGGATATATTGTTATTGGAGTCTATTAGATATGTCAGACAACTGCTGGAAATCTAAGAATTTTATTCCTTTTGGGTGATTTTGTGTGGAATGTTTCTATGACGGTCATGGCTCAGAGGCCTGTAGCGCGTCCTCGCGATTTAACAGATAAAATATTTCGAAAAAATGCTAACTTGATTCCATTTTTTTAATAAAAGAATCCGAAAAATCCGTATGGCATCAGTTTAAATTTGGGTTACAGAAAATTTAAATATAAGTTCGTCTTGTATTTTGAAATGTATAGAGCTTCTCTGGAATTCATTATTAAGCTGTAAATTAGAGAAAATCATTTAAGCCACAGCCTAATCGGTGATTACTTCTATAGTATAACTCATCAACTAATGAATATATAAAGGTTGTTGGTAACCTTGCCAAGTATATGTCACTCTTTTTTAGTACGCCAAAAGGGGGATGGATTCAATCTGCTCTCGTTTAAAGGGAAATGATTTTTGATTAATAATATTGTTTTGTGTATATTGCTCCTCAGATTGGTAATGGTTATGAAAGAAACCAGAAATGTACTTCCCTCAGTTATCAAAGCAGTGTCTAAAAATGGTTTCTCCTTTACTTAAAAATCTGTCAGCTAAATACTTAGCATATATTTGGCTGAATATTGTAGTTTATACGGCCAATGATGCCCATCCAGGTGCGATATTAGATGCTTTAGTGAATAACTAGATAAATACATGAGTAATGTTACAGAATCTTTAGGTATGGAAACAGGGTGAGAGAAGTTCTATATTTTCACAATGTTTTTCTAAAATCCCACAGCAGAAAATTAAAAAATAAAAAAATATGTTTTAAATAGCAATATAAAAATTAATGTTATCATCCTTTTGTGTATTTACAGTGTATTTACTTGTGTATTATATAGTAAACAAAAAATATATATATAAATATAAAATATATATATATGTATATATATATATTTATATTATATATATATATATATATATATATATATATATATATATATATATATATATATATATATATATATATATATATATAGTATATATATATATATATATATATATATATATCTAGCGCATGATTTTAATGATCTCGCCTACAGGGGTGAATAAGAAATTTGATTCTTGTATTTATATGTCTTCTTTTAGATAGCAAGTTTAATCGAGAAGAAATTATGGTTTTTATACTAAAAACTATAATTTTTACCACTTTATTAGCACATAATTTGTTATGATAGTTATTAATACAAAAGATTGTTATTATCAGAAAAGATGGCAAACTACATTGTTCACAATACCCAACAATGAGAATTAAAAAGTAATAAATATTGGATGTAATACCAGAAAGTACACTAAACTTACATTCAGAGAACATACGTGAATTTATTCATAATAAAAAATTCATAATTTTCTAGATCGATATATAGATATCAGAAAATCCAAAAATAAGTCTTAAAAAGTAA